>JANQDE010000001.1:2151267-2521945 GCA_037157785.1 Cephalotes varians | reverse complement strand
GGGGGGGAGAGAGAGAGAGAGATATATATTCTTCAACCCTGACTTGATTTTCGTAAATTTATAGAGGAACTGTTCTAAACAAATTTTTGTCCAATAAAATATAAATACGTCTTGTCGATCTCGCATTGTTGTGAGAAAAAAGAATTTTTAAGTTAAATTTAATTAAGTTTAATTTGAGCGTATTTTTATTTAGCTGGCTTATGCTCATCGCGATTTTGCGTGGGATACATATTTCGTTTATTAATGATGCTAATAATAAATGCTCGTAACGATTTCGAGTAGGAAATTTCATTGATGTATACATTCTTCTCATTTATAGATATCGAGACTGATTTTTGAAACAATGCATGTTTTATATATTTTATTGCAAAATATCTTTGAAAATCTTTGTAAATTTATGTTAGAGGAATGGCTTTATATTTGAGAAAATATATAATATACATAATATATTTGAGGTATGGCCCTTGAGAAAAATGCAAAGCATCTAATTAATCGAAAAGTGTAAATTTGTTAGATAATCTAGCAATCATCTCTAACAGTAATAAGTTTATAATATTTGGATAATGTGGTACGAACGTCGTGTCTCGAGGAAGACTTTTTAACAAAATTTATGTATTGTTTTTTTATTATTGTGTTTAATTAATTATCTACCTCTTTTGCGTTATATTTACACGTCGTTTATGCTGATAAAAATAATAAAATCAAAGTTACAAATTTATCCGCATGCAACTTTGATTGGCTGCGATTTAAGGAGAATTGAACATTACGTCTTAAATCAAGATTACACATCGGTCGCTACTGCAGTGTTTTAAAGGAAAATAGAGTATCGTCCCAATATCAAGACTTCGTAATAAAGATTCGTATGTGGCGAATCTAGCTTTGCAATCAATATCAATGTATTAGAAACCAGGAATCCATCGATTACAATAATTGACAACATAAATAATGCGGAACGAATTCCACAGCTTTTGTTTATTAATAGAACTGCTTCAAAAAGCACATATAAAAATTTTAGAACATTTGCTTATGCTTAGAATAAAATATTAGTTGCGATGATGGCAACATTGGGGAAGGTCACGTGTTTCATATACAAATTGCTGTTTGTGCCAAGAACATCTGAAATTTCAGATGTTCAAAGAACATATAAGATTGTTTATAATTTAATGTACTTTAACACGAGCAATTGAATTCTGAATCTTTAACAAAAAAATCAAACAATATATAAAATAAATATAAATAATTAAGTTTTATTATGTTTAATTAAATTCATATCGTCTCGAAATTTGAATTCACATAATGTTTAAATGTTAAAATTTGAAAATTCTGAAAAATTTTCGCTAAGAAAAAATCATTCAAAATGATTTTCGTTTTAGAGAATATATTTTTTTGTTTTAATTGTGAATCTCGCAAAATATTTTGTGTCAAATGAACACGATCGGAATTTTCGAGGTTTCCTCAATGTTGCCTGACATCCGTTGATGGATCGGCGAACGTAGAATTGCACGATGTTGATAAAATCTTGCGATCTTGCAGTGGGGTACGACCTGGGCGGCGTGTCCACGTGCAGCAAGAGGGATCCGGAGCACGGGAAGAGGCCGGCCGGCGGCAAGGAGCCGCACTGCCTGTATCCGGGCGATCTGTATCCCTTCACCAGGAAGCCGCTCTTCGTCGTCGTCGATTCGGACAACAGCTTTGTGTTCCAGCAGATACCACGTTACTTCGGTCAACCTCTGATGGTGCTAATGTCGCCGCAGGATGTGCCGCCGACCCTACGCGACCTGCGACACGGTGGCAGCCTGTTTACCCTATTTCTTCACGCCCCCCTCGCCGCCTTCTGCCTTATATGCAACGTCGGGAGCCTGCCCGTGCAACATTGGGAGCGCTGCCAGCGTTACATCGAGCGATTCCTTAACGAGGCCAGTCAGCTCGTAACGCGCTCCCGATGCGGTAAGGAGGATACTCGACGCAACCAATTGTCCGAAGTGTCAAGGAGACGAAAATGGCTAAGGAGCGAGCTTGATAGTGAAGGACGAAGATTTTAGGAAGTCTCGAATCGTCAATTAATTTTTCGCTGATCTGCTAGAAATTGACATTATTAATGGAAAAATCATAATTGAAATCGTAGATTTATATTCTCAGTCTCAGGAGCAATTAAAAACAGGAGCAATTAATATTTTACAGGCAATTGTCGAATTCAAATGCTTTCACTCTTTTTAAGAAGCTTTTAAAATATCCGCCTTGAATGTTTATCGCGACAATTTAAGATAGAACGTTTCTGAACAGAATTGAATCGCTTCTAAAGAAAAATATAGTTACTGAAAAAGATTTATTCTTAACCAGTATATCGCGTGGTGTTTGATAGTTATAGCGCGGTATTAAGAGAAGGGCAAAATTAAGATTTTATCGCCAAAACGAGAGCGTATTCGTTGTGCAGCAGCAGCCGCCTGACTCATTGAATGGAACTTACGATCGCGTTACAACAATAAACGCATTTGGCCTAGATCCAAACGAATTTATCGGCAAACTCCCATTCTCCGATTTCTGCGTGTCTCTTTAACTCCTGAGTTAAGGGATATCTGTTATCTTTATCGAGATGTTATATTGCGAGCTTTCTAAACATTTACGTGCTTTGTTCAAAATATAACCGGATAATATCTCTCCGTCACAAATTTTCTTGAACAAACTTAGTTAAAAAATCAAAAATTAAAGTCTGGGCAAGGCTTGAAAACATTGCGTAACTTTATATACAGGGAAAAGATAACTGCTTTTTCTTTATTCGCTTCTACTTTTAGAGAAGCCTGTTTGAAAGCTCAACTTGAGACATCTGAGAAAATTAAAAAGTTGCAGAGCACTTCTTCATCGGAGTCTCACCGACGAAAAACTAAAGAAGAATAAATCTAAAAAAAAAAAATATTACTTTAACGCCGTGCATTTTACTTTAACGCTGCGAATTAGAAAAAAAACTAACATTCGAGGAGCACCTTCCTTCACCAAATCGAATCGTTCTTGATATTCGATGTCACGATAATCACGAATTTGATCTGTGATTTTGCAATTCGTAGAGACCAGCGTGCTGCAGTTCTTTGGTGACGATTTCCTGCGGCTGCTGCTGGTGCGCTACGTGTTTTGCGACGTGGTGTTGAATCTGCACCGTTCGTTCAGGGGTCGTCAACAGAGGCCGCGTTGCCATCCACCTCTGCCGGACGCGGAGGTCCTCGAGCATCCCACCCTTCATCACCTAGTGCTCGATCTGGCCGCCTGCTTGGACGCCCGTGACCACTTTCCGGACAGCAACGAGCTCGCCTGACCCCGGCATCTACCTTGCCCGGTCTCCGACACGACGTCTCTGTTACCATCTCACAACCACGATTACGATTACGACTACTGTATTTACAATTGCAACAATAAAATCGTTACACTGAGACCTCATTAAACCGCGTCTTCGCAGTAATCGCGTAATTCGCGGGATCGCGCAAAAATCGTGTATTTATTAAATTCTGATGAGATTCAGGAATCCGGAGTTCCTCCCCAAGAATTTGGACGCGACACATCGGGGATAGCTCGCAAAAACATCGTGATACGCGGCACCGAGACAGTAATCACTCTGCCGTGTAATCGCCGAATGACGGGATTCGTCTACACCGTCCGATTATAATGATAATATTGCGACACGGAGAATCCCAGAAAAACGATCGGCGATCAAATTGCTGCTACGCACTTTCGGACTGATAATGTAAAGATAAAACTATCGCTTCTGGTTCTTCAAGAATAACAAAAAAAAAAATGCGCTCGAATGCTTGAACTGTAACATAAGTATATATATATATATATATATATATATATATATATATATATATATATATATATATATATATATATATATATATATATATATATATATATATATATATATATATACACACACACACATATATATGGAGTTGCAATATAATTTTCATACGAATTCTCAATTTGCATTTTCTCTGTCTCGTATTTGAACATCGTAAAAGCGCGTCCACTGTCTTCTCGCCATCGTGCGATTTAAAACGGAGACGCATCATCGTCTCTGATACTACGGTTGGTATTCAGTTCTTATTTCAAGATCTTAAGTAATGTCTGAAGATGCTAATACGACTCTGTGATTGGTTTATAACATCTTAAGACTGTACTTGAGACGATCTTAAATATAAGAATATGAATACTTATATCGCCGTGATCGTGGTCGTTCGCGATCGGCCGAGCGTCACCCACGCGCGCACGGAAACGTCTCTTTTCTTTCTCGCTCGTTTATTTATAAGCAAAAAGTAGAGCGCGGTCTACGAGAACTTGACGAGGAGTTTGATGTTAACCGTACGGATGACGACTCGCATAGAATGAGCGAGCGACCATGCGAGTCGGAAGATTATCGAAGAAATTACTTTGCGTTCACTTGTACATGCGATCATCCCTTCCTCCTGAACGACATCACACTATCGGATCTTTAGTGACCATACGAATGTCGAGCGAACATCATTATAGGATTCCTAGCATAATACACACACAAACACACACACACACACACACACACACACACACAATGTATTATATATTTACACATACAGCACATATGTGCTGTATATTCTATATATTTTATAAAGCATTGCAAAAGTATGGAGCGTTTCAGACTTACCGGACCATTTTTCGATCGCGTGATCGTTGACGTACTTTCGAGCAGAGTTTTTTCTTTAGCGAGAACTTAAATCGTGCAGCACTGTGTGCCATTAAGTTTTACAGATTGAATATCTTGAACGAGCTGAATTAAAAGTTTATTTAGAAGTAAACCTTACTCTTAAAGTTAGTTACACTTTACTAATAAACGRCACTTTTATTTATTTACACTCGTGAAACTTGGATTTCTCATGGTTCACGTCTTAAGAGTTAACATTCTACATTGAAATCCTCTCGTTTAACGTTGATAGTCGAAACAACGTGGTACGTCTGGAACACCCTGTATAATGTACTATAAATATCGAGGAGAGAATATTATATATAACGTTTTATACAGGTTGTCCCGTAATAATGAATGGTACAATCGAGAAGGAAGTGGTTCTGTAAACGCAAAAAAATAAATAAGAAATATAGACTAAATTTTTTTGGTACGAGGCTCCGTTTTCGTGAAAGTGGATTTAAAAAATTGAAGAGTTTATAATGCTTTTCCAGTCCAGATGATCGATTTCGATTTATTTTTGTACGGGAAATCAACCCCCTCGGTTTTACTATTCGTTACCGAATACTCTGTACAGTATGCAGGGTGTCACAGAATTATCATCGCTTCTACTGCCATTTCTCAATTAATTTGAACCATTTTTAGTAAAAATGTGAAGTCATTAACAATATTCATTACCGATTTTTGGACATTCTCCTTATTTATCTATTGTAATTGATAACTGCATCATCAAAGTATAACCAAAAAATATGTAAAGGAAAATCAACTCTTGATTAAGCTTTCAGTACGCGTGAAAGATGTGCCGGTAATCTTGGGACACCAAATACACGTGTATATATTGGAACATCATTCGTACATACAGAATTACAGAATATGTATGATATGTATATATATTACGAACGTGCAGCTTTCGAAGAGAATGCAACGCAGCTGCGTCCTTCTCTACGAATTATTTTTACATTGACCGAGGTGCATTAACAAAGTCGACAACCGTCATCGAGCATTGTATCAGTAGTGTTGGTATCGAGTGCCAAGATGTGACACAATCGCCGAATCCATGTTGCCGCGCATGACGTTCGTCCGCTTTTATATATTTCTTTATACGCCCGCGTGCTGCGTGATAATGCGCGTCATTGCAACGAGATTGTTCGAAAGGAAAAAAATTTCACTTTTAAATCAAATCACGTAATCTTCGTTTTTCTGCGATCTCAAGTCGAAACACTTTCCTCCTTCGAGAAACATACACGCTTTTACTCGGATTCATTCAAATCGCGCCCGTTTCATTCCAGCTGCGAAGAGGAAGATCTTCGAGGAATAATTATCAAGTGGAAACAGAAGCTTGTCAAAGTGGAGAACCGCGCGTGTGCTCGTATGAGTATCATATTTCTTCGATTTTTTTCCTTTTAATTTATACAGCATCTTATTTCTTTAATGGCATTTTAATTATTACGGATATATATCGCTCGCGTTACAACGGTAAGAAATACTTAAAGAGAAGTGACTTTGTACATAATTAAATACGAAAGAGATTGAGTCGCGTGAAAGCGCTCTACCGCCGTCGACCTTCCTCCAATAATTAAGACATAGATAAGTGGCGCTAACGCAACATAGAACACCGCAGCTGTACCCTAATTCCCGGCTGCGTTAGCGGCACTCGTCAGCGTCATTTATCGCTGAGAAATGACGACGGTGGCAAATTCGAGTAGTTTCATACGTTTCACAAATCACATCGATTCGCTTTCTTCCTACTGAAGTTATCCACATACACGTGGAAATACCGTCGTTTTTGATACTTAGCCAATCATGAGAATCTCATCAGCGCGATTTTCTCTACGTTTACTAAACCAAAACCAAATGAAAAAAAAGAGAAACGTCCGTTTGAATCTTTCTTGCCGCGCGACAATGCACCCGAGGTAATTTACCACAAAGATTCGCGTGAATCGCACCAGGTGATCCAGTGGCTCGAACGGTCCGAGACAGTGTCGTAGCCTGTCGAATACCGGAGGCTGCTATAAATAATTCGATGTCCGCCCCGGTCGCGCTCACGATGGGCGACCGAGGGTACAGAAGGGAGTCGCCTAGGAGCCGCTGCAGCGGGCTGCTCTAGCGGACCACTCAGCCTCCTTCTCTCTACTCTGTCTCTTCCCCTATCTTTCTCTCTCTTCCTCTTTCTGTCTCTCCTTCTTCCCTTCGATCGGGAGACGAAGGATATTTCGTGGACGATGTCTCGGAACGTTGTCGTCGTCGTTGTTGACGTTCGTCATCGCCGTCGCTCCTTGATCGTCGTTCAGGTAGGCAGATAGAGAAAGAGGAGACTGGAGGTGGATTAGTGCCGGACCTCCGTGCGGCCGCGGCGTTTCTCCGGGGGTGGGGATGGAGCCGGAGCAACGAGGACGCACTTCGCGGGCGTCGTCGACGTCGAGCCTCGGACGCGAGGTCCGTTGCGGGTGTCAGTACTACCAGAGCGACTCGCTTCTGCCGGAACGACGTGCTCTCCTCGTCAGACCACCATCCAGGACGATGCAGCAGCCACCTGCGGCCCGCTGCAGGTCAGTATATATAGGTCCCTGTATACACCAACGTTCCGTCCAAGTCGAAACTGGACGGGATACGTTGGCTCACCCGGATCGTCGACTACGTAAAGTGATCTCTTCGGAAGATTACCTGTCTATTTCATTACTGATATTGGTCGCGCATCGGATAGGTTACACCGTGCGAAACCGCGTCGCGTATCGTCGCAGCTATTTAAGGTTCGCCCGGGTGGCTATAGATAGAAAGCTCGGTCAGCTCCCAAATCCGCCAAGTCCAGTTTCCCGTCTGCGACCCGCGTGTCCCGCATCCGCGTACCGGTACACGCGCGCATGCTGCGATGTCCCTGGGACGAGACTGGACACCTGACGGAACCGTGTTACACTGAACAGAGCGCGTTTGCAGCGGAGAGAGTAATGTATTCAGCGAGTCCAAATCCCAGTGTTAGAAGTAGAGAAGCAAAATAATCTTGTTGCTTATTGATAAAAATCAATATATTTTAAATAACGAAAATATAAAAGATGAAAGAAAAAGAGAGACATAGTCACTGTCTCAGATATTTTTCCAATATTTGTATCGTTTTGGACTTCTCTATATCTGTAGTACTAAAAATTTAAACTTATCGACTTTATACTGCTTTCGATTTTTTTATTTATAGTAAATAATATGAGAAACTTTTAGATACCGCAAATTCTTCACATAGAAAAAGTTATGTATTTTCAGAGATCTGTAAAGAGATAAAACGTTAATAAACGTTAACAAACGTAGAAGATCGATGTGAAACGTGCGGAGTACTACATTTTTTAAAGCAACAGTAAAAACATAATTGACTTTTCTGCTCGATTCTGAAAAAAAAAAAACATAGCGTGAAATGACACGAAAGCATGTATTAGTTGATGAGTTTCATTCGATCGACATGTTCTCTTCGATATAGGTGTCCTATGTAATTTCGCTCTGCACTTGTTTACGTCGGTCTCATGAGATTGGAAGGCGGTCAAACATGTAATGCGTCAAATGGAAGGAAATAGAAGATATGTAAAACACGGAGCCTGGACATGTTTAGAATGATCGAATGACGAATTTCGCGGTGTGATATCCAGTGTATTAATTTTTATTTTAAATACGATAAATAATCGAACATCATTGAGAAAATTTGAGAAAACTTAAACTACGACATCTTAGGAATAAGAATTCGTCTTTTTCGCACCATTTTCATTAACCAACTTTAGAATAAAATTTACATTTTCAATCTTTGTAATTCAGAATATTTTAATTCAGAATGATATTAGATTGTTAATCACGACTCGTCTAATAATCTTTGCTGTACACAATTACATTCGATATTCTGATCATTTATTAACCTTTATCAAGATGATAAGCAAATTCTATCTGGACGGTGAAATCTAATGAAAATATCGCATCACATTTCGTTAAAGATACGTTCAAAATTCGCAGCTTTATGAGTAGTAAATAAGAGATGAATGTATTTCTCAGTTGTTTATTTAACACGTTAACACAGTAGCTGTCCAAAACTGGCGCCTGACTTTTCACTCGTGTTCTAGTGATTGATCACTGGTGACTGGTATTATCAAAATTATTTAAGAAAATAAGTACTGTTTAAAAATTAAATAAAATTCTGAATGACATAAACAGCTAGATAACAATGTAAAGTAGAAAGTACAGTATTCAACAATTAATAATTTTCATTTTTAATCATATTACACATTTCATCATTACACGCTTATGAAAATTCTGCTATGGCGTACACGGTAAGACATACAAAACTCGCTGGACAAACAACGCGAGCATGCAGTTTTATACAATTGGTCTCATGATATAAGCATGAATTCTCGCTGCAGCGAGCACGATTACGAACCGATCGCGCCGCCGCTGTCGCTGCCGCATCCAGCGATGGCACCGGTCGTGCGAATCACCGACACGGACGTGATGCCCGTCGCCGATAGCGATGACAGCATCGACGACCGGGGTCGACTACCGCCGGAGTTGATCCTGGATGGCGACGTGATCCTTCCGTTGGATGGCAAAATCGAGGACAGCGCGATGGAGGGCCGCGAACTTGGTGAAACCGGCGGTGACACCTCCGAAGAACTGGAACCCACAGCGCAGCAGTTTCAGGACAGGCTTGAGGAGCGATTCCTCGCACCTACTTCCTACACCGAATCCAGAACCGACGGCGAGGTTAACACTAGTCAGGTAGAGTCCACAATTTGGTCCGATAAATATTCACAAGGAGAAAGAATTTGATTGTCGCAGGAAAATTTGTCTAATTCATGAAAATATTTATGAAACGTGACTGATACTTTTAAAATTTAGTTAATATGTCTAATGAGATATTTCTATATCAGAAATACAGGAACATTTTAAATTTACAATTTTAATTTTCCTTTTTGTAAAGTTTTGTAAAGTTTATTTTTTTATTTCACTTGAAATTTACAGTTTATTATTTAACTGTTTTAATATATATATATATTGAAATGACACAAATCGGTAAATCAATATTCATTGGCCGAGAATCGTGGCTGCTGCGAAAGCTTCTCGTTCGCGAATTGAACAAAAGGGAATAAAATAAAAAACGGTTAAATATAGCTGCTAAATCGATAGAGACCCCCGGAATTTAAAAGTACCACAAGGCTCTCGGAGCTGTCTTGTTGTCTTTGGTTTGTTACTCGCGTCGAATATGCCGCCTATAATTAGCAAAACTCGCGTGTAAAAAGAAGGCGTGAACGCGAGCGTGTCACTGTCCGATTGTGCAATATCGTCGTTCGCAAACGCTTCAGAAAACTCGAGCTGCTCCATCGATGGTGCAATCGGATCCAAGAATATATATGGCGCCATCGGAATATTAATCATCCCTCGACCTTGCCGATATTTTTCAATGAGGACGTCGTTCGCGCACAAATCCACGCCCCGCATCAACTCGCGAAAGTCTTCGCGATTTATTTCGGTGGATCCGACAATAGATTCGAAATAGATTCCGAACTTGACGATGCGATGGCTTACTTCGCGATTAGCTGCAGTGGCTAGCTACTTCACAGTCCTGTAAAATATTCACTTTTAATGCACTTCGCGTGTTTCTAAACGGCATTGCATGTCAAATGCTTTGCACGACACTAATCCATTTTCATTGTAGCCTTAAAATGAATTATTTGTAATATTTTAATTCTAACAATTCTAATTTTTTACAAAATAAAAGTTTCTGTTGACGATGTTAAATAATAGTTTATAATTCAGAAATCTTAGCTTCTTTTTATTATACACATTAATTTAAACACCAATTTAAAAAATTTTAAATGTATGTTATACAGAAATACTTGAGGAAATACACATCTATGAAATACACATCTATTAGCATTCAGATTCATAAAATTGATGTAGCTCATTAATTAAAAACATTCGAGCATATTTTATATAGCATTTATAAGCTAAAAAGAAATATATTTATAATTAATTTATCCTAATTTAATCAAAAATTTTGATTAAATTTAAAGTAAAAATTAAAAGAAAGTTGGCTATATATTCTATTTCTAATATAATAGTTTCTGAAAATATAGTTTGCATATACAGAATGATTTTTTTTTTTAGAAAATGAACAATATTGCTGAAAGTTTCGAATTTTTAAAAAATAAGATTTGCATTCCCAGTTTATATTATTTTTCAGAGAAACATATATCATTCCAGGTAGACTCGTCGGCGATGGAGGAGCTGCCGCTTCGGCGCGGCGCTCACGGCCTACCTCAACGCTTAAAGACACAGGCTGATAAGCTACGCTCTCGGCTCCGTGGTTTTCAACGACCCACGTTCTCGTTCCCGCAGAAACGACAGAAACCCGAAAAAGCAACGACGACGATGACGACAACGACAAGATCGATGGCGACAAGTAGCGGCAAGTCAGACAAGTCGCGCAAGTCAGACAAGTCGCGCAAGTCTACGGAGAAGCGGCCCAGCAGAATCGACCGAATAAGAACGTCCATTTCTAAGAAGACGGAGAAATTCAGTCTACCCGACAAGTCCAAATTTCACCTGCCGGAGAGACCGAAGTTCAGTTTTCCGGATAAGTCGCGCTTCCACTTGCCAGACAAGTCGAAGTTCAGTATTAAGAAGCCCAACATCCGTCTGCCCGACGCGCTCACTCGCGTTAAGCGGCCGCCTCCTCTGCGCGAGCAGCAGCAGCAGCATTCGACAGAGTCCACTGCTGGCTCCAAGCGCAATATTTTCGACTTCGCCACGTATCCGCGCATCTTCGATAAGAAGTCCAAGAAGCGCGGTGAGTACGCAACGTCCTCGCCTAAAGACTTCAGGACCGAATCGGCGGAAAGCGCGACCTTTCCTCGCGCTCGGAAGACAAAATCCTTCAGCGCTAGATGGGCACAACGTTTTGGAGATTCGGCTTATGTTCAAGATCAGGATCATCAGGAAGAAGCTGCGGGAAGCGACGGCTCTCCTCCATGGCACCAGAGTTCGATGGAAGAACCGCCGAGGCTGTCCGCCAGAACAGAGGAGGAAATAATGGCGGCGGCTCATGCGATTCCGTGGGAAGATACGAGAAAGCGAGAACAATATGACGAAGAAGAGATACAATACATGGACTACGAGCAGGAATCGTCAGAAATGTCAGATCGGCATCCCGCTCCTCCGAAAAGATCCTACAAGTCGCGAAAGCAGGAGTCGTTTGAACATGAAGAAGTGGATCCGAAATTATATGACAATCAAGAAATAAAACACGTTAGAGATGATATCGAAGAGAATGAAGATGCGGCAGTACAAGATGATTGGCACGTGGATCAGCAGATGATGCATAAAGAGAAATTCAAACCGATTCCGAGATCGCGATCATTGGATGAAGACATACCGCGAGTTCTGCAGCAAGAAAGATACGATAGGGCATTTATGGCGGTGGATCCGAGGGGATTTGGACATAAGATGTCCGATGAGGAGGAAGGCGAAGAGGAACCTTCCTCGATACAATCTGATCGAGAGCAACAAGCGTCCAGCGGCAGTTCCTGCGATCGAAGACGTCGCGGAGTGATAGAGGAAATCGATTCGGATGAGTTTTTCTTACGAGAGAGGGGTATCAGCCAGGACGACATGAACCTGGGCAATTATCTTCCCGATGAAATCAGAGATGCTCTCAGATCAGAAGTCATCAACGCGTTGCAGGACAACGAGCTTCCATCTACTCCGCCGCAACGTCCTAAGAGGACGCGAACTTTGAGAAAGCACAAGGAAGATTTAGTGGAATCTAATGAGGTGGTACAGCCAGTCAGACCAAAACGAGAACGATCGGCGACGGCGCAACAAAGTCGAGAGGCGTCGATCGAAATGTTCCGCGAGCGTACAAGGAGTGATTCTAGAAGTGACTCCAGACATCGTGTGGTCTACCAGGCGGAGGGAGATCAACCGGAATCATTGCAGGAACCGTTGGACGACATAATCGTGGTGAAACCGGTGCGCAGAAAGTCGAGGTCGTCCTTACGCAGTCACTCGCAACCGCCGATAGAAACATCGATACTCTCTCCTTCGATACCCATTACTGTTGTATCCGACTCATCCACTGCCCTTGCAACTATACCACCAATCGTACCAACACGCAGAAAGCGTTCACATCGGGAAACGGTGATAAATCGAAGAAATGGTGACGTGAACGCACCGATTTGCAACGGTCATCGCGACGGGTGGGAGATCGAGTCCAGGCCGATGATTCCAGCGAGATCGTCGCGATCACGGCAATCGTTAGCCGAGCGATTCACTAATGGCGACATTATCATGTCTGCGAGCCACGAGGACATCGAGAACTTAGACACGCAGTTTCGACAAGAAGCCGCACCAGAACCGATGCCGATACCGCCAAAAAGACGATCCCGCTCAAGAACGACATCGGTCGTCGCTGACGAAGACAGAACGTCGCATGGGGCGGAATCTCTGCCGGAGGCCGGCTATATCGAAGAGGACATACCGCGAGAGGAGAACGACTCGACGCGAGATCTCTCGGGTTATGCAATCGTGGAGAAGCGATCAGAGAAACCGCCCAGACCACCGCCGCCCAGAAGAAAACGCGACAAATTTGCCACAACACCGAGACCGACCCCGCCTAAGCGACCTCAACGAGCGTACAGTACTCTGGGGCCCACGAGAACGAGAGATACTAGCATGACATCGGAGATAATCATGACTTTAACACCGTCCGAATCCACGCCATACATCGAGGTCGACGCAGATGAGATTGAACATCGGGATCTCCGCAGTGGCGAAATGCTCAACAAGATCCAAGGCCGTCCACTTCCGGCGCCGCCGCGACCACCCAGAGCGAGAAAGGAACATGCGATGATCGGACGACCTCGCACTCCATTCGAATATGCGGAGACAATAACGGAAACGACGACGGCAACGCAGACCGATCCATTACCGGATGATATGGTGATCGAGGAGATCACTCAAGCGAAGCTCATAATGACGCCTTCCAGATCAGGCTCGCAGATAATGGTATCAATGGAGCGTATACCTAGTCCAAGCAGAACGGCCACGCCTCCTGTACCTCCACTACCGATGTCACAGTTTTTGCGAAAAGAGGAAGAGGAAGAAGAAGAAGAAGAAGAAGAAGAGGAAGAGCGGCTTCCAGAAGAAGAGGACATCCAAATGGCATACGACACGATATCGCTAACATCACCATCGCCTACGAGAGAGATCGATTTGAAGAACAAGCATAGATCGGCGCCGCATTTGGAGGAACGCATCACGGAAGAATCACAACCACGGCCTCAAATCAGATCGAATCTGCTGTCCGACGAGCCGCTGAGAATCAGTAGTCTCGAGGTGGGAGATTTAAAGGTCGATCGACTGAGCGTATCGCAGATAGAAGCGCACAAAATTGTAGCGTCTGAAGTGGACGCAATGATGATCACGGCGTCGGAATTGAGAGGCGGTGATTCCATGGAGGAAAGTTTGTCACCGGCCATCATCAGAGAGCTGATGGCAATCAGGAGCCACTTGGAGACTGTGGTGACTACCCAAACGCAAGAGAAACATCGCGAGAGCGAGAAGGAGTCTGCGAGCCGTAAGATAATCGACATTCCCACCACAGATGACAGTCCAATTCAGGAGCAGCAACCTGCTTCGCAGGATGTTCTGCCAGAAACAGCAAAACCTAGCGAGACTGTTGTGAACGAACCAATGTCCAAGGAAGATGCGAAGACCGAGGCTGACAAGGATCAAAAGGTTGTTAAAACAAATGTAGTAGATGTCAGGGACAAAGAGATATCACATCCCCTCTCATTTGCTCAAGCCAAAGAATTCCCTCCCCCACAGACATTTACAATAGATGACTTAGAATCCAAGGATAAAGATGAATCTATCATGCATTTGCTCACGGTCGCTCAAGATAAGTCCTTACGAATTTTAGATTCCGAACACCTCTTAACTTTGAGTTCGCGAACCACGTCGGGCTCCCACGTGGATGAATCTCGTGCCTCATATCCTCCGTCGGATACGCCTTCAACCCGGGCCTCCGAATCGAGAGAACCGTCGGAATGCGTCGAATCTCCAAGTATCTCTGTTCAGACTACTACTACTACTACTACTACTATTACTACTACTACTACTACTACTGCTATTGCTACTGCTACTACCGAGCTGGACGCAACGTCTACAGATCTTGATAGCAGCAAAGATAATATGTCCAATAGTAAAGAGCAGACCTCTCGCAAGTCAAGATCTAGATCCCTCTCGCCTAGCAAAGGTATCGTGCGGCAAACCGCATCTTCAGTCCGTTCATTGCCACCAGCCATCTCTGTAACCCCTGATACACCTGATTCAACCGTACCGAGACACGGTGGTACTTCCGTGGATGTTAAACCGCAGCGTGCCGTTATCTCCTATTCTTCGGACGCGAGACACGATGTACCTAAAGACAGTCAACCACAACGTGCCGTTATTTCCCACTCTTCCGATGCAGGACAATCCCTTACCGAAAAGCAAAGGGAGTCTTCTCAATCGCCAGTATCTTCCTTTCCCTTAAGCTCGACTCACTTCATCGCCTTTCCAGCTTCCGAAATTCCAGCTCAGTTCTTTTCTCTGAGTGAAACGCCAACGAGTCAACGCTCTGAAGAACCTGGCGTTATAGACACTACACAGCAGCTTCTTCGAGCACTCCGATTGGCTGGTATAAGAGCTATGAGGTATTTTATAGGATATTTAGTGTCTACGTTAAGTTTGGACGACACGAGAGAAAAGATTAAAGAAGTGGAATTAGCGATATGCGCCTTGTTACTTCTGATCGCAGGCTTGTTGATATATTATTTCAGTAGCACACGGATTGTAACACATCATCATCATTGGGATTATTTTAATCCCCCTCAATAGCACTTCCACAATCCAATTTGCCTATATCGTGTATAAATACGTAAATAATTCATTGGTTTGTAGAAATTAAAATTTCTAATTCATAATTGTATAAATATGTTTTGTATAATAATTTTCTTGAAGAAAACACAGATTAGGACAAAGGAATTCGAATGGAATTAAAGGTACACATTTGTACACACATCAGAATAAAATGAAGTGCCAGATTTATAAAAAACAAATTGTAATTACATTATTAATATATGCCAAATATACAATTATAAACTTTAATATTTAAGGAACACTATTTACAATAATTCTTGTAATTTTATGTGTTATATATATATACATATATCGGGCAACATCTTATATAATTTAAGAAAAAATATTATTTAATCGCGAACCTTTCCTAATTTTTTATCGGAAAACAATTTCTATTCTTAATTTTTTCTGAAAGTAGATATAACTTGTTTTCTCTCATGTACCTAGAATAATGTATACTTAAAGTTTTAGTAAATATTTTCGATATAATCATTAATAATCAATTCTGTTTTTTCTTATAACTATGATTTTATAACTTTTGAAAAAGCTGAAATGAAATAGATGAATCTTGCTTGAATGGATGATCATTTAATCAAAAAAATCGCTAGAAAAAAGTTTATAATAGAGTCAGTGATGTCTAGTCTAATATTAACTATCATTAATTATCATTTAATAAAGTATCGTTAGTGAAAAGGCATTTTCCATAAATTTCAATTCAATCAGTAATACAAAAAAAGAAAAGTTCAGCTGATTAACAAGGTTCGACTGTATAATATTTTTTCTTATATGTAGATGAATTTCTATACTATTATAAATTTTGTTATAATAATTATAATAATAATAAATCTATCTCTCAGTTATTAGAGAGTACACACAGATATGTCATTCAAATTTGTTGACAGATATAATCATATGTCATAATGAAAAATAGAAGAGTACAATTAAAAATTAACATATATTTCTAAATAAGTAGATATAAAAAAAGTTATATCTTAAAAGTTATTCTTTGAAGTTAAAAGTTATATTATGATATACTGATATTATACAATATTGCCTTTCATGGAAATTATTGGCAAAAATACCTGTATTTACTGGAAGAGATCCTCTTCGTACACTTTAAGTTCCCGCCTATCTTTATGTGCACTTTTCTGCGAATAGTTAGCTGCTATTGGTGACCACATAGAACTGGACATAGTGTCACTAACTGGTTCTATTATCGGTTGTCTTCTTGCTAATGATACTTTTAATTGGATGGACGAGACCATACTACCATCCATTTCGCTTATGGCTCTCTCAGCTGCTTCAGCTTTTTCAAAAGTTATAAAGCCATGGCTATGAGAAAAAAAGAACAGAATTAATTATTAACAATCACATCAAAAATATTTATTAATAAATTAAAAATAGATATTTTAAAACTCAATAGATTAAAATAAAAAAATTAAAAAGTGGGCTGATGAGCCAAGTTAGTTAATTATATATAATCATTGATAATTTAAATGTCATAAACATAATAACAATTAATAACAAACGTTTCAAAATTGAATATGATTCTCAGAATATTTTTGAGATTATAAGCGACATCCTTGGTTGGCCTTGGCTTATACATAATATTTATCGTTGCTGTCTGATATTAGAATGACAAGTTCAATTACAGGTAGCACAACATAATTTATATCCAAGAAACTCATTCACATTATGCATGTGTAACCATTTTTATCATAACCGAATAACAATTAGCAATAAATCTCATCACTGTTATATATTCAAATAATTTTGTCACAAAATTACATGCGTTTTGTATGTTTCACTGAGGATAACCATATAAAGGTCAAAACGTTTGTTATTAATGTATGTTTATGAAATTTAAATTATATGAGTGTAACTAATCAGTTTGGCCCATCAGCCCTCTTTATAATTTTTTAAATTATCTATTAAACTTTAAATGAACATTAGTGTAGATATATGAGAAAAACATTTGTATTTACTTTTTCTCTACTTCCATGGAAATATTGATAATATTTCCGAAGCTTTGGAAGTGCTTCTTTAAATAATCCTCCGTTATTTTATAACCACATACAAATATCGTATTTCCTCCACGTGGCTTAATTTCCTGTTTAGCTGGAGACTGAATATCACTGGTGTTTCTCTCCCCAATGTCTTGAGCGCTAACAAAGTTATTATATAAATCCTTGACTTTTGGCCTTGCTGCTTCTGTTTCTTCTTCCTCCTGCATTGCTGAGAACGGTTGGTAAGAACTAATCGTCTTCTCTGTACTGTTTAACTTCCTTTCTAATCCACGAGATCTCTTGAAAGTTTGTTCTGGTCGCTTAGGAGTTTTTGGGGCTGTGATTACACCAGACTTGATCAACTTCTTGGCTACTTCACGAGCGTCTCTTGCTTCTGTAGGTCGTTTTGGCACCTGAGGAATGCGTTCTGTTTCTTGTTTAGGAGCCTTTAGATCTTGCAACGCTTTTTTCTATAAAGCAAAGAGTAATTGATCAAAGATAAAGGTAAGATAACTTCTGCACAGATATAATTGCTCGAGAAAACGATCATCTTCGCACGTAGATTAAACAGAAATTTGAATTTTGTGTTAAGAATTAATTGAGAAATAAATTTCTAATAGATAAATGAAATTCCATGCTTAACACGAAAACATAACCTATACCTTTCTCTTCAGCTTGCTGAACTTGGTCTGCAGCATCAACTCTTCCTCGGTTAGGTTTGACGGAAAGTGTAGGTATACCATATTTTGCATGTAATATCAACGAAGTTCTTTAGGCCAGTTTTAGAGATTGTAAATTTCCTGTAACTTTTTTTACAATTTTTCAAAAAAATACATCTGATCTTACAAACCGAGAGAAGAGACTCTCGCAATTGGTCCACATGCTTAAATTTCCGCGCACAGTCACGTACATATATCAGTGCAATAAGAAGTATCATCAGGCTCAGAGGTTCTGTTGCAAACATGAAATCTTTATACTATTATTTTATTACAATTTTGTTTTAACAATTTATGATATATTGCAATAATTAAAAAATATATATTTATAATATTATAAAATTTATTAATATTAATTTGTTATAATAATCACAACAATTATTAATTAATATAAATATAATATTAATATTAACATAAATATAATATATAAAATTAACTATTAGAATATATGCATGCATTTAAATTTATTGACAGACATAATGCGTCATAATGAGATGGAAAAGTATAACATTAAAAACAAATCGACGCACAAAAATTTTCAAATACACATAACAATAATTGAAAATGCACTACATATAACAATAACTAAAAATTGCGTCACGATGAAATGATGTATTAATATTATATACAATATTTTAGCATTTTAGAGATCATGAACAACAAAAATATTTGTATTTTGTATACGTCTAGGTACGGGTATGTCGAGATGATCACGTGATAGGTTTCGCCAGCTGACGCACGTGGGGCGTCAGCCTCTCCGACTCCGGCGTTCACATTGCGCATGGGCCAGCATGAGCCGAGCTCTCCAGGGTTTTCTGTCAGTGTCTGACATCACTAGGTCCTTGAATGCGTTCCCGTACTTACCGGATCGCGCCGGATGCTTCTCGAGAGGTTGCCCTCTCGAGAAAGAGAGAACGGACACGTCGTAGGAACTCAACGCCAGTCGACGTGTGAATCTCCATTCGTTCGACGCTTCCTTGTACCTGGACGAGATGTGTGTATCGATGATGGCGCTTGGTCGACGAGGATTCACCCCGAGGGATATTACGCGGCTCAGCATTAAGCAACCGTGTTGCTCCAGTCGCGAGTCGTCGATGAACAACATGCTGTCACGGCGATGTTCCGCGTCGTTGTACGTCGCCGATGTCTCACGAGTTCTGGGCTGGTTCCGCGAGAACTCGAGGACATTCTCCTCCGCCAAGGCTCCAATCTCCGCTGACATCGTCGCCGGCGCTCTGACGAAGCAGCAAGCAAAGGAGTTGGTGTCGAAACTTTCCCCGGAGGAACGTGGCTTGTTCTTGACAGCATTGAACGAGTGCAAATCGGCGGAGGAAAAGGCTGGCTATGAAGGTAGGCATTGTTTGTCTAATACGCTTATTCTATAATACATCTGTCTTAGATCAGCGTTTATTATTTAACGAGAGTTAATCCTAATTTTGAATCAAGATTCACACATACACACAACGCGCGCGCGCGCGCGCACACACACACACACACACACACACACAGTAGAAAGTTATCTCTTACAAGATTATACATTGATGAGAAAGATATTGATCTTCTTATATATATATATGTAGCTTTATACATATGTCATAAAGAAATATAATAAAAGTCTTGCATTTTTATTTATAGGTCAACTGGCAGCTATCCGTTGGAGGAGCAAGTTTGGTAGACCTAGCAAAATACCATCACTAGGCGAGGTGGATCCTACAGGAACCTACTGCCCTATGCCAGATGATTGGTTAAATCGCAAGTATGGTAAGAACATTGCTATTTTTATATATTTTGTCAATCTTGTAATGCATTTGTTGGATCATTGATATTACTAAAGAAAGAAATATAGGTTCTACTTTAAATATCTTTAATGCGAACAGTTACATTTATGAACATTAACTTAGATTCAGTACCTATAGATTTCGCAAAATAAAATTAACTTCCCTTAACTGTTACTTAATAGTATCTTTGGATATAATGGAATCTTTTTCCTGCAATGCGATCTCCATGGATGTTATTTTGTAAGTTTCTCATTCTTTCTTGATTTTTCTCTTTCTCTCTCTCTCTCATTCGATGTTTCTCTCTTTTTCTCTAATTACACTAACTCTCTTGCCTGCTTCTATTCTAACACAACTTTTTGGATGTTTCACGGTCAACTACAGTGCCACAGTTAGGTAATATTTTGGACACTTTTCTACAATTCTTTCATTTACGAAAAACCTGTTCCACCATGAAAATTAGTTTTTATTAACGTTTTTAACTAAATAAATTTCTAAATTATTTTTTACATTTTTTTTTACAATATCATAAATTTTATTCTTGAAATAATCATTTGACTAGATTATTTTTTATTCTAAATTAAACAGAGTTGTTCTGATAAAATGATTATTTTTTGTTAAACATTTTCTTTAATCATGGAGTTTTTCTGTCTCTTATCTCTTTTCCTACAATGTTTCCTTTACTCGAACTTAAGATTCTTTTTTTATTTAAATCTATTAAAAAATATATACATCACATTAAATATACAATTTTGATGTTCGTAAACAACAAAAAATTTACCTTACATTGCATTTAGTGCTTGCTAGTTTCATTGAGTAATTATGTAGCAATTTCAAGATTAACTTGTGGATTTAGATTGAAATCTTTTGTTGTTACAGTTGAACACGTTGCAGAACCAACCACAAAAGACCTGGTATTAGGTATATATTATTTTTTATGTTAGAGAGTCTGTTTGCAAGCAAATAATTGGTCGTGCTTTTGTCTTATTTTATCTCCTATTTGCTGCTTACGAGATATAAGTTAAATAACATTGTTCTATTATATTTTAAAAGATTTATCATTGCAAATTATATAGATCTTATTTCAACAAAATTTTAAGTAGATAAGATACGTAAAAGTTTTACATACGTATGTATATATTAATAATCTCAATTCCGGTTAAAAAATG
Organism: Cephalotes varians; assembly: GCA_037157785.1. Classification (NCBI taxonomy): domain Eukaryota; kingdom Metazoa; phylum Arthropoda; class Insecta; order Hymenoptera; family Formicidae; genus Cephalotes; species Cephalotes varians. The sequence continues at coordinate 2,500,648 of JANQDE010000001.1, read as the reverse complement.
CAAATGAATAAGAGAGACGATCATTGTATTTTTGCAGTCGCAATCGCGAATGCAATTCCGTTCGTCGGATTTGGTTTTCTTGACAACTTCATCATGATCGTTGCTGTACGTATCTTATGGGCTTTCGCTGTCCATTATGTATCGATTTTTAAGATTGATGTTTCAGGGCGATCAAATCGAGTTGATGCTGAACAGAAGGTTTCCGATCTCCACTATGGCAGCGGCAGCTCTGGGCAACACAGTATCCGATGTCATTGGAATCGGTTCGGTGCATTATGTCGAGATGTTTGCTCAGAAAATCGGCTTCGAAGCGCCCAAGTTAACTCTAGTACAACTGAATCTACCTAGGACACGGATAGCCGCGAATGTGGTACGAAATGTTTCATTATATTTCATTTTACTATTAATTTGTTATTTTATTATTGAGTATTATGGAATTTATATAAAAATTCTTAGATAATTAAAAATCAAGATGAAGTTTTCTTCAACAAAATTATTCAAAATCATTTTTCCATTCAAGGGTCGGGTCATCGGTGTTACGATTGGATGTATTATTGGCATGACGCCTATACCGTTAGCCGCACTTTTCCGCAATGGTAGCTGAATTGTTTACAAAACGACTATGAAACGAATTAATTTAATTAACATGTAGAACAGGCCAATAACCGTTTCCACAAATGCCTATAAATTTTTATAATTTTAATGTTTAACTATTGCAAATAACATGATTTCCGTCTCAACAAGTATTACAAAAATATTTAATATAAATATATAGAATGTATAGAGTATATAGAACTGTATAGAACAAAGTTTGTGTGTGTGTGTGTGACACGATTGTTTTTTAATGGCTAAAACGGGTTTCTTTAATCTATTGTTTTACGAAATTTTAATCCGACACAAATTAATCTATTAATTTTAAGTAAAATTAAAAAAAAGGAAGTTGTGTGATCTCAAAGATTGAACTAAAATAAAAACTTGTTTTAATATCAGTCTTCCAAAAAAACTGTTTATTACTCGTTCGCTCAGCACATAATCATGTTTAGATGTAAAACAGTGATCCTAGCATGCAACAGCGGATATTTATTGGGGGGGAAAAAAAAAGATTTGTTAGTATCGAACATTACACTGCAAAAAGTTAGTACAAAAAATATAAATTTATACACATATATATATATATATATATATATCTCCTTTGAAAAAAGGTTGTCTAACAGACAATTTTTTATCAGTAAGCTAATAATAAATTTGTAATTCTGGCGACCGAAAGACACTTTTGTAACGTGATCGTCTCCAGTTTTCTTCTAACCAGTTTAAAGTCGTGTCTAGTATCTCCTTCCAATTCACGTGACGATAATTTTCTGGAGCGAAAACTTCTGTTTTCCTTATCTTCTCCATTTTCCTTATATTCGTAGTTTGTGTCAAATTGAACGAGAAGTCGACATTAGTAACGCAAAAGCTGTTGGTGGAATTTGCAACCTTGATGTTGCTTTTCAAGTTGCAATACTCTGGCAGCCAAGTCATCGTTGAGTTTAGCCACCATTTCCAATTGGCTTCTTCATCATCATTATCGGTTTTCGCAATTGCAGAATAATCCGCAATGTTCTCAGAATCGGAAATTGGAAGATCGTTATCGTTAATCTCCTGGGATCGTGTATTTATCAATGAATCAGTTACATCGGTTGACGTGAGATTCGTCGCGAGATTCATCGATAGATTCGTTGGTTGTCTCGAATTAAGCGATGTCCCGGATAAGCAACTTTGCACAATAAAATGGGCAACCACAGTGGATCCCAGAAGAGTTGCCAATCCGGCGGCATAAGTCGCAAGGCAGATCGAAGAGACACTTATTACAGTTTGCGCAATTCTAATCAACTGAACAGAATTCATCAGACAGCTCAATTCTGTATATGTACACCATCTTCGCTTGTGTACTTCTCGATACGCCACGTTTTTTTCTAGTTGTTGCAATTTTTCCCAAAAGTCTTGATATTGCACCAACACTGTCCAATCCTGTAGCATAAAAATAATGAAATATATTTTGATGAATGATAAGTAGTCAATTAATTAAATTACAAACTATAAGTTTTGTAATTAAAAAAAGACAATGTATAAGATGTATTGCTTACAATTGCAGCAAGAAAATCTTTTTCCAATTTATTCATTTGAGATATAGTCACTTGTCCCGAATTTGCCCATTCCTTGTTAAAAACTTCATCTTCTTCACCATCATCGTGTAGAAATTTACTGGCTACCATCTAATAATCATTGATAAAAATTTACATACATGTTAAAAGTGTTACCATATTGATATGTCAAAAATAATAAATTACCAAAGAAACCAAGAATAACTCAGACGGCGCTACTTGATGAAGATATTCTGGATTGCAGTTCTTTAATCTTTCAATATACAGCAAGGCCAACACAAGCGAACAAGGAGAAACACATGCGTTTCTAGATATTCTACTTGCTTCCTCGACATCAAGTTTTTCCAAAGTATGACCACTTTTCACTTCTGTAAAAAGTTCAGCTGCCAATTCTAAAAATACAAAAATCCATTCATGAATCATGCTTTATATTAATATGCATATAAGGATTGAATGAAGCTTATGCATAAGTTCCTACACATAATCTTACAAAATAAACTATACATATGAAAAATATATTGTTTTAATTCGAATATCTCTAATATCTCATTTTTAAGAAAATAAAATTATACTTTAAAAAAGATACTATTTAAAATAAAGACAAGTAATCTATCAGATACTATAAATACAGCTCAATAAAACTAAAGGTATTGAAAATTGATACTTCAGAGTTGTTTTTAAAATTTTTTTTTTCCAAAAAGATTAATATTCATAACATAAAGAAATTGATATACTCTGATAAATACATCTTAGTAAAAATATTAGGTGTATTTAATAAATGCCATATGATATAAATTTATTAATATAATATAAATTTTTTAATATAAAAAATAACATTTTAGAACAACAAACTAATTGTTAGTTTTACAATCCAATATCATACTGACCTGTAACTGGTAAACTTAAGCAGTTAATCACTGGTAACTTGGAATAATACAATGACTTTTTTATACGTTTCATAAACTCATTATGTTCCAGATCCTGCAGTAAAATAAACAAAAAACTGTAGCAAGGATTTCAATTCATCAAACAACAAGAAAAGAAAATGGAATAATCTTATTAAATAGTCCTCAAGCACTTTTCATCTGCTCAACTAATTGCTTTTATAACAACAGATAATAGAGTTTTTGCAATACCGTCTTTCGGCTACGGTTAAAGTCACGTTATCAGATCGAAAGACGAAATTGATTGGATCTTTCGATTACGTGGTATTGCAAAAACTCCCTAATTATTTCAACATGCAGGCACACAAAAAAGTTGTTCGGTTACAAACACACATAAAACTGTACTTGGAATTGAAAGTTAATGTATCAAATATGGAAATAATATTCGTGAAGTTGCACGTGTAAGATTTTACCTTCGAACTTGTCGGCACGTTCGTGCCTCGCCAGCTGTTCGTCATTGTTGGGTATCCGCGATTCCCATAAACCCTGTAATATTTTTATAATACTTTGCGAAAGCAGATATCGTAAAATGTAATCCAGATAATCACTTTCTTCGAGGCGAAGTGTTGCAAGAACGCTCGAACAAACTATACCGCGTCTCCGAGCGCACGATTAATTTAGGTTAAGATTTCATTGTGAACATGAACTTATGAAGTAACAAGATAATTGTTATGCTGGATCTACGAGGTCGCAGTATTATTGCGACTCTGCGACGGACCAATCGTTGTGAGTAATTTGCGATGCTTTCTTCTCTGATTGGTCAGTGGCAGAGTTGCAACAACTGCACTCGTAGTGAATATCGAACACAGCCAATGAAGTCGCAGGGTTTCATCATCTCCAGTTAGTTTGATTGACTGATTAAGTTCAACTGTGATTGGTCCATTCTAGTCAACGACGAATGCAATTGGTTAAATGGAATAATCGATCGACGGAGCTAACTGGAGATGACGAAACCCTGCGACTTCATTGGCTGTGTTTCGGTATTCATTATTCGAGTGCTCAAAATCTATAGCATATTTTACGTGCACTGTAGATACTGAGTACTTGCAGTGAATATCGGAACGCAATCTGAATATCGAAACGCAGCCATAGCAGAGCTAGCAGAAGAAGAGATAAACCTCAAGATTTCCTGCGTGCAGTTTTGAATTTGGAGGATCTCTGTAACTGAATTTTTTGTACTTTTCTTTTTTTCTTTTCAACGTTTAATTTATGGGGACTACCGTCTCCGCATTTTCGTTAATGAATCTATACAATTCCCATAAATAGAAAAGTCAATCGACCCATGGTGGCATACGGTGGTCGTGGTTAGTGTGACTTACACTTCAGGAGATCCAAGTTCGATTCCACACGCTCTACAATATTTTTTTCTCTCTTCGGCGCAACGAAACTTTGACCTCTCTGACCGAAACATTTTCCTAACCGGGAAACCGTTCACCAGAGGCTGTAAACAGCCTCTGGTGAACCAATCTCGAGGCAAAACGTGACGACAAATTAGTGAATACGCGATTCCTACAAATTAAATATTTATTCCATTTCAAATATAAGAAATATAATAGTGCAGCTACGAGGAAGACCGCATATTTTGAAAGTGAAATTGAATTTGTAACGTCTATGTACATGTGTACTTAAGAATTTTGAAACATCATTATTGATTCTGCAAAACTTTGCAAAAAGAACTATTGTATTTATTATATTTAGTTATATATATTTAGTTATATCGCTGTTAATGAAGTATGGCATATCTATCGTGTAATATAGTGGAATCGATCATCGATGAGATTGCCTTGGAAGGATTAGACGGCATTACTTTACAAGGTAATTTGATCTCAATTTTTATATCATAGTATATATCATTGTAGAAATTAATTATTACAGCAATCTGTTAAAATATTATATAATATTTTACATAGATTGCCATAATAATGTATTTCTCTCTCTTTACAGCATAATGTTACATTAATTATTATACTTTTTTGTTACATTGGAATTGTTATGTTAATCATTGTTTTTGAGAATAAAAATAAATCGTGATTAACATATAATAAACATATCTTGTTGATTCGGTGTTTTATTTTTAATAATTGAATATATGTTAATCTTTCATCTGTTTATTATAATAGATAATGCTTTAATATATTTCATATGTTTTTACTTCTTATTTTTAGCATTATGGATACGATTAGCGAACAGATTCAATGATCCCCTGCCACTTCCTAAACCCTTTATGGAACAGATATGGTTGATATGCAGAAAAGTAAAAGATCTTCAGTTTTACAAATTGGAAACACCTAGAGAGCCACTTGTAATATTTGATCGTTATGAGTTTGTACATCCTGATCTGGGCATCATACTTGAGCCAGTGAGTACAATATATAGTAATACAAATATATGTGTATATTATGTATATATTTTCTATAAAATATTCTTTTTATAAAGTTTTTTATATAAAATATTGAACTGTTTCATTAAGAAGATTAAGTTACAAAATAGTTTTGTAATTACAAATAATTTGATTTCTTAATGCTTTATTTCTTTTTCGAATTTGGTTTCTGTTTTTTTTTTTTTTTGGCTTCTGTTATTTTAATTTTTATATCCTTTTCACTTTTCTGATTTCAGCCAAATGTTCCACCAGATATTTATCCTCACTGTCCTATCCAGGATCTTAAGACAGGTGTGAGGGGATCTTGCTCCACATATTATACAAGGAAAGATATTAAAGATGATGTGAAGAACGCAAGTTTGGATGAAGTGACAGAGAAATATGGATTAAGTTTGGTGATTGTAGCATCTCAGCGTGTTAGGACACGAGCTTTGATGGGTGTCGAAGTAAGTCCGACATTGGAACTGACTATCATGCACTATTGCTTTTTGGAGAGAGTGGGTCGAGCTCGTTATCACGGTGAAGTCACTCAAGGCAAACTCAGCTTAAACGCGCTTAAAGAGGATCCGAAGTCCTTGTTTTATCACCGAAAGTTCCTACTGCAGCACAAGCTGATTACAAAGCAAGTCCATCATCAGAAGAGTGCCGGCCATTGCGGTAGTGGTAGTCTATTGCATCTGACACGCTTTTATGTGGAGCGAAAACCAAAAATGATCTATCTGGCGGAACAGGTGCTTGATATTTTACGATCCAAAGAGAATGGCGTGGCTGAATACGACGAGATCAAGAAAAAACTTGGAATCGAAAATTCTATCAAGAAATTGTTCAGAACTGTCTTCTTTCAAAAAATCGTGAAGACAGACATCTGTGTACCCTATAGAACCTTGTATCCTAACGCAGAACCCAGCGAGTGGCGGCAAAAGCAAGATCCTTCGAAAGAAAAAAAAATTAGAGTTGTGCAGGTGCTGTATCCGGATGTCAATGTTGCTGAAATATGGAATAAAGATGATAAAGATGACGATGAAGATATCATTGAATTGGATGTATCTAATCATAAATTTAATGTTCCTTACCTGAAACAAACAAACACTATTATTGAAGCTAGTAAAGCAGAAGGAATATCTCAAGGTCAGTAGTATTCTAGATTTTTGTAATTTTAAAATGTTATTTGAAATATAAAGTTTGCATTTTAATTAAATTATAACATTACAAAATTAATATGCAATATATTTTTTTGTTATTTAATTTTTAAATTATAAGCAAATAGAAATTAAGAAATTTTGACTTATAATTTTTAGCTTGTTTGGGAAAAGAAATGGGTCTCACCAAATTACAGTCTAGGTCATTTCTGAGAAATATGGTAAAATCGCACATTATTGCAACGTACATGAACGACATGGGCCGGCAGAGAATCACAAAATATGTATCGAAGAAATTCGAAAAAAGTAGCAAAATGAGTAAGCAATTTAACAAAGAAGTACACAGGATTAAGGAGCTCTCCAAGAAAATAATCAGCAAGAACGAAGAAAATCTAAAGAATAAAGCGATCTCGCAAAAAGAAAATGAAAAGCAATCCGCGATCCATGAAGACGAGCAGACAAGTAAAAAATCCTGTTCCGATTATCACATTGATAAGATTAATACTGATGCATCAGTTATTGAAGATAAGACTGAAGAGAAAGAAAATGCCGTTGCAAATAATACTAAGAAGGAAATAGAATTGAAGAATTTGTTTTATGTCGTCAATAAAATTTTGCACAAATACCAATTGTCAAAATTTCGATCTAAGTATAGATACACGATATCGAAGTCTTCATTAATGAAGATAAAGGATTCCGATACCAATGCGAAGGAGCAGAAAGCGAAGCTTGACGTTTTGTCTATGTCTATGCAGCAAATCATCAATGATGCCAAAGCCACATCGTTTTATAATAGCATAAAGACGAATTTGATAGCGCAAAAGCCCATTCGCACTGGGAAAGGAATCAGTGAAGTCTTTGGTTTTATGGAAGTTGTGGAGAACAACAAGAAGAAAAATTCTAATATTACATATAGGTTTGTATAAATATGCATATAAATTTGTATAAGTAAATAGTTAAATTAATAGATTAAGTCGCTATTGAGAGAAATATATATTAGTCAAAAAGCAACAAAAGTGCTATCCAATTTTTATTGCATATAATTTTATCTATTTTTTTGTAATATAAAATTTAAATCTTTGTGACTTTCGAATATTCTTTTAATTTAGAAATACGAGCGCTCAAGTTCTCTCTCTCTCTTTCTCTCCTTTATTGTAAATATCATTAAATATTTTCTATTCTTGTATTTAGGTTGTTAAGGCGTGCTAATATGATAATCGAGGCAGTGAAAGAACATCAAGTGATTGATGATACAGCGAAACTCATGAAGATGATCTACGAGGAAGAAGATAAAGAAGGTTATGATGTAAAGATTGACAAGAAATCACTTATTAGATTGTTGCAGAAACTTGCCAAGGATAATCTGGTGAAGAACATCAAATTAACATTGAGCGCAAATGGACGTGAGAAGAATTTGATGTTTATTTGCGATCCTAATATTGACACTGATCATACTGTGATTAAGTCAGCTGTTGAGCAAGCGAAAGTCAAATTTTGCTTATTAGCGTCTCAAAAGGCGAAGATACTTGCGAAAAAAACGGATAAGCAAGAAAAGATGGACAAATTGGCAGATTCTAAGGAGAAACAAGAGCAAAACAAGACAGCATCTAAATCGTCCTCTGCGAATTACAAGTATGATGCCAAAGCTGGCAAATGTTACGGTCTCAGTCCGAAATTTATCAGGATGCGGACGATGCACATTCTACTTTTCTACCTGGTCTACGATCATCCTGGCATACCGAAATTATCTCAGCAAAAACAGGTGGAAATTCTCAAATCTAACGGATACGAAATCAATGATGATCTCATCCAGGAGTTCAGTACTATTTATAACACCGAAGTAAATTGGAAGATGTTTATTCCGCCTTTGCCTAAACACAGCGGATGGTCCGAAGGTTGGACGCTGATGTGTGATGTTCTATTAGGATTGCCTTTGTCGATTTTCACCAAGATACACAATATTACTTTTATAATTCCGGAATTGGAGCACTATTTAAATCATCCGATCAGGAAACATTATCTTGTCAAAAATCTTCCGGTGGGTTTGAGATTTTATAAGGATCTTATATATATTATAGGAAGATCAAAAACACTTTGAATAAATATTCGACTATTAGCAATCGTAATTTTTATTTTATCTTGCAAATCAGAAAGTCAAATATAAGCTTGAATCTTTGAAGAATTTGAACACAAACTGTTCTATTGACACCGATGATTTCTATGTCCTTGTTAAAAGATTTAATGACTTCTATAATATGAACTTATTTGTTAATAACGCTTATTTTTTTAACAATCTTTTTTTAATTTCTAGGTCACTATACGCAATACTCTTTTATATGCACGGAAGTACATATTCAATATTCATGATACTATAACCAGATTAGGCTACATTGGCCTAGTACAATTTGGTCCGCAACGGTTAAAAGATAAAGATCAAGTGTTTATTTATATTAATCGGCGCACGGAATTGATGGACACGACTTCTTCGGCACCGGGTTATCACAAAATTGAAGACAAGACGTATCCGGTGACTAAGTACTTCTTCGATAGCATGCAGGTACTGTTGACTGATATTATTGTTAGAAATATTTTAGAAAAACTACGATTAAATTTTCTCTCTTTTATGAAGTAAATTTAAGAGATCTCAAATATGGTCTTTGCTTTTTATCTTGAAAAGTATTTTTGTTTAGAATGCTAAAAATGTATGTCTTTGTATTAGTTTTTGGTTTAGAAACTATTTTATCTCGATTATTAGATTTAATTCACGTGTATCAATAATTATTTTTAGCATGATCTATTTTAAAACTGATCATTCATGTTGTTGATTTATTTCTTTGTTCCATTTTATTATATTAATATGATATAATTTTTATAATTATAAGTAATAATTTTATATAAAAGTCATACATTCTTAAAAAACTAAGATTTAATAGATTTAAAGGAATATAAAAGTGTTTTCTATCGTTAATGAGATATTTGCGTATTTTAAAGACTAATTCTTAAAAAATAAAGTAATTCTCATTGGGGCATTTCTTTGCAGGTTGTTGTGAAATATTGGTATGATATGTGGACTATTTGCGTTAATACTCTACTTGGCGGTAGGCTGGTAGTACATGGCAAGGACATTCTACTTGAGGATTTAAGCAAGAAGAATGCTATGATAGAAGCGGTTGCAGCACGCAATCCTAAAGAAGTCGCAGAAAGAGATACCGGTGCGGTTCCCGGAGATCGTAAAGGAGCAGCTGGTATCGACTCGGCTTTCTTCGCTCATCTGAAACGCAATTGGAACTGGAATGATTCTACACATCAGCAGGTAAAGAACGAAGATTTTTAGATGATTCAGGAGTATAGCGATATACTTATTATAGAATATACGATTATTTAGAAAATATTCTCTTTGTTATCAGACTTCTAGGAATCAGGGAAAATCCAGCACGGGCCAACGGGATTTGCACCTATCGAAAATTCAAGCAAAGCCAGTTAAGTATACGGAGTACGACGGTTTAAAAAAAATATCGGGGCCGCCACCGCCGCCTACCGTTAGCGCGACTGAATTGCGAAAAAAGGTACACAATCAGCTCAGCATCACCGGACGAAAGAATGAGGCTCTACCATCGCATCAGGCTAGCAAGCAAAAGTCTTTTGTGCGGCGTGTGATGCCGCGCAAGAAAAGTGTACGGAAGCTCAAATACGATGAGGACGATTACCGGGCGATGCAGCGAATGAATAAGCTGCGGGTGGAGTGGGAAACTCACGAAGACAACATCCTGCTGATATGCAAAGTAGCGACGACTTACTTGTCGCCGAATCCGCGTAAGCAAGTGGTCGGCTTCATAGCGATACGAGACGTATTGCGAACGTTTTCTTACGTTTCGTACAACAAGACTTCACGTGCCTGCCAGCGTCGGTTAATGTACATGCTGCGACAGCCACGTACGGTAAACAGCGTCACGTTGGGCGTCGAAGAAATCAAACAGGATCCGTTTGTCGATAGGCAATATGGCGGTGTGATGGCCAGACTGAAAAGCGAGTGCTCGAATTCGGCAGAATATGAGAAGCGAGTGACGGAAGTTTTCAAAGAGCTTGTTGGCTATATCATTAAGACGTATTACGATATTGCGGAGATTAAACCAAAGAAGCATATGGCGATGCCGAAGACCGTGCAGGAGTTTAATCTTTTCTTTGAAGTGGTCCATCCGACGAAGCCACATCATAATCAGGGCTTTACAAAGGATGTGCGAAATATAAATGACATTCATTCGGCGACTATCAATTCTGTTATACATAGCTCCATGTGCTGTGGAAAGGATAGACGTTCTTGGGCTTATCAACTTTTTATGGTATAATCGATACATAACAAAATATTTTATTCGTTTATAAAATTTATCTAGCATTTATACACAATCATAATAATCAATGTGTTGATTTTATGTTACAACTTTCCAAAATTTTTAAATTATATCGCAAAAAATTTTGGATCTGTACTCATAATATTTTTTTGTTAAAGGTATATCAGCATTATTCGGAGACTCTTTTAAAGCAAGCTATGAATAAAATCAAATCGGATCAGATGGTGACTGTAAAGAAGCATCACTTGGCGACTATTAAGAAATACGGTAACTATATGCCGATGAGCAGCTCGCAGTATCAACTGAGCATTAACTATATCTACAAATTTCAAACTAAATGGACTTATGATGTCTTCAAAGAAACCTACGATGTCTTTATAAAATTACTGCAATGGTATTCCGAGCACAAAAATACCGTCCCCTCACAGGAACAACAAACAGAATTTAATGGTGTTGAGATTCCATTTTCCAGTGGCATCGTTACCGTTATGCATGATCTTTTAGCGCGCGATCAAATTGACTTCGATATTGAGATGCCGGACCAAATCATTATGTTGGACGCGAGACACCAAGGCAAAGATGAGACTTATTTCAGGGTTGCCGAAAGGTACCAAGATATTTTGACAAGACTTTATCGCTTTAAGTTTGAAAACGTTGAAGCTCAGAATGCTGAAGTTTCTGGACTTGAAACGAAAGAAACTTCTCATGATACACGGGAAGATTCTTTGAAAAGAAAGAGATCCGTCGTGAACAATGATTCTGAAGAATCAATGTCGAAGAAGATCTCTCGTAAAGATGAGGAAAGTAATGGAAGAAAACAAGAGAATCAATTTCAGCAAAATGAAGATACATCATGCGACAAGAAGCTTGATGAAAGTGACAAACACGAAGAGACGAATTCAAAGGATCGTTCTGAACAAAGTAAAAAGAAAACTCATGCAAATCGTTCATCAAGAAAGAGATCCGCCAATATTGAAGAAGATTCCACGGACTGCGAAGAGTCATTTCTGAAAAGAACAAGGCTAAATTCTGAGGATTCAATGGATTTTGAGGATTTAGAAGAAGATGAGGAATCGAAGAAGATTCTCGAAGAAGATTTGTGCGAAGATTTTGGAAGCATCGAGAAAATACTTTCGGATAGTTCAAAACCGATAAATGAATTAAACGAGCAGAAAGAAGAAGGTATATTATATTTTTATGTTAATAAAATTTTTATCTCTATAAATATAATAAAATGTAAATAATTTATACACATATATATATATATATACACACACATGCAATTTTAAATCATATTGTGATTTTCAATCAAACTTTATATGTAATTGAGTTGTCTAAAATATGAATATATTATTTAATTACCAGCTTCTTCAATGCAATCGAACATAATCGATATGACCTCAGTTCCTCGACGTGTCAGCGAGATTATTAGGAACATGTTGCCTGAGATGAGTTACTTTAGCTCTCATAAGAAAATAGAAGATACAAATGATGTTCAAAAGAAATATACTAGAATATCTATGCTGGGAATGAAAGAAGAACTAAACGATCTTTCGGTAACCGACAGTCATCACGCGCACGAATACTTTGTGGTTAATAACTTTAGGATGTTTTATAGCTTGGAATTGTCTTCAGCTATAGAATCATCTTCAGAAGCATCCGCATCATTAAACAATATTGAGAATTTTAAAGGTCATTTGGTGCCCGGTCAATTAGTACCATTGAAAATCGAGACTATAAACAATTTTATCGATGAGTTAAATCGGACTGCCATTTTTCCGAAGAATGGTATCTCTTACACGGATTACAAGAATGAGATCAAGACGAAGAAGATGGAAATAGCAGTTGACTGGAAATATGTTGACGCGGTGTATGAGTTTGTCCAGGAGAAGAAAGAAATCGGCGCCTATTCGCAGGAATTGCTGGTAATTTATTTTTTACAGAGAGAACATTTATTTTTTATTGTCTTCCTCTTTCTATTTTATTACAAGTATCGTTTTTCTTCTGTCTCCAGGATAAGTTCTTCGATGAGCAAGGAGAGGACTTGTACAAGGTCGTGTCTCTTTTAATAGAAAATCATATATTTTTACGTTCTGGTGTCACCAAACCACGTTATATTCATCATCGTTATGTGGATCCTTGGTTAATTCAGTCTTATAAAATATACCGTCTTGAACAAGAATCCCTAGTGCCATTCAAGGATAGTATATATGCTACAATGCAGCAGGGGGAAAATGCTGAGACGGATGCGAAAGATACAAATCTCCACAATAAAGAAGATGCAAATGAAAAAGGTAATTTAGTTATATCTGCTCTATATAATTTCATATTTTGCTCAAGTATCTTGTATTCATAAACATTTTTTTCAATTCTCATTTATAATTATAAGTAAGGTTTAATATTACAAGTTTTCTCTATATATCTCATTTGAAAATTTTAAAATAGAAGGACTTATTAGGGATATTAATATTATTATATAAGTAATATTATTTTAATTATATCACTATGTTTTATGCTTTATTATCATGGTTTTTTTATGTTATAAGGTCTAAAAGAGTAACGGTACACAAGAATTAAAATACATCTCCAAATTTGTTGAATCATTAAATGGATTAATAATCTATCTCTAATATATTAAGATTAATATTTAATAAATATTTAATAAATATATCGCAGATGAAACAGATAGTGCAATAGCATCAACATCATTGGACAACCAAGAAAGCAAAGAGAAGAAAAACGAAAAAGCGGACAATGACTTAAATAATGAGGAAGATGAGAAAAAGGAAGGCAACGAAGTCAATGAGGAAAATAGTTCACGTACGAGAAAAAGAACGCACAAACAGAGGGCACGCTTACTGCCGCAAAAGGATGTGTACAAATCTGCGCAGCAACTAGATTTTACGTATATATATTAAAAAAGAATAACGAGAAAAATTTTCAGAAAAAAATCTTCAAAAATAATATGATGAACTGTTCTTTTTCAGAACTGCCGAGGAAATAAAAGTCGCAGTAAGGCCATGGGTACGTATAGACGGCGTGCTAAATCGTAAAGTTTTAGATCGAATGTTAGGTGCGGTTCTGAGTTACTGCTTGCTTCATCCCGGGCTCACGATGACGAAGATGCAGAGTAGATTCGTCCCCGCTCTACAACCCTATCATACGCGTGAATTGGTTGAGGTTTGTTTATTATTGTATCTATATATTGATACGTATCTATATATTGATAAATCAGTATTTTTCTAAGCTTTTAAAGAAACGATATATTGGATGTAAATATTACAGAATCTTTATGACAACTTATTGATAAAGAAATATACAGTGTCTGTCATATACGTTCTCTTTTTGATATTATCACAAAAAACTTATTTTCAGTGGAAATAATTTTCTTGCAGATGTTGATCAAGTTGGGATGTTTAAAGAGTAAGCTCTTGAAGAAAACGCGTGTTACTCTGTTCTCTCCACCGCCTGTAATTAACATCAGTGATTTAAGTATGTGGCTATTATTACTAAGATTGAAAATGTTTGGATTCCTAACACTTGATAGTTGATTGTTGATTACTGTTTGTGTCAACAATATTTATCTTCTTTGTATTAATCATACATCCATGACGTTCTCGAAATATTGTAATTTATTTTTGTATAAAAATATTTTATATTTAAAAATTAAATCTCTGTTTTTCTAATTAAAAATAAAGAGATGTTAATTTAGAGATTAACGAAATATATACTTTGAATAATATATATATACTAGTATCTCTCGAACATTAAAGACGTTTGTCTTTTAATTAATTTAAAATAATTTGCTTTCTTATACAATATATAGAAATATATTTTGATAAAGTGAAGTAATTTTGTACAATAATACAATTTAATTTTATTATAAATGTTACATAGTTAATCTCAGTAGATTATATTATCTTATTCATAACTTTTCTGCTGTTTTCTAATATATATTATATTTTTTTCTTTATCTGACTATCGTTTTCTTTATCAAAGTTATTGTGCATTTTCGCTAATATTTTCTTTATTTTACTTTTAGCTGCAGACACTGTTGGTTGGTTTGCTGAAGATGAAATAGTACTTGAGCCTACTATAGATGCTATATTGAAGTTCAGTATATTCTTGAGTACAAGAACATATAGCACAGATTTCATGCCGTAATTGTATATATCATATATTACATATTTTATTATTATATTATTATATATATTATACAAATATATATAATATCTGTATTACATGTGTATGTACATGGGCATGTACTGTATCCCAGATAGCAAAATGTTAGTAAATTGCTAGCAGATTGGCAACAAAATTGATCACTGCAATTCCCACTGCAAAAGCCATCTGTGTCCGGATTTGGCTCAGGATTTTTCGACAAAGCCTGCTGACATGTTATGCCAGCAGATTGGCAGCAGAAATCGAGCAGACTCTGCTATTTTGTACATATTTAAATCGTGACGTCATTGCTACTGAAAAATCTTTGAAAATGATGTTTCTGTTCTTTTATTTTATTTTAAGAGTAATTTTAAATATAATAATAAATAAAAAATAAATAATATAAAGTTTTATTAATAGAAATTAATATATTTTACATTAAGATACATTAGATTCTGAAAATGTCTAAAGGTACAAAAACATATTTAGTCCTTGTTCTCTGTACCAATATCAGCAATCATTTTCGATAACTAGGTTCATTAACTTCTTTGTCCAAAAGTACAATCATATTTTGCACTAATAAGTGCACGTATAAATAATGCATAAATAATTATGACATGTCCGGGCTTCGATAGATCTTGATTATATAGAGAACTCGATAAATTTTACATGCAAGAAACGGATATCAACGAGCACTTCCTAGCGGCAGTCTTGCAAATATTCAGTAACAGCGCAGATCTTGCTCGGTTTCTGCCGCCAATCTATCAGCAGGTTCTGTTTGATTTTTGATACCAACATGCACAGAATGTCCAACAGGTTTTGTCAGATTTCTGACGACAATTTGATATTACAGACTCTGTGTGAAATTTGTTGCTTTTTTGTTATCAAACATTCATAGCATGCTCTGCTCAAAATCTGTCTGCAGGTTTGGCTATCTGGGGTATATATGTATAATAGGTGTAGATGAAAACACATGTAATTTATGTACATATTATATACATATATATGTAACTATATGGAACATATATAACTATAATAATATATTATAGAACTTTATAGAAAGATAAGATATTTATCTAATTGCTTTGTGTATATAGCATGATTAGAAAAATGTTATTTCTAAATAAAGTTATCAGTTATGATACTTCGACTCTATATCTCTTTTAAAAATACTTTGTATTTTATCATTTTATCAATAGTAAGAGTCCGTTCACACGATTTATTTACTGTATCAGTAATTTATTTGCGCCAGATAGCAATCGTATCGTGTGAATATATAAAATGTATCGCCGTTGCAGAATATGATTCAACGAAATGACCGAGTAAAATGATTCGATGTCGTATGAATGAGCTCTAATTAAAAATTGTAAATACAATAAAAATATGTAGAAGGTATAGCAAAGTAATTTTTAACAAAAAGTTTTGCGAAGACAAATTAAACTTTTTGGGACTTGATGCGTTTTTACGCGTGCGCAAATTTAAGCTACAACCAATCCCAGAATTGCCGCGCGTTCAGCGCCAACGGTAATTGGCTGACAAATCGTGTACCAGCTCAAGGTCAACCAATCAAAACTGTTATGCTCAACCGATGTTTTTTACGAACGCACGCGTCGCATCGCCTCGCATCGCGCGAAATTCTCGGTCCTCGTTTGTTAAGGTGATACGATTCTTTCTCCATTCCCTTTTTGTGTTTTTCTCTCCCTCGCTTTTTCCCCTTCGAAATCTGAATACACGGTGATATCCATTTTAACCTGGGAAAACGTCCGCGACGGTTTCATCTAGCGGACCGTTTTTTGTTTATCTCTGAAAAGTTGCGCACGAGAGGATATGTGAATCGAGGAATGGGAGAGATCGTTCGCGTGCCGACAGGATTTAAGGGATGTGTGGGTCGATCTACATGGTTTCGTTACGCAGAATTTAGATTTGTCGCTCGTGAGTATTTGTTTATTCAAAGAATTTACAGCTCTCCTTACTCAAAGAAATTCTAGGATTCTGAGGTGCGTCATCTTCTGCTGATTCTTATTTTAACGTAAACATTCCTTAAAATTTCGTCCCGCATTTATGAGAGATACGAAAAACCATTTAGCAATAAATATTAACAAAGAATAAATACTTGTAAATTCAACATGCAATTTCAATAATTCATAACAATTTCACAGAATCTTGTGTAGTATATGTACGTGAAAGCAAATAAGAAGTGGTGAGTAAAGTTTTCTGCAGCTGTGAAAAATTGAGTGAGAGTTTATTGATTTGGGGTTAAAATAATAACAAATAAATGAGCGATTAAAATGAGAACATTTATGTGATTTAAACTACTTAAAGAAAGAAATAAATATAATTTAAGCGATTTATTTGTACTAATGGCTTTAACAGAAAAAGCAGCTTTGCAACTGTTGTAAGATTTTTTAATATGATTGGTTTATACATTTAGATCCAGTGAAGATCGAGATTCAATCTTATTAATCTTACAAGCTGCTTTTTTCACTGAAAAACTGCTTTTTTCACTGAATACAGTCGTTTTTTAAATACATATAATTATAAATCTTTATGTCTTAATCTTTATTTCTTATTATAAGAAGTCAATTTTTATAGTAACATGCCGCTTGTATTTTAAAGCTATGTTATACAATGTTATACAAAATTATATAGTATTGTACATATTACCATGATTAGAATATTTGGAATTTATACATTATCTATTTATAAATAACACTTATAAATACGAAACTTTTCAAAAGACTTAAAAATATAAATGTTCAATGTACAAAGCACAGAATCAGAAATCGATAAGATATTTTCAATAGTTGTATATTGTACTTATATTTGTTTTTACTTAGGTTTCTAAGTGAAAAGTCAATTGCAGTGTGATAAATAATATTGTGTTAAAAGATGGATGAAACCAATACTCGTTGGTGTTCTGCACCGGGTTGTATGCTAAATATAAAAATAATGAAACGACATTTCTTTCGATTTCCAAAAGATAGAAAAAGGTATTTCAGTTATCAAACTAATGTTGATTATAAATTTGAAGATTTCTGTTTTTTACTTTTAAATATATATATATTTTTCATAAATTAATTTTCTTCTATGCTTATATATGAAATAAATATATTTCTTCAAATTTGTATTCTATACTTGATAACATGTTCTCAGATCTATAATCAAGATTGTGTAATTTTAGATGGTTAGAATGGATTAAAGCATGCAATAGAATGGACTTAATGACACTAGGTCCAGAATATGCTAATCGATACTATCGATTATGTCATTTACATTTTCGAGTAGAAATGTTTCGAAATATAGAAGGAAGAATTTATCTCAGTAAAGAAGCTGTGCCATCAATATTTTTGAAGCCATTACAAACAGGAGAGTGAGTAAATATTTATATATTTTTGCTATTACATACAGTTATACAGGGTTTCCTGTTCTCTCATTTTTCTTAAGGTCATATTTTTTGAGATTTCAAGATTATCGCCATTGTTTGACCTTGAACAAAAATTCTTTGCTTAAATATTAATATATAAATATTTGCTCCTTTGAAACAAACAACTTTTTCCTGTGGTATTTTTTTGTATTATTAAAAACAACGGAGATATGATAAATGCTGGAGTTACAAGAAACACCTTGTATATTATTACAATATTGCTACAAAAAGTTTCCAAAATGAACTTATTAGATTTTAAAATTATATTTAAGATGATTAAAAGTGCAACTCTTTTTTTCTCTCTTTTTGTAGTAATACATCTACGACCTTGTTCCAACCAATTTCTTTTGTAACTATATTTTTGAAGCCAGAGAGCAGAAATAGGTATGCTTACAAGTTTCACTTAAATTTTCTTGCTGATTTTTCACCCAAGAAATAGAATAATTATTAAATAATATAATTTTCTTTTTCAGAGACTCATCCACAGATTTATCACAATCTGAAGTGTCTCAAATGCATCTCATGAAACCTGAAGAAAGGCGAGCTTCTATTTTGCTAAGAATAACTTAATATAATTTAATTAATATGAATGATTCAGATAAATTTGCATATATGTATATATATATATATATATATATATATATATATATATATATAAAATAGACTAATAGATATTAAATATTTTGTTGCATAAGGTTAAATATTTTATTGATATCATCTTCATTTATTGAATAAATATGCTTTTTTGGTATAGGGATACGGCTATAATTTCACCGGTGCAAGCACTTTTTCCAAGAGCATCTGTAAAGCAGACATATGAGGATAGGTAACTTTGGTGTTAATATCAATATTGTGTTTCTGTCTCACAAGTTCTTAATTCTAAATTACAAGCATTAAATAATATTTTTAACTTTTATCAGGAATGTATCGTCGGCTCAGACTACATTGCATGAAGTAAAGTCAGAGAATGATAATAGGTGAATTAGAAATATAGTACTCAGATCAATTAGCACATGCTTGAATGTATCATTACCAAAAAATATCTAACTCATTCCTTTTCAATTAATATTTATCAAAATATCTTACTTTGTTTATTTCCGTTTTACTAATAGAATTTAATATAAAGTTCTAATTTATTTATTTATGATGTTGGAAAATGAAATCATTAAAAATGAATTTTATAGGAACACTTCCACGACGGAAATACAATTCGTCAAAGAAATACCTGCAAATACGGAAACAGCGTCAACATCGCGAATATTTCCGAAGGAAGAATGCAATGATACGTAAGCTGCAATTTTAAAAATTAATTTATATAGCGCCATTTGAATGAATTTATCATCGAATAAAATTATTTTTTTCAACAGAGATATCATAGATTTAACATCTATGAATTCTTCAGTGCCAATATCGTCGAAAACAATATCGGTTTGTGCAACGAAACAAAATGGCAACAGGTGAATGTCACTGCTGAGGATTAAAATTACTATCTGATAAAGTAAAGATGTTAAAGTTTTGCAAAAGTTTGCTTCAATCGGATTAATGTCAGATTACACCATCAACGTTAATTTAACAACGAAATATTATACAAAAGTGAACTTTATTAAATGTTATAGGACCCCAAAAAGAAGACATTGGAATATTTCGACACAGACTCCAGAAGCTTGGATATACATCGATTCCTTTCTTCGAGGGAAAAGATCTTTGGAAAAATCCGAAACTTGTGTCGATAATCAGATCGCAAAGCGGAGGAAAACGCTCTGCGCGGAAAATGAAGATTATTGCGTGAAAATGGATCAGTTTAAAGCGGCATGTGCAGATTTACTACCGCGTAATTCCGCCCTGTTAGTCTCGGCGTGTATCAACGCTTGTGAAAAGCCTAAGGCTAGAAAGAGCTTTCAAGATAGGCAGTTCGCGCTTGAGTTATTCTTCATGGCATCAGGTGCGTACAGATTTTACCGGCCATTATGCTTGCTGCCTACAGTGCGTCGACTGTGGAGACACATCCGCAATTGGGATATGCCGCCTGGCTTGAATGACAACGTGCTTAACGCGTTGCGTTTGAAAATGAAGTCGCTGCCGCCGGCGGAAAGACATTGCACTTTATCTGTGAGCGAGATGCGACTGAAGTCACATCTCTTCTACAATTTGACGCGCGACAGAATTGTCGGTTTCTACGACACCGGTACGGAGAAGCGGCGTACGTTAGCGAGAAAAGTCTTGGTAATAATGGCGTGTAGTTTGGTTGGTGACTGGGAACAACCTATCGCCTATTATTTTCATGGCGGCACATGTCGTGCCAATATCTTGAAGAATCTGATATTTCAAGTGATAATTAGACTGAAGAGCATTGATGTGACCGTGCACTCTTTGATTACCAATACATCACCAACGTTTCTGCGACTACTACGGCTATTAGGGATCTCCACGGAACGCCCGTCATTTCTGGTGAACGACGAAAGAGTGTTTTACATTTTTGATGTTACACAGTTAATGAGAACGACCAGAAACATATTAAAGAATTATGAGCTCCGCTTTCGCGATAAGAGGGCTTCCTGGACGGATATCGAACTCTTTTTCAGACGCGACAGCCAGATGCGATTGCCACTGGCCCCTAAATTGTCCGTAGGCCATCTCGAGCCCAATAGATGTCAAAAAATGGAAACCAAGTATGCCATTCAAGTATTCAGTAGCCGCATAGCTGCAGGTTTAAGTACGCACATCGCATCCGGTGAGTTACCTTTGGAAACGATCGGCACAATGGAGTTTATACATAATTTTGATCAGCTGTTTGACATTCTCAATTCTACATCGACAAAGTCGAGTACTAAGAATTTCGGACAAGTTTTCACGGGTAGCATGCACGAGATGAGTTTCTTGCAGCAGACACTCGACTTTTTGAAGTCGATCAAGGTAGTGGACAGAAACGGCGCGTATATCAAATCGATCAAGTGCTTCGATCGTTGGCAGATCACGATCAACGCGGTTATTCAATTGTGGGACGTGATGAAGCAACATCAGATCTCTTCTCTCTGCACGAGAAGATTAAATCAGGAGAGCATCGAGCGCGTTTTTCGTTCCATTAGACGGCAAAGCGGAAATCGCGTCAGACCCACACCTATCTTGTTTATTCGCGCATTCAAGAATCTTGTCAGCAAACACTTCCTCGAACATTCAAGCGGGGGCGATTCCGCCGTAAACGGACGGAAGATGCTCAAACGGATAGCGACGGCGTCATCCTCGGTGTCCTCCCTAACCGATGAGGTTCTGCCCGCCGTTCAAGTTGTTTTGAGCGCCGCGACGACGAATTATCGCGACATCGATTTGCGACTGCCCGAGAGAAGTGCGTTCAAGCGCGTATGTGAGTTTCTGCTCAACGAGTGTTTGCGGGTGCATGTTAATTGCGACGTGTGCGTCGCCTATGTTGCTAAGGAGAGCAGCCTGCTTAACAGAGACGCATCGAACTCTTTCAATCTCTACATTTCCAATCTTGAAAATGCGTTCATGCGCAATTTCGAGAAACTCTCCAACGAGGAGAATCTCGGCGCGCAAATCCTACAACTTGCGCAGCAAATCGAGTACAAGCCGCCCTGTCCGGACTTTCCGGTCGCTTTCTTGATCAAACTGTTTCTACGTATGCGAATATATTTTACGTTGTTGCGGCATAACAAGATCTGCAAAGGTATAGAACGCAGCTCTTTAAATGTGATACAGTTATGAACTCATTTTTGCTGCGTTATCTATGTTTAGGATTTATTGTTTGTATTGGTTAATATTTTATTAATGTTTTCTTTATATTTTTTATGTACTGTAGCGTTTAAAAGCAAGAATTTAACAGTATTTCCGTTGAGTATTTCCGAAAGCAATTACACGAATTTCCTGAATTTCATGGCTAATATTTGAAGAAAAGCGTTTCGAATTTTATTAAGCGAATAAATTCGTATTGAATATAAATGAGAGTAAGTCGCACGGATGTAGTTCACCTACGTGTTTTTAACTGTAATTTTGCGATAGTCCCTTTTGACATTAATTTTTATTTGATTAACTAATTATTAATAATTTTGCTGTTACGTACTACGTTTAATCGAATATATTTTATTCGTGTATTATTGATTAAATATTCGACAAATTATTATTTAGAATACTTAATACAAAATTACGATTTGTAAATCATTATTAATATCATTCATTGTTCTTTTAGTTTGCTCCTTTAGAGAAAAGATTCTTTGAAAGGATTACATATGACGTTATTGAAAACTTGAGTTTTATTTTAAACAGGTTTTATTTTAAGCTTCCAATATCAACAACAATGTTCAAGAAAATCTTTAGTGCCTTATAAACTTTGTTACATCAAAAGAAATAATTTCGTAAATCTTCCATTTTGTTTTCTTCTATTGCGAGATCAATTATAACCATTATTATAACCATTTCTTTATAAGAGTAAAAAAAAAGAAAATAAAAACTGAAACAATTTTTAAAATTGGTTTTAAACAATCTGCTTCAATAAAATGGATTTTATAGAGATGCGCGATTAATTATTTTATTCATCCATCACTAATAAAACTATACAATTTTGTTTCATTATCAAAATTATAGACACTTGATGATTAATATCTTTTTTTTTTATCAGCTGGTATTGGAATCGGTGACGACCAAATAGCGTGGTACATGGTGACCTTTTTTCGTCATAGGAGAACTAAGGGTTAAATGCCTCACTCAGTGTATATATATATATATATATATATATATATATATATATATATATATATATGTATGTATATGTATACATGTGTGTGTGCATATAATACGTTCAGCATTACAAGTAGGTCAAGCTATGACGCGCAACGGTAATCGATATAATCTAAATACGATGAATATACTCTCGCGAGGGGTGAAGTAATGCCACGGAATAAATGCGCTTCGCTAAATACGGAAGCAGATTGGATCGTTGTGTCTGCCAGTGGTACCCATATCGGGCGCGGATTGTCATCGCGTGTTAACCGAATTTTAACGTGCGCGATATCACATGAGTGAACAAGAGTTTTGAGAAGGTTTTAAGAGAACTTTCTCTACTTGCAATTTTTCTCTTTCCATCCTTGTCTTTCTTTCTCTAACGTTCTAACGTGTATTCCTTATTTTGTTTCAAGTACAGGAAATGTAGGACACTTCAGGTGAGAAGGCGAACTCGTAGATACAAAAGTTGAGAGAATAGTATGTCCAGGGCACGATAAAGGTGAGACAAAAATATGCGAATATAATTTATATTGTAAATTAAATTTATGATATAAATATAAATGTGCAGACTAACAAAATTGGCAAATAAAGAAAAATGAGGGATTGGCTGAATCCCTCATTTTTCCCAGAAGTCCGACTAATCGACTCCACTTATTAGAAATTTTTAAATAAAAATTTAACATTAAAAATTTATTTAAATTTGAAAGAAATTTTAATAAATTTTTTTAAATAAACATTTAAATCGGCACCCTTGATTCATAACTTGAGCAACTTTTTCTTATTTCTTCTTGTATGAAGTTAAGTTTCCAACGGGCACGAATAATATGCAGCAGACAGGAACTTTTCACCAGATCCCGCAGATTTAATTGTAAGTTTCGTACGCGCGGATTGCAGGTATTGCGAAACGCAGGTTATTGAGAAACTCTGCGCCGAGGCAGGTGAAGAAATCGATCCGATACTCTCTTCGGTACACGTGATTCGCGCGCGGGCGCGGACGCGCGTATTCGCGTGGACTCCGGCGGCGGGTTACCTAGGACACCGCGTACATACGAGAAGGGCCGCGTCGCGGGCACAGTCGTGTCCTCGGTGACAGCGCCGACGGGGCCATGCACGTCGACGTCCGCGTCGCGACGTCCAACCCGAGTGCGCCGTGCGACAGTTTCCGAATGCGTGAGGTCGATCCGCGGGGACGACTCGAGGATGTGAACTCCGTCGAGGACTCGGCGAGGAGCGCGGAACGTCGTGAGATGTGCGTGAGACATTTCTTTCTATTTTCCGGCGAACCGCACGCGCGAGTATTCCGCAAGAGAGCGTGAACATCCCTCCAACGTGTGCCGCGTGAAAAATTCTCGGAGGATTCAAAAAAGATCTTCTCAAATCGAGTTAAATTCATCGAATCAAATGAGTTAATTTCGAGTTAAATTCAGTCGCCGAACGCAAAGTGAATCGGGTGTCGTCGCGAGATCGATAAACCGGAAGGAAACGAGAGCGTCGCGTTTCGAATCTCATCCCTCTTTCTTTCTAACGCGTGGATCTCGCGCGGGATGAATCATCGCCGCGGTCCTCTCCGGCGCGCCCTTATATCTCGTCCAGATACTCGACGGAGCGTACGCGCTTATTTCTCGACACGAAAATAAAATCGTTTTACCCATGCGCGTGCGAGAGAGAGAGAGACAGAGGGGGAGAGAGAGGACCACGAGTGGCTTTCTCTCGGTCGTGTGCATCGGTAATGAGACCTTGCCGCAGCCTTGCGTTTTCGCCCCGAGGCTGAGAACGCTATTTAAATAACACACGTATACGCCGTGTCGCGCAGGTGTTGGGGGAAACTATGCTCGTAAATTCCTCGCTCTCTCTTTCTCTCTCCGCATCGATAATCCCTTCCCGCGAGGGTATATCGAGCGCCGCTATTACCGGAATCGCGACTCAAGGCGCGTGCTTAACGTTCAAAAAACCGAATCGCGTTCTCCTTCCAAAGGCACCTCGGATCAGAACGAGAAATTCCGGATCGCCTTGGTCCCCCCGAGTTCCTGTTCCGTCTTCCTCAAGGCTCCACCGTCGGAGTCAACGCTCTTCCCTTTCGTCTCTCCTCTCTCGCGATTTTTTTCGATAACTCAAACGAGACGCGAAAGGTCACGAAGAGGAATGACGGTGCGAGGATCGGCTCTTGCATTTTGTTTATTCGCAATCCTTCAAGGTTTCCGGAGCCCTTAAGCAGGATTCACACCGCGTCCGACATCCGACATACGATCCGCTATCCAATGGGAGATATTTGCCTTTTGGGGTTCCTAGAACTCAACACTTTTTTGTCTCCGCGGGGCACGGATCGCGTAACTTTTTCCCTAGGGCGGAAACGTGAAAAATGAAAAATTTCTCCATTAATTACAATAATAAAAATTTTCACTTTTCACGGTTCCGCCTTAGGGAAGAACGATGACATGATGGTCCCCTAAAAACGTATTCTTCTTAATTGGATATCAGATGTCGAACGCGGTGTGAATCAGTGTAGTCACACTCGGAGGGATCGTAAGGATTAAAATTCTTCTATCCTTATAAGGATAAAAGAAGGATCCAATTTCTCGGAGTATGATTATTAAGTGCGCAGTCCGTTGACCGAACGATGAGAAAAGCAACACGTGCATCTCCGATCTCGAGCCTTGTTTGCCTAAAATCCGTCTCGAAATCGAGCGGATGCTGTTTCTTTTCGATTTTTCTCCGTCCGTCATCTCGCCGCATCCACGCCGCGTTCTAACGCGCCTCTAACGGCGGGATTTTTGCAGGTCGGTGTGAGCGATTCTCGGCGCGGGCACCTGAGGAAACGTAGCGACCCGTCACCCCGTGATTCGGCGGGTATGCTCCTACGTCGTCCTCCGGACTGAGCTTCCTGGTACGTGAGTCAGGATCGCCGGAACCGCCGGGCGACCTCGAGGATGAGCGCCAAGATATCGGCAGCCGGCCGCGACGGCGCGGCACAGTCAACGGTGAGCCATCGTGCTGCGAGATTGTCGCCCGTCAAGAGATCGCTGTCGCCGGGTAAGTGACACGCTGACAATGACAGGCATGCTTGCTCGTATTTCACGGTGGACTCTGTAAAATTAGATTTATCGAGAGGTGTACACGTCGTAAATCTAACGTCGTTGGAAACTAACCTGGATTGAAAGAATTTGTTTAATTATCCTTTTACTTTAATAAATCAAAATAGTTCGGTTTTGGTTTTTAATATAATGTTAATAAGAAAAAGTTTCTGTGACGCACCGTGAAATAGGTAAATGATTTTCTCGAACGTTTGAATGAGTGTTTGACTTTTGTGAAGAATTATGGGGACGGTTGTTTGTAAAATATAAATCTTGCAAAGTGCTACAAATTGGATTTCATTGCTTTCTTTTCTTTACGTTTATTAATCATTATTAAAATTCAAATTGAATTTATTATTATTAATCAATTTGAATTTATTATTAACCCATTTTTAAACTTTGTGTATTTTTAAAAGTATGAATTTATTAATTTTATTTATTAGTTTTATTATTAATTTTATTTAATATAACATATTCTTATGCCATGTATGTGTGTGTGAGAAAATTTTTTTAAATTCACGAAAAGTATTTTAGGTAATAAAAGCTTAAATTTTTTTACAATATCTTATTATTTTCACAAAATAACAATTTGTGTGAAAAGACATTTTTATATTAATATATAATAAGATTGCTTATTTTTTTAATTGTCATTTAAATTATAAAATTATTTTCCATCACCTATACCTGATATCTATATACTGATTATTTTGAGCCAGTAACAGATAATCCATTAAGGTTTATATCTTTGCACAACTTGTAACTAACTCTGACAAACATTTATTTATGTACAGAAATCTATAAAAATTTTTCAATTTATTGAAATTGATGGGAATTGTATACTAAAATAAATTCCCCTATTATTTGTAATCAAAAATTGATTCTGTATATTTTAATTTTGATTTTTTTTAGAAAAAATAAATTTGATAGCTGCGAGTCATATGCAAAAATAAAGATAAGATTATTTTTCATTCAATTCTTTGCTAGTATTTTTATTAAAGTTATTATTTAAAAATTGATTTTTTTAGCCGATGCTAGTAACTATTTTTTTCATAAAGAAAGGCCCCATTTTAAAAGAATGAGGCCAAGGTATTTCGCAAGTATTGGTTTTTCTTTATTGTTAATCGTATGACTCAGAGCCGCAATCTCGGGTCACTGATGAGTTTTGTATTGATGGTTTGACATTTACTGATTATGTATATATCGTAAAAATATATGAAAATATAAAAAATAAAATAGAGAAAAGAGAACAAAATTGAGATAAAATAAAAAATAAAATTGAGATTAATGTTATACACGTTAGTCATATGTTTAAAACAATAATGGGATTAATTTAAAGAGAATAATATTGTGTTTAAGGAAAATGCAGTTAAATTGTATACAAAATTATTGAAGACGAAATTTCTTGAAAACTTTAAAATTTTCTCAGATTGTTCCGTACATGGATTTCAATTATGCAGCATTAAAAAGTTTTTATCAGATATTAATAATTTATATAACTTAGAAAACAAAACGTTTCTAAGTTCTTTAATAAAGATTACAATATTTTACAACATATTTTACGACTTTAGATTAAAACTCTCTCGTAATGATTTCCTTAAAACTCAGATATAAATAACGCTTCATTCATGAAAGAATCTGGTAGTAGATGATACATATATACAAGAATCATACTAATTCAGCGTATTTGTTTGCTCACGTGAAAATATAGATGCGTTGTGCAATGATATCGACATTGATTATTAAAAAAAATGCTGTCACTGCTAATTGTAAGCAGTGCCGCATAAAGTTTTGCAATCCACATACTGGAGCAATGACACACACACGATGACACCCGACGATGACGCATCATCGTCCACGTCAGGAGATTGCACGCAGTCAGTCAACTCAAACAAAGGATGTATGTATATACCTAGCTTCACGGTTTTTTTAATTTCGCAGAGGCCACTGGCATTACAGAGAGATCGCCGAAGCGTGCAGCTGTTTCGGAGTTGAAATCGTCCCCGAACGGAACTTCCGGCCGATCGTCACCTGAAGAAGCCAGCGAAATGCCAATTCTAACGAGAGTTTGTTCTTCTGCGACATTGCCGAGGCTCAAGAGGTTCCGATTTCGACCTATCGATGGTGAGTGTTTCTTAACAAGTTTGCACCGATTTAGTAACTAAGAATAGAGTATTATAGTTGATTTCTAAATTTTTAAATCTTTAGACGGATGCTAGTATTTTTGTATTCTTTGGATCCTTGAATCTTTAAATATTTCATTGTTTTAATTTGTTTGAGTCTTTGAATCCTTGAAATCGCGCCAGCATGCGTTGGAGAGTACACTTGTATTTTTAGATCTTTATATTTTTTTAAATCTTTGAGTTTTATCAAAAATACTTAAAACTCAAAATATTATAATATTTAATATTAATTTTATTTAAAAATATTAGAGAAGTTTTTTATCAAGTTTAATATTTTGATCAAAAAATGTAAAATCATTTTATTCAAAACTATAATCATTGTAGCATGACAGAACAATTATTGCTGTTATTCGAATCATAATTTTCCTTGAAGATGACTTGCATTTTCAGAAAAAAAATTTGATAAAACATTTTTAAAAGGATATATTGTAAAAAAATATTAAATCTCTAGCAAATATAAAATTTATAATAAATATTTAATTAATTTTTTTTTTATATAAAAACTTTTCGACGTCATTATATTTCTAGCTGAAAAAATTACAAAGTTTATTAAACTTTCTCAAATTATTATAGTTGAAATTTCATCGAACTTGCTCTATGAAAAATATTATTATTATACTCTATATTCTGCAAATATTTAATATATGTACGCATAATATATTACACGCAAACAACAATTGCTAATAAAACTTTTTTTTTTAATATAAGCGATTAATAATTTGTTAATTTTTAGTTAATTTGTCAATTATAATCATTTACGCAACAACCACACAACATCTAATTATAATTCGGCTCGTAAAAAGCTAAATTAAATAATTTAACGAAAGATCGAGAGAAAAACATTCTCGAGAATCTCGACAATCATTAATAAAATTTTTTTTAAAACAAGCGTCTATTAATTATCAGTCTGTCAATAGTAATTTACACATCAATCGAACACGTGACATCTAATTATAATTCGACCCGTAAATTAAATTAAATAATTTAACAAAAGACCGAGAGAAAGGCATTCTCGAGAATCGCGTATCGCTTTGACGCTATCAGACTATCGATAATTGCGTGACACATTATATGGCGCGTATTATCTTATACATCGTACTTGAACGAATCGTATTTTATCAGGCTGATTTCGTGACGTCTACCGATATAGTATGTACAAAGACGCCTTATCAGCAGCGGCAGCGGGTGTTACGTGTTACTATAAAACTGCCGTATCCGAGCTCGTGTAAAAATCGCCATTATTCTCGGCAAACAATAAACTTTCGATGCGATACGCATCCACTTGAGAAAAGTCGAGAAATCAGGACGTTTAACTTTTACGTTCGCACGGTCATCATTTAAATAAACAATCAACACATCGAAACGATCGAAACTTTCTCTCGAGAATATCTCGGGAGAGGAGGCTCGTAAGAAAATTAAGGAAAACTGAGAAAATAAAGTTATACTTTTATTAAAAAAAGATAAAAGTAAAAATATTTTTTGAGCGTTCTATCTCTTTTCATTGTTTTATGTCATAAAGAATATATTACTTGTTGATTTAATGATAAGATTTGTAGCACGCTTTACAATTCTGCTTTATCGGACTACAATAGTTTCATTGAAGAAAAAATCAAACGTTCCGAGGCATCGAGGTTTTTCCGCTTATTTTTTCGCTTCCTGACGTCATGACTTGAGATAACTATTATGACCATCGGGGAGCGATTTCCTAATTAGCGTTATTCATCGCCGAATACGTCGCTTTTTTGGAATCGTGAGTCTTCGAATTTCAGAGACGGAATATCTGCTCCTCATATCAGTATCTTTATATCTTTGAAAGTCTTTCTTGTCTATACGTCTTTGGAGATCTACGTTATTTTCAAGCTGCAAGAGAAAACATTCGCAGTTACCAGACTGTTTACGTACTTGTCGTCAATGCCATCGGTCTTGCCTAAGATCTCGTAAAAAGATCAAGTAAGATAGCACTAAAATTTCGGCGTTAAAGTTATGTTAACGTATAATTATAATTAATTACGTTATAATTAGTTACATATAATTTGTGTATAATTATAACTGAAGATTTGTGTCCCCCGACGTGTCAACGGTGGCGCGTAGTAATCGTTCAGATATAAAGAGAATAACGAGAAAGAGCAGAATCATACGCCTGCGGCATCGATGGGTGCATCGATCGATCAAGGTAGTTGTACGAGTGATAAACTGGAATCTTCCGCATACGAGGACATCGTGTGCGAGTACATATGTTTATCGCTCGTTCGACCCGACTGATGCCCGTGTGTATGATGTCAGACTCTATCTTTGGTGGCACGGAGTAGATGACCACGCACTGACACAGGCGAACGTGCTCGCGTGCACGATACTTCCTGAGGAGGGTTGTTGGACCCTTAGATCTCTGGGAATTCACAGATTCTGGAATTTCCAGATCATCAAATTTCCCGATCTTTCGCTGGATCTTTGACGTCAAACTCTACGATTGTTAAATCTTGTATTAAATCTTCGATCTATTAAATAAGATCGTTAAATCTTATTTTCAAAAAGTGAACATTTTTTATATTTAAGTCTTTGGAATTCTCCTTATATTTTCTGAAATTTAGCGTTTTGTGCATTTGTGCAATTTCTAATCATTGAATCTTTCAGATCTCGCCTCACTCGAAGTGATACGAAACATTTTAATTT
Organism: Cephalotes varians; assembly: GCA_037157785.1. Taxonomy (NCBI): domain Eukaryota; kingdom Metazoa; phylum Arthropoda; class Insecta; order Hymenoptera; family Formicidae; genus Cephalotes; species Cephalotes varians. Next base: position 2,469,452 of record JANQDE010000001.1, on the reverse strand, counting down.
TAATTTTTTCATCATTTCTATAATTCCATATTTTTAGGAACTTGTCAACACTTCTGTGGATCTTCTGGATGACTTTGCAAATTTTATTGACGTGAAATCTTGCATTGTCGTGAGGGAAAAAGAGAGAACGTAAATAATGAGATACAAAAATTGCGTCAGAAATTAATAAAAGTGGTTACATCATTTGTTTAGGAATAATCTTTTTTTTCTGGTCAAGAGCATTGCGTAGGCGTCGTGGAATAGCTGATTAAATTTTCAGAAGCGGTTATCGTAGCGAGTGCGAAAGCGTCAATGCCATTATAACGCCAGCAATCTTATCTCTCTTGACCAGAGTAATGGGGGAAACTTGTAAGAGTGCACCGATTAATTACGTTAAAAAGACGCTTCATACTCTCGTTAGAAAAAAGAAACGATCAAGCGCACGTATACGGGATTCTATTAAGATCCGGAGAAGAATTTAAATGGCTGTTAGAAAAATGAAATTTGTCGCGCATTCACCTGAGAAAACAACACGCGTATGTTAATCGTGCTCTTGAGCTTTTTATCAGCTTGCGCACACACAACATGCGAAAAACGTTGTCTCGTTTGTGTGACGAAATTATCGCGCGTACCGAAATGAAGTGGTTGATTAACGTCAAAAAGTGCTGCACAATGTTGATTAAAATTAATACCAAGTATGTAATTGGCGAATAATTGATCCATATTTATCGAGCGAACCGAGAAACTATACACGGCAAATAGCTGCTTCTTTACACTACTCGCAATTATTCATACTTCAGTCCTGTAACACTTTTAGATCGTTCTCCGTATTTAAACAGCTTTTTTTACCTTCCTAGTTTACTTTGACTGTTCTCTGTGTTTATTCTGCTCGTCACAGACCATGTAATTTCGACATTGACCATTTTCGTGGTAATTTTAGCTCGTAACTAATAAAAGAAGATAAAGATATTTCTCTGAGTGATCTTTCAAATGCTTAACTTGATTATAATATATAATGGGCGAAAGAAAATTATGTCATTCAATTGTATCAACTATTTGGGATATTTGAATTTTTATCGAAATCCTGACATTTCTTTTACAGATATTTAATAAAGGTCTCTCTTGAATTTGTGATATTTTTGGATCGAATTGATTCTTAAATTTTCAATTCTTTTCGCTTAGTACCTGACGAGGACGTTGCAGATCATACGTTACATATTACTGCTTGCGCAGACCGATTGTCACTGAGCAAACACCATGCACAATATAAATTTTGATACGAAATTACCTGCGAAGAAAGTAATTCTTTTTAGTCACGTCTCAATGTTTGGACTTTTCAATCTTTCCTTGTACGGAACGCTTTAAAATTTCTCAACTTTCGTGTTAATTGCACACCGTTATTCCGAAAAATATTAAAGTGAAAAGGACTACGTGCTTTGTTTCGGAACCATGGGCCGAGTGTCGAAAAATCAATAGAAAAGCGCAAAGAGTTGCCAGAAGCAGAGAAATGCTGACGCGATAAAGAACCCGATGAGACGACCATTTGATATTAATATTCAAGACGCTGCCGATTAATATTATCGATCACGTGCCTTTTTATGCCTCATTGCTATAGTTCTCACGCGCGATCTTAGTGATACTATTAATATTCAAAATACCGAGACTGACATCGATCGAGTGTGCGCCAGCGACTCTTTTCTCGGTACGGCAGTGTCGCTGTGGCGTAATGTATATCTCGAGACACCGGTATGAACGTACAAGTGTACACAATACGTGCGTGTGCACACACGTAAAACGCGTGTGCTTGCGCCGTCGACGGATGAGTCATCGCGCGCGCGTTGCACGCACGATGGCGCAGAACTTCCTTTTTTTTTATTATTGCCGATAGTCAATATTGCATACGAGTGCATACGAATCGAAAGAGATTGAGAATTCGAACAGTCTAAGATCTCGAGAGACTTACGGAATACACGGCGCATTTGCGAGGAGCTTGAAACTCGAAAATTTGCGAGGATCTTGCAAATACGGATGTCACAGATACGAGTCAATCGTGAAATATGTCAACGTGAATATCAAATTGAAAGTTAACGATTAAATCGAAATTGAATTTAAATACAAATAAAATAATAGGAACATAACATGAAAATTAAAGTTATAGCAGATCTTTTTTCGATCGTTTCTGACTAAGATCTTAACATCGAAAATTAAATTTAAATTCAAAATTTATAAAAAGTTTTTTTTTAAATAAGAATTACGTTCGAGGTTAAAGAATAGAAAGGCGATTGAAGTTGAGATGATCAGTTGAGAAAATCAAAACTTCAATTAAATTTTATGTTTTATCTTTTTTATCTGGATACTGGAAATAATATATTGATATAGTTCATGTTCTAAACTAAAAATAACTTTGAAGTTTTTGAAATCGATCAGAATTTCATGAGTCATTGTGGATTTAAGTGGAGGGATTGATTGAAGATTTATGAGAAAACTTTATACATTTCTATTTTTTCGCGAATACACGAAGATATCAATTTATAATAATGGTAAAATTCTGTCAAGAACAGGCATTTTCCATCAGAAATTCTTAAAAAAGTTTCTTCCCAGGAGGAAGATATAAAAGCAAGACTGTGTCATACTTTCATGAAGAAAAATAGGAGGAGAGAGCAAATATATGAAATGTTGAGTACTAGTTTAGCATCATACTTTACAATAGTCACATTCAGAAAAATTTTTTGAAGTCATTTTCAAATAACAGTCGTACTTCTGTGAATTTTTTACATTTGATTGATCTTTTTTTTTGAGCAAAATTGGAGTTTTTGAGAGCTTACTTTCCCTTCTTCCGCTTGCGAAAATTTCGGAACCGAACGGTGCCTCTGTAGCCAACGAAAGATCAAATACGGAGGGAAGCATTTTATATTATTTTCTTAGAAATCGTATTTACAATATTATTTTTTTCTCCCGGAAAAAATTAGCGCTCTAAAGGTTAAAACGCGATGTTAGGTTTGGTATGAGGGGTTAAATTACGCTCCTGCGCAGAGCTCCGGCGGTGTTCCCCCGTCCTCCACCGCGCCGGCAGCGTTCTCCACTCTCTTCGAATGTTCTCCGCTCTCCTCGTCGCCGGCGGACTCGTCGTCATCGTCGTCGTCGTCGTCGTCGTCGTCGTCGTCGCCGTCGCCGTCGCGTACCGCGTCGTGTTTTAGCGGCGAGTACCGAGCCAGGGCTTCTTCTCCTTCTCAGTCTTCGCTCGCCGGCCGTTGGCAGGGGATCCCGCATCGATCGCGCTCCCGCGACTGTAGATCTCCCGTGTGTCGTACACCTCGCGCATTCGCCGTTCCCGCAGGGAGCATGTTGGCCCGACGTGAACATCGCGGGGCCCCCCGGGTCCGCGCGATCACGTTCTCTTGAGACCCGTGACGTCAGCCCGACGGTCCGCCTCACCACGTTCCACCCTTCCTTATCCTCCCTCTCCTCTCTCCCGGTTCCTTGATCCTTCGATAAGGTCGCACACTCGCGGATGGTATCGTGTCGGGAGTGCGTAACCGGGGGGCTGCTCTTTCGGATTTAATATTCCACGGGTTCTTCCGTTTCCGAACGTGTAGACCAAAATCTAGGACGCTCGGATTTTTAGCCATCGGACCGGACTTCTCGGTTTCTGGATATGTAGATGCAAGGTTTGTAATCGGGATTCCTGGCTCCTCGAGTTCTCCAAATCACACTTAGCGTCTAGGTGACGTATGTTTTCGATTGCACGTACATCTTAATTCCCTGGATCTGCGAAATTCTGCAACTGAGATGCGCTTGTATCTTTCGATTTGTAATGCCTTGGATGCGTAAGTCGAGAATTAAAACACTTGGGATTGCCTCGATCTTTAGATTATTCTATTTCTACGTAGGCGTTTATAATTGAGCTGTATCTTCGGATATTTTCCATTAGTCTCTATAAACCTTTGCTCGTGTAACACAGATGCTCTTTTGACATGAAACTCCAAAAGTGAAAACTGGATTTTTTTGGTCCTTATGTTCTTTTGATACTCTTTTGACACTTTTGACGCTTTTTTTGTGTGTGTGATTCTTAAACTTTTAGAGTTTCGGATCTTGAATTTTTTATAGAACTTCTTAAGTTCTTGATCCGATTCTGATGCGTACCTATAACATGTGTGCGAGTTTTGTAACGAGTATAGTTATTTCGAATTTTTAAATACTTTTAGCAAGAAACAATTCTGTTTTATGGCGATTGTTTAAAAAGTTTTAATTTTTTCTTTTTGTAAATTTAACTGCAATCGTTATCTGTGCCATTTGAATTTTGCTACTTTTAAAGTCTTTTTGTATCTAATTAAAATAAGTTATTTGAAATGCTTGAAAATGCTAGATAATGTAAAATTACATTTTACGCTAAACATAAAAATATGTAACTAGAACGATTGTATTTTTAATTATTTGCAAACGTACCGGATGTTTCAATTAGTTGCGTCAGTTAATTGCTACCAAATGTAGATCAGAAATATAATTGTGATGTAAATGGGAAATATCTACGTGCTTGGTCCACTGTTTTTTAAATCTGCATAAATTAAAACGTAAATTAAAATTATAATTCTTGGCATATTTTTAAATCACCTGGTCTTTTAAGTGTTTGAATTCTTATTTCCAGCTGACGATCGAGAGATCTTGGAGTGCTTTCAAATACTGAACTATGTTTTGATCCTTAAATTTTCAAATCTTTAGATCCATGTATCTTTAAACATTTTTTAATTTGTGCAATTTTGAAAATCCTCCCGTATATGATTGATCACTGTAATCCAAAATATTCGGCAAATATCACGATTATTCCTGAAGATGAAATAATAAGATGAATACATAAGATTCCGGATTAATCCGGAGAAATTATCATTTTTTTCAAGCGAATCAGAGAATGCAGGGCGACGTATACGATGGCAGGTGTCGGTGTTACACCTGTCTGCAGGCTGAATGCTCCGGTCAGGTTGCGAGTAGCGATAGTTCCAAACAAATATTCCTTTATCTTTATTTTAGTCAGCATAATAAATTACTTCATTTACATCGCAACTCATTCGCGTTAATTCTCAATGACGGACTCTTTAAAAAATGCAAAGCCGACTTTCCCTTAACGTAAGCGCGCTCATTATACTTCGCGATTTGCGTATCGCGGATATTAAAGCTACAATTAAAAACGGTATTTTTATACAATATGTCTAAAGTTAATAGAAACAAAAACGTTGAAGAAAGCTACTTGAAGCTTGCTTTCTTAAAGCTTAATCTTTTAATTTTTATTAAAGAAAATTTAATAGTGAATTTAAAAATAATTTTTCATTAATAAATGACGCAAATACTTTTCAGACGGCCTGTAATAACGAAAATTTTTACAAATGATAGAAATAAATAATATAAATATACATCGAATTTTTAATTTAATTTCCTCTTATTTAAACAAATTAACAATGGAATTATTTATAGATTAGAGGCTTTGAAATTTTAATTTGTAAATTTTTAATTTATTTAAATAACGTTTCAGTTAAATCATAATTGAAATTTTTTGCTAGAAATATATGAAGCAAAGTATTTCTCATTTTTATTATCATTGAATAATTTCATGTACATTGCGTGAAAAATAACGTTGCGATATTTCAAAGTCTTCTTTTCCTAGAATGTTTCCATATGTTGATTTTACGCAAATTGATATATCCATCAGTGATTTTTCGCGAGTATCTCCAGCGACTTTCTCGGACTGTTTGATAATGCCTCTTTGTACGAATCGCTCGCGAGATATATCGATAGGTATTGCGAGGGTATCGGGCCCATCGCTACTCGCGGGGTCCCACTTGCCGCTCGAAGCGTCGAATTCCACAGCGTTTACTCATACGAAAGAATGAACTCGAAGACTTCTCGGGGCCGGAGAGAAACTTCGATGGCGGAAGAGAAGTGGGAGAGTGGTCGAGCGAGCGAGAGAGAGAAAGAGAGAACGAGAGAGAGTGAGAGGAAGAAAGAGAGGGAAAGAGTAATCGATGGTTTCCCGTTTAATCGGCCGTTGATTCTAACCGAGTATTTGGTTCAATCTAATTCTATTTAGAACTTAATGAAAAGAGATCAAATTTTATTAAAAAATAATTAAATTTACACGAACGTAAAAATGAAAACACAAATGTGATTTAATCACTGAATCCACAATATGTCTAATGTCTTTGATATTTAACCAGATTAAGAGAATTCATAAATTAGAATCTTTATAGATTTTAATGATGCAACAACTCGCGTATGCTGGATACACGTGCGCTTTGTGTATCTACGATATTTTTGAGATGATTTCAGAAATTGTAAAAAAGATGTTAGAGCAAAAGTCTGTAAACGACAAAGTCCAAGGATCTAAGAATTTAAGACGAAATGACACGCGGGTAAAGTACGCGATGTTATTTATAAAAACAAACAAATCGCGTGCTAGCGAATCCCGGGTGTATCACGTAATTTCTAAGTTAGTACATCCTTGCTTACAACAGATCTTTCGTAACGCTCGGGACATTGGTCGACATCCAACTGCCAAATTAGAATTGTAACCGCTTAAAAGAACGGAATAACGCAAGGATTCGAAAATTCGAAGGCATGGCAATCTGTACTCGATACACAAGAAATTTCATTCGAGAAATGTGAATTATTTAAATATTCTCTTGCATAGAAATTGGACTTTAATTCGAAGACACATGGACTTTATACTTTTGAGTATTTGCAACCGAGATAAGATTACTGATTTTTAGGAAGTTATAAAAAAAAAGAAGTTTGTGAATTCTAATCTAGAATCTGAATAATTCGAAATCCAGAAGCACATTGAAAGCATATTAGAAATCTTACGAAATTATCGTGAATCATAAATTGCGAATGTGTGAAAAGGAAATGTAGAAAGATTAAATTTATGTGAAAATAGATATTATATAAAACGAGGAAATAAAAATATATTTTTATTTATCATATCATTTTCTTCATTAACATAAAAATCGCACAATTTTTCGAACCAATTCGAAAGGTCATTTTTCTCTTTATCCGTTTATTTTAATATTTCTGTTTTTGCGAATATACGAATTTTCGATTCGCTAATGTAGAAATCAGTGACAAACCGCAAGAAATACGCGAAACACGCGAATAAAGAATGCGCGAATATGGAGCTTCTATCAACTGACATAAGGAGAAAGGAGTGAAAAAACTGCTGACGTATCCCGATCGTTGACGTTTCAGCGCCGACCGCAGGACCGTGCCACGACATAAGCACCATCGACGTGAACTCCAATAACCACCATCACCATCATCATCTTCACCGCGGACACGACCATCGATCTCAAGACCGAATTCCATCGTCCTCCTCGATGTCTACATTGTTATGCTGCGAGCCAGTATCGGCTGGCCGGCCTCGGGCCAATCTGAAACTCGTATTGAATCGCAGTCTGAGTGAGCCAGGACCGAGTCCCTGCGCCTTTCCAGCACCGCCGATCGCCGTTAACAATAACAACAACAACAACAACAACAGCAATCCCACCGAACCACCCTCGATCGTGATCAACGAGGAGACGAACGGCGACGAAAACGACGACGACGACGTCCACCGTCGTGGCTTCCATCATCTTCACTATCACCACCACCATCATCATCACCATCTTCATCATCTTCATCATCATCAGCATCTATCAGTGACCACGAAGCGTTGCAAACTGGAGACTGCCAGCCTGCCCACCAGCCCCTGCGCCGAGAACGGCCTTCATCGTCAGCTAGTGCTGAGCAAAATCCGCGTCATCACCGCCGGCGATCTCGCCCAGCGTCTCGTGCATCTCGAGCGACCCTTCGCCGTTCCGCCAGTGATTCTGGATTGCAGACCATTTATATTGTACAACGTCAATCACGTACGCGGTGCCATCAACGTCAACTGCTCGGATCGCTTCAACCGACGCAGACTCCAGCAGGGAAAGGCCACCCTCGCCGATCTCGCAACCGTTCGCGAGGGCAAAGAGCTGCTTAGGAAGAGACAGTTCAAGGAAGTCATAGTGTACGACGACTGCACCGACGAACTGGAGCATCTGCCCGCTCAGCATCCGCTGTTCCTGATACTTGCTGCACTCGTGGACGATGATCGGGAGCCGACTCTACTGATCGGTGAGTACTTTTTGGGTTTTTTTTTTTTTTGCATACCTTCGATGTGCTGAATTATAAATCGATAGAAATGAACTTTGCTCAAGTCCTTAAAAAATAATCTCGATTATTTTTGCATCTTTTCATTGACACAACATTTGTTCAGAAAAAACTCAATATATAAATTTATATAAAGGAAATAAAGTTTTTAAACGCTTTTGTCATCCGAAAGCAAAACGAAACTGAGTATTCGAATTGAAAACTCGTAACATATTTCAGAAGCTATTTCTGGTTCTCATCACATTGGTTATAATTTAACTTGTTAGCTAGGTACGATTCTTATGCTATCAAATATAATACAACTGATAGCAAGATAATGGTATCCGAAGATATCGGCTCCATACGTACAGCAATATAACTTAGACAATTTTTTTAAATAGATATTGTGATATTGCGTATTATTATTTGCAGATACACAGAAACTTAGAAACTTTTACGATTCAAATCTATTAATATATAAGATTGATACGATAAGCAGAATTGGGTTTACTAATTCACTAGGGGAATACATTAGCGCAAATAATTTAGAATCTAAAAGTCCCGAGATTTATCGATACAATGGCTCTTTCATCAGAGTGAGATCAGATTTATGATAAATCGTCACGATATTTTTTTACTCGCGGACCACAGCCGACGATCGATCCTCGCCGGCCTGTCCCCTATAATTTTTTTTCTTATAGCGCGGTATTTGTTTACAAAAGCGAGAAGCGGCCGCGAAACACGGCGTACTGTTTGTCGTCTATCCGGTCCTCTACGTGGGAGTCGAGTCTCTGGTTTTCGGAAATAACGATGATGCGAGCGCGCGCGATATTTCTGCCGACCCAATCGCACGTCGAAACTTTTACGCCGATCATTCTCTACCACCATTTTTGCGCTCATTACATATCATTAATTCTCCGTGGACTTTTCCCTTTTTTTTACGATACTCTATTATCTAAATTATAATTTGTTTTCTTAGAAAGTCTTAGTTTTTTGCAGCTTCCGTCAATTTTTTTTCATCAATCTTCTTTTTCTTCTTTTTCTTCTTCTTCATAAATCTTGCTTTATTACGGAGCGCTGTTCAAATTGAAATAAAAGAAGATGGATGGCTAAAAATAATCTGTTTAAAAAAGCAAAATCCAGTATTGGAAGGGTTAAATTTGCTTCTTTACCGTCTCCATCTCGTTTCGCGAGCAATATTTCTTCTTAGCCTGATATTTATTGAAGAAAAACAATTGTGATTTAATTTTGTTTTACATTTTTCTCTTTCTCTCCGTTCCTCTTTTTTATCCGCTTTATGTTTTCGCTTCACTTCTATCTCGTTAACGTAAGTCAATAATGGTATAATTTTATTTTAGATATCACGCGAATCCTTCTGACGTAAAAACAGTTCGCGAGAATTTAAGAATGACGTAGACAACTTTTTACGTAACTGAAAAATCCGAGCGGCCACTTAAATGCAAAATACTAGATTTAAACGAAAGATNAAAAAAAAAAAAAAGAAACATTATTTCTTTGTACGGAAAATCTCAATTGACATTTAAAATTGCGTTGTCACGTAACAACATTTAGAACGGAGCAGATAACGATAAATGCAACTTTCATATTCGATTGAATCGTTTGATCTAAATGCTACGCTACGCGAATTTGAAAATTTGGAAGATTGCTGAGGAAGATGAATCATGTTCCCATCGTTCGTTTTCGACGTGAATGGAATTTGTCGCGAGATAATGAGAGAGAATTCGGAGGACGCGAAAGAACGCGGACGGAGAGATCCGTTTGAACGGATCGCGTGGCTGCGACGGCGACGACGACGACGACGACATCGTGCTCGCATCGTCGGCGCGTACGAAGGCGAAAGGTGGGGATCTATTCATAGGAGTGACTCACGTTGGAGATGACGCCGCGAATAGTCGGACAGATTTTGCGCGCCGCGATCTGCGCTTTCGCCGTGTTTTCGCGAAGCCGCGCAAGGGAGATGAATTATAGCGTAGCATAATTACGGGAGATTTGTCCAGAGTTTGCACGCTAATCGTGCCGAATTAAATATTAAGCCCACATTCGCGCATTCGTCGCTAAATATGGCCACGTGAGCCTGCGACGTAACGCAGGCTTCGCGATAACGGTATCGTAAACGAGCGATAAAATTTTCAAAGTTGAAGGAAATAAATATATAACACGTCGCTCAAAAACAAAGGATCGACGCGTAAAAATTAATGTTATAATGATGTAACGATATTAGAGTTAAGTCCCTATATTTTTAGATCTTTTTAAATTCTCGTATTCTGAAATTAGAATCGCAGAGTCGTAAATTTATTTTTATAATTACTCGTTATAAATATATAATTTATATCATAAAAATATATAATTAAGAAGAATTATCGATTAAAACAGTAACAATAAAATTCAAGAGAGAAGGGTAGGAGAGAAAGAGGAAGAAATAATGATACGTATAAAATATGTACAAATTTTATTTTTTCATTTTTTCGTTCTCAAGCATTCCTTTCGTTATTCACAATCAGCAACGAGCGCACGGACGTCACTCTTGACATCGTGTCTGGTTATTACATAATTAGTAACGATTCGCGGCCGCCTATGTACAACGAGACCAGAGCATCGTATGGCTCGTTTTGGCGAGACTAATGCGCGCGTCTGATCTCCCGGTCGCTCTCGATCGCATTTTTCTCAGACGACGACAACAACTGACTGCGACGTTGAAGGCATGAGTCACCGTGTATATCGACCCTACGGCATGTTTACGCTGGCTAAGCGCACGAGCGGCCATATGTCAAAATCACGATTGCATAACGTATCCCCTGCGTCGTCGTCGCCGTTGCGTCTCTCACTCTCTTTCGGGATATTTAGATGTGACTCAGTTGCGGGTTACGAGATTTTCCTATCGCTGCGACCTTAACCCTTTCAGGTATGTCCGCCCTTCCGCGCCTCGATCCTGCTGCGACTAGAGAAAGAAGCTAAAAAAATTGCTTGAATAAAGGAACGAAGCGGAACGACGCTGCATTCGTTCGTAAGATCGCGCATATCTCGAAACATTGTATTTTATATTCGTTGAACGCGGGTACTTTCTAGTAGTTTATTACAAGAATTCGATCGCTAGAAATTATTCGTTTTACCATTTAAAATAGTATATAAAAAATATATTATTGCTTAATTATATGTATGTATACAGAAAAGTTGCAGTAAAAAATGTTTTGTAGCATCAGTCTAGTCGTCTAGACATTTCAATTATTTCACAGCTATATCTTTCCAGTCCTAAAAATTTAACTTTTCAAACTGCTTAGTAATTTGCATTCTAAGACGGAGAACTTCAAAATGCGACTCTATTTGTAAAATTATGAATGAAAAAAGAATGGATGTAAGATAATAAAAAAAATCATAATGCATAAACAATTTTTAATAATGAATTAATATTGATTAGCGATTATTAATAATTAATAATAATTAAAAATTATTATTAATTATTAATTATTATTATAAAATATGTACATAAAATTTATAACTTTATAATATATAATAAATAAATTAATAAAATATACAAATAAAATAATAAATATATATAATAATAATAAATTTATATAAATTATATAACAATCTCATTATAAAAACATTTAAATAACATATTTTTATACGTATACAAGCAAACATTTTGGATTATTTAGAGTCAATAAATGAAGCTGAATTCGAGGCTTAATGAATTAGTCATCGGCTCTCTGAAGCCGAGGGTTGCTGTATTTTTTCCATTGTACCGCTTTTTCATCCCCCTTCCGTTTAAGGGTGCGACGAGAAGGTGCTCTAATCGAGGGGGAGCGTGCGCCTCAGAACAACGTACAACGCATCTGGATCAGCTGTCGATGACGATTATTACGTATGAGTCATCCGATAGCTCGCTTTAAAATGTATCAATGACTAACGCGCGTCCAGCTCACAATCGCTCCAGGCTCCCCCCTTCTCACCCTCTCACCCTTCAGGTCCCTTTGTGCTGTACCGGCGTGATTCAAGTACTACTAGGATCGTGATGAAGGATCTAAAAATACGGGGTGTCCGGTGACTCTAGCTGCGTTTAATTTATTTCTATGGTATCGACGTAAAAATACAAGGGTGTTTCGATGATATAAGTTAAAGAGAATTTTCGCAAGCGGGGTGATTGCCGGGATGATTCCGCATAAAAAAATAACGTAGAAAACGTGAAGAATTGTTCTCTTACACGACGCTTTATTTTCGAGAGAAATCGAATTTGAGGATGCAAGGACTGGTAATGTTTCTCACTTTCTTATTTTAAACAACTTGTACAACTTGTACTTGTACCTGTCATCGCGTGTCGCAGATTAATAAATTCGTTTTAACAACTATTTTATCGGTATTTTATCGGTATTTTATCGAGTAAAATGTAAATTTTCTTTTTTTCCGTGATAACCACATAAAACATGCTGGATCATTTAGAACGCAAGTTAAATTGAAATTTGAAGTTAAATTCGAACTTAAGACAAATTACAAAAGTCATTATTAATCTTTTTATTATCGAAATTATTTTTTTAAAGATAAAGTCTTGTATAAAAAAGATTTCGTTCTACACGTTCAATTTTTTCCCATCCCGTTCCCATTGATTTATCTCATGTTTATATACAACAAGCGAATGGTGGCTAGAACAGAGTTATAGGATTACAAACTCCATCCGCTATACAGTATATCCGCATATTTTTTCTTGTAAAACAGCGCATTGGCAGTTAATGATTAGACGCATGTTATAACGCAGTACGCTGATTTATGTTTCACTGATGTGTTATCTGCTGGCTTATTACGTATCGAAAAGTAAAATCCTTAGCTGCGACACATTTTATAAAGATGCAAAAAGTCACAAGGACGTAAAAGTTACAAGTCAAGAGTTTAAATATTTATATTTAGCAATATAAAATTTTAAAACTTAAAATTAGCACGTTTTTATGGTTATTTAAATATAAGATTGTATGTCATTGTATTTTTTCTAAGATTCAGGCGGCAAGTGTCTAAAATCGAAAAATAAAAAAAGAAAAAGTCACAGCATGGACGTAAAACCATAAAGAAAAAATATAAATAATAAAAGTAAAGTTATTTAATAGTTAAACGTAATCGATCGATGAATTGATGAATCAGAGAATGATAAAGACCACGAAAAACTTTAAACGGTAAACAATGAACGAATTACCCAATCGTTTTCCTCAATCTGACTTACCTTCTTAAGAATGCCCGATTGTGAGTAATCTGTTTGCTTATTGCTTAGCTTCTATTGCTTAGGTTTTTCTTACGCATTTGCACTTTAGCAATTCATATGTACAAGAGGAATAGAAAGTATTCTTGATTTAATGAGACAAATCAAACGTCAAATAAACGATCTGTAAATTTATAAGAATAATAAAATCTTGCGCGTTGCAAGACTCGCATTTAATTTGCGCAGTTTCGTCCTCTGTCGATGAAGTTAAACATAAACTTTGCGGCAATGTACCTTGCACGGCATTGTAATACGGTACCACTGTCGCCAGGCTCGAAGTGTTAATCGGCCATCGCGAGCAACACATTCAGACATCCGGTCATTGACTCGAATTCCCTCTGAAAATATCGGATGTGAGAGAGGGAAGGAGAAAGACGGAGGGTCGCAGAGAGAGAGAGAGAGAGAGAAAGAGAAAGAAATGAGGGTCGCGTGGGGTTATTAGCGCGAGATGAATCAGCGCGGGCACGCGGACAAGACAAAACGAGCGACCGTACGTCCTTCGAACTCGTCGGAATTTCCTTGAGACTGGACGAGAGCAAACGAGCGAGCGAGCGAGCCGTGCCGTGCTATGGTTTCCTACTACGTTTCACGCGGATGAGTCAGTCGGTCGGCATGATTCCGCGGGTTATTCGTGGCGGGAGCGGAGACAGCGTGTAGCGCTCCCCGCGCTACGTCCGTCAGCCCAAAATAAGGCCCGCGGCCGAATCCACGCGCGATCCTTGGATCATCGTCTCTGCCAAGTCGGACGCACCCTCCTCCTCACCCTCGGACGCACCCTCCTCCTCACCCGAATCGCCACGATTTTACGCCTATAACAATACCGCCATTAGTCAGATTGCCCGTGAAGTCGTGGAAAATTATCGATTAAGTCTCGTGCCGGCGTTAGACTTAAATTACAATCGGCATGACTTGTTCGCGATTTTTTCCTTTCTTTGTCCGTCTATTAGTCTGCAAAAGGACAAGATAGTGGAGCGTCGATCAGGTATTAATGACGGTATCATCCATGCGCCGTGAACGAGACTACATTCCGATTTTATTGCCGTAACGCCCACAATTGACAATTATATGACGTCAGTCTTTTCACGGCGGTTAAAGTTCTTGAAAGCGCAGTACTTTCCGAATTCGGACGACTAATTGCACGTATGCTTAGTCATAATAAATCGTCAGTGGTAATAATAAGTCTTAGTCCGATCCGCCAATGACAATATCACTTGCGTCATTCTGTGGAAATTCATGGAAAAATATGTCGCATAAATCTGGGCTTTACTGATGACAGAAGAAAAAAACGAATAACATCCTACTTTGGAATCGATTGTCCTCGAAGACTGAGAATCAGTTAAATCTCCGGAAAAGTAATTTATAAATGTTCGGATAAGAGCAGACGAGAATTTTGAAGGCTTTAGACGTGATGAAGGCGTTAGAACTTTTCAATTCTCTAAGGAAACTAAAGTCTAATGAGACTAAAAGCTAACAAGTCAGAAGATCAATAGATTCTAAAATTCAGAAGATCAATAGATTCTAATATCTAAGAGAATTCTAATATCTAAGAAATTTCTAATATCTAAAAAAGTGCCAAATGCTTTATCAAGATATTCTGGGATGTTGAGATGTAACTTTAGAATCTATCGTTAAAATTTCATTTTTATTCTAAAAAAAATTATGGAACATTCTGTGCATATATCTACATTTTTTTATAACAAACAGATTGAAATTTTATTCGTTCCTATTTGTTTTATTTGTCGGAGAAACATTTTTCTGAATCCTTTCTCGAGTAATATAGACACAGGACGTTCTAGGTTACCCGCATTTCCTCTTGTCTATGCAGTTGCTCTGGAAAGTAGCAAAATCAAGATATCTCGAGGAAAGCAGATAGAAGAAAAACCCATGTCGGATCATATCCTGTGTTTGCGATAAGGAATTTATGAGTTGAAAAATGCAAATTGATTAGATAAATAGTAATAGTTTATCAGCCAAAACACACATATATACTAAAATATTTATTTAATGAAAAGCTTATGTATAACAGATTATAGCGATTACACAAGTTCAAAAAATCATTTCGAATTTTTCGGAAACGAGAGAAACAAGGCCTCGAAAGATCTTGTTAACTGATAGTTTATCGAGAGCAATTTTCCCATTTCGAATGCTTTCTTTTGACCCAATGAATAGAAGATCATTTCAAAAGATTTAATTTCTGTGGATTTTTTATTCTGCATAGTATTAAAATTTTTGAAGAAATTCAGGAGAAATTTTACACTTTTCACTTTCAACATCTTTCAACATCAAGATTAGTATCACATAAAAAAAACGTAAGCAATAAGCAAATCAACATTTTTTATTTGCTACATTATTGTCTTATGTTCTCTACTGTAATTGGCCGATTCGCTTACTGCTTAAGTTTTATTGCTTATGTTTCTTCTATGTGTCACTAGTCGAACTCGTGACTACAAAGATCTTAACAATAGCGCGCTTTATGAATCCAGTATTTTGTAATTCTTAACGAGTGTCGATATCATACGTCGTATCGTTGCGCAGGTATTCTATATAATAAAAAAGCTGTGCAATGATAACGCAACGATACCGACACTGTCGCTAAGAATTACAAAGTAGAGGTACTGCAGTGTCATCGAGGAGCGAAGGGTGAGAATCGATGGCGTTCGAAAGATAGTTAGTGACTGCGTTGATCGAACGCGGACGATACGGCGATCCGTAATTCAGGGTCGCGTGGTGCTCCGACAATGAGTCACACTCAACCACATCGGGCGTCGATATCAACGACATTTACGAGCATATGTTCGACACGCGTCCTTCCATTGGTCATCGAATGACGTGCGATTGAAAACGATCGGAAAGGGCTGGGTGAGACGCGGGGAAGAACTCGTCTCGAAAATCCATCCTCTCTCGCGGGAAGAGGAGAGACGTTTAACCCTCTCCACGTCGTGATCGTAAAGGAACACACGTGCCTTCTCCATGCTGCAAAAAACATCGCGTTTACAATCGCGTTAGCGTGCTGGACGTCTTGGCGCGTCCTTGCGCGCGTGACGTGTGACATTCGCGAGCTGTGACTTTATTGTTGTCACGCCTAGGATGTGCGTACAACAATATGTTATTACGTTGTCGCGTGTACACGCTTTCGATGTGCCTTGTGTTATTATATATCTATCTATTGTATCGACATCGACTCGCTTTTGGTCGCAAACTACGTCGTAATATGTTAAACACTGTTGATAAGAATCCGAGCGAAAGAGGAAGAACATTTTCAAGCCGCGAGTCTCTTCCGAGTCATTTGTCATAAAAATATTCGACTTGCTTAGTCACTAATTAAATCTTCAATCTGATACGATTGCATAATAATTTGCAATGGAAAAATGTGTGGCTCGACAAAACGGTAGCTGAGAAAGAAGTATCTATCCGTAATCTGTATGATTTTAGATGTATGTTCGTCACGTTGTAAACAAAATTTTTATTAAATACAAGTGATTCATATTATATCGCAATCTTCTGCCCGCTGTCTTCTTTCTCTCTACTTGTGTATCTGCGTAGATACTACGCAGATCTTATCTTTGGATAAGTTGTACGTCATTCCTCGGGATAACAATGAATTGGCACTCGCTTCACGTTCGCTGTATTTTAGTGCATAGTCGTGAAAACAAATGCACAAGTTGGCGAGTGTCGAGTCTATTAATTTTGTCGTTGCACTTTCTCGCGTCTCCAAAATAACTCGCGAAATTCATGATAAATTACTCAAACCTAAATTTTCATTGTGATAATTATCATCACCTATTGTTTAATCTCAAACAATTTTACTGCGGGTCTGAGATGACTGAAAGCTAAATAAAATTAAAATTTTTTTTTAAATTTAAAAAGCTTAAAATTTAAAAAGTTTTTTAATTAAGAATTTTAGAATAAATTATCAAAATTATAATAAGACCATTGGATCTTTACTTTACATTTTAAATATCTGTGCCTCAGTTTGTTAAGTATAAATTTACAACTATTTACTTAAATTAAACCGATATAGACAGCTATCATAGAAATAGCTATCATAAAATAGCTATTATAAATTACTTAATAAATTATTAGACAGCCACTTCATTTATTAAATAAATAATTATTTATCGATAGTTATTTATTTATTATATTTACTAAAGTTAACTTAAATATGCAGGTTTATTGTAAAAACTTCCAATGAATAGTAACAGTTAGATTAAAGATTTAAAGATTAGTAAATCCCTATCGATATAGAAATTAGATTTAATTTCAATAATTTGCGAATCCAAGGCGTGTCAAGCCCGCAAAAGAGCTGCGCCACATTGCAATATTTAAAATTTATTCTTAGAGAATAATTCACCGACAAGGAAAAGGAAAATAGACACGGATGAAACTTCCTGGTTTAATAGAACCACATAGTGATCGCACGTTTTCCGACTCTCATTAAACTACTCTAGACATTTAAGAATCCAAACTCCTTGAACTTGAGAATTCGAAGATGGAAAAATCCTCAGAATCCGAATATCTCGGAATCTCGAAAAATACAAAGTGCACACGATTGAAATTAAAATTTAGAGATTCAAGACTATGAAAACTTGTGAGTTTGAAAAAATTCAAGCATCTCTTTCAGAAGCATAAATTAACTTTTTAGTTTTTTTATAAGTTTTCTTTTGATATGAAAAGAGATAAGAATCAAACGTGTAACTAGAGAAGAATGTCAAGATTCGCACACTCTTTCTGAAAGATTCCAAGATTTGGATCCGAGAATCTAAATATATACCGCGTGTCACTTGCATGAAACATGTGCATGCCGGAAAAGTTTACGAATTCCACTTTGGAACTGCACGACGTCATCCGTGTATACGCAATGACACGATCCTAAGGATCCTTGATCACGTCGATCGTGATCTAGCGTCTCGCGGAAGACCTTGAAATCGCGATAAAAAGAAAGAGCGGAATGACGTTTCGTCGGAAGCATAATAAATGTTTCGCTTTAAGCGGTTAGTCACTGGCATGGAAGGAATTTCCATGCACAGATCTTTCGATGTTTAGACCTTTAGATCATTCGTTCTTGGAGGTCTGAATCCACAGACTTAATCCGAAACGGATCTAATTATCTGATTCAATCTATGACATTGAGATCCGATGACGAGAATGCGTTGCAGTTTTAATATTTAAATTATTTCTAACATTTGAAAGTTTGTGAAATAGAAAGAATTGGGATCTCCAAAATTTTGAAACTCTATTCCAACGAAAATTTACGAGCTCATAATTTTTTCCTGATGAAAAACCTTGCTCCGAAAGCGTGCTTTCGCGAAATTCGAAACATTAAAGGCGACGCGGTCAAGAGGCAGGCTGCGAACGCCGTAGCGTCACCCGGTATATCGATGCATGAAAGAAACTGGCCGCATCGTGGCGGCACGGCACGCGTAAAGAATCATCGTACGCGCTCGCCGTCACGTCGCGTACGTTCGGGAACCATCGGCCGCGATTCACCAACGTCACGGCGGCTACGGCGACGGCCGGCCAATCGGCGTGCCGCGCGGTGACTCATCCACGGACGGGGCCTCATGTAAACTCTCTCATACCGTTTAGCTCGCAGTCTCCCGCCAATCGTGATACCGTCGCGGTCAGCGCTTTGCGCTCGAGCAAACGGAGCGGAGAGCGTCGACAAAAAAAGTTATATACATCTCTGCACGAGCGCCCGATTGGTGTGCCCTTGCAGCGCGAGGATTGTCCGTCTCGTTGAGTTCTGTGTCAAATGGTGCGGTGAGATCACACGGCCGGGAGAGTCTGCATCCAGGATTAGTTTTTAAACATGAGGATCAGGAAGGACGCACCTTGTCTCGTGCTCCGACTGGTGCCACTCGAGAATCTCGATTCTTGGAGTAAGTTAAATCGATTCGTTAGTTACGAGTCCCTTGTTACCTTTCGCTGGATCTTTTTTTAAATACGTACATGTAATAGACGCTCTTCTCGCACGCGTGTGCGTTTACGTGCGCGTGACATCATTGCGCCGGCGGGGAAGTTCCGCGGAATTTTGCGGTAAATAAAAACATGAAAGTAAAGCGCATCGACGCTAGGTAATTTTGGGAATTATTGATTGATGAATATTTGATTGATTAAACGACGCTTTTTTTTTTACTTAATTATATCTCATTATTCGTCCAGTCATTTCCTTGTTATTATTAAGTGATTACTATTTCGGCTTCGTATTCCTGAATCATCATTTCGATGATGTCATACCTGTCCCAGAAGAATGTAGATATTATTTTGTCTTTCTAATATATAAAAAAATATATCGGTTAAATTAACAGGTATTTTTTATAGAATGTCTTCAAAATAAGATGTATAGCACAGTAAAAATATTGTATTTTTCGTATAATGTTTATAGTGAAATTTGCATGCAAATTTTAGGTGTTAAAATTCGGATTGATAATCCGAAAACTTCGAAATTTCTATCTTGGTTGAATAGATCTTTAAATTCAAACATTTCTGTACATATAAATTTTTAAAAATTGTCCTGAGATAATCCTGTCTTTCTTCTGTCGTCACAAAAAACTGTTATATCTGTAGATACGTAATTCTTCAAATTCTTGAAGAAATTCTCATAGACATGTATAAATGCTGAATTGTTTTTTTTAAACTTATTTTTAATTTATTTTTATTCTTGACAAATTAGAACTCGGTCTTAGAAAAAAATTCAATGGCAAATTTTACTATAAATACATTTAATATTAAAAATAATAGAAATTTTTCCAATCAAACTGTATTAAAATTGCAAGTTAATGGAATTGTTTTAAAATTGTTTTATTTAAATGTATATAGAATTTGTCAAAAATAATTTATATTATTTAATTTTATTATAAATTTTATTATTAATCGCAAAATACTGCATGCATTCGTTTACTTTATATGTATGTGTTACTAAACAAAAAATTAATCATCCTATTGTTTCCTTTTACATAAAACATTCTAAAATTATTTTGATAGTTGTTCCTTAAAATTAAGTTATATATTATTTTTTCTCTCTTTCTTAATACAAAAAAATAATATAATAATAATATAAAAATATAATTTTCTATACAAAAAATGATTAATTATCCCATTTTACATCGTTTTCTTTTACAAAGTATCCTAAAATTATTATCGATGATAGCTTCTTTAAATTAAATACTTAAATACTTTTTCCCTCTTTTTTGTACGAAAAAAATAATGACAGAAAAATATCATTTTCATAAATCTCAGATTTAAGTTCTAAAGTTAGCGAACAATTTCCATTGAAGATCCCTCAATATTTTATTGCTCGATGATCAACATCTAATCAATTGCGTTCTCTTTTTAATTTCGTTCAATTCCAGTAACTTCGCAATATTTTGTATTTTGCGTAAATATTTGATCACTCTTGCTTTCGTCGGGATTTCTTGCGCCGCGGCATTCCTTCCTTTCTCGACACGATCGTAAATATAATCGCAAAAATTCTTGGTATCAGCAAAAACTTAGATTCCGCAGCTGTAAACACTGTCGTTTCCGCGTGTGAAACCGCTGTTTCGAATCCTTGCTTAAGAACGTGGTGTTTGAGTAACAGGATTTTCATCGGGTACGACGACCGTTGCGCGATCACCGTGTAAATCGCACCACCGCACCGTCTCGATCGCTATACCGACCTAAATAAAGTAACCCACATTCGACTTTTCCATAATGATCATGATTTGACCTATGACTTATTGCTTCGAACATTTAATCTCTATATTCGATTCAACCTCATCTTCGAATCCGTACTCTTTTTTTGTTTTATAACAATATAGGCGACATCAAATATTGCTTTTTCACTTTTTCATTAAATATTGCGTATATCACTTTATTACTCGTAACGAATGTTTGAAATCACTAAAGATTTAATGAGGAGATTATACTTGGTCGCACATTTCTCATGC
The DNA here is from genome assembly GCA_037157785.1 of Cephalotes varians. Lineage (NCBI taxonomy): Eukaryota > Metazoa > Arthropoda > Insecta > Hymenoptera > Formicidae > Cephalotes > Cephalotes varians. Next base: position 2,448,125 of record JANQDE010000001.1, on the reverse strand, counting down.
CTAATATCTTGGCTTAAGAATTTTATATTAACTTTTCGAACTTTGTTGAACAAAGTGTAATTATTACGTCGAAATATCTTCAATATTTAATCTATGAAATTCGCGATTTATTGTACTACAGAAACAAAGAATGCGCAGTATTGATAATATGTGACATTGCAACCTGAAAAATAGATCAGTAAAAGCTAGGTTCATAGAAACAAGATCAGTGGAAGTCGCAGAATAGAAATTATATATACGTCCTTTTCAATGATTACTTTCCAAAAAATGTGTCATTATCGATACAATTCGTGTTGCGTAATAGTCTCCATTAGAAATTATGAAACCGGAGGATCTTTGCTAATATTAGAGCAACGATCGAAGCTTCCTTCTAATTTTGGGAATTTTCGGCAAATCGTTTCAAAACATAGACCGTTTTGCATAGTATTACTCATACGCTATCGCGAGCTAGATTTGAAATCGGAAAGGAGCCAACGTTGGAATAATGATTGGCGACGACAGTTTGGGGTTGGTGGCCGCTTCGCGAGAGCCAACCGACCGGCGGGCGGGGGGGAGGGGACGAGAGGGGCTAACGAGTGAGTCATCGTTGAGCCAGGCCAGGCCTTAGCAGCCGCAGGTCAGGAGAGGAAGACACTTTTAGCCCACATTTCTTCCTCGCCTTCTCTCTCCTTTTCGCGTTCACGGCGTTTCTTTATTTTTATCCGCCACCGTTTATTCTCGGCCCGTCGTTTCTTCCCTTCCGCCCATTTTTTTCCGCACCGTCGCGTTATCCCACCCCTTTTATCCGTATCGCTGTCGCTGAATGTCTTCAGACGACGGCATCACTCTCTGAGCTTCATCTCGGATCTCTTCAACGACTCTTACAATTGACGTTTACGTAAGTCGCAGAGAAAAATCTACGAGAGTTTTCTCTTTTTAGTTTCTAGTAATACAAATATATGTACATACATTTCGAAGTCTCTTACTTCTCTACTTTCGAAGATTTCCAAGATCTTCTCGAAATATAAAAGATGAAAGCTAAACCATCTTCCAAATTAACATTTCGCGAAATGAAAACATGGTTGCATTACTATTAATTGCAGTATACACACCGCGATGTAGAACCTTCTTTTCTTCGCGTTTGCTAATTGCGAAGAGCCTTCACTTGCGAGATATCCATTTTAGAGAACCTTTCGAGAATTTATTCCCGGCTTTCCTAATCATTCGATATTCACCCGAAGCTTCGAATTCTGCTCATTCGATCATTTGATCTTGAGATAATTAAATTTTGAATCTTTGTAATCTTTTAGGTCTCCGGAATCTGATCGCTTCTTGTATTCTTAGATCCTTTTCCAGGTGCCTCACATTTCTAGAATTCCAGATTCTTAAAATGTTTGAACGTTCAGGTTTTCAGGATCTTATTGTTAACGCGATGATTGAATTTCTGAAGCCTTATATTCCTTGGGATCTTTAAGATTTCTAATTTTCTAGATATAGACGATACACTTGTATTAAGACGCGCGTTTACAATTCAGTAAATAAATAAATTAATTTGCCTGGTTAATCATTTATTAAATATTTATCTTGACTTACATATGGAGTAGTTTAGAGTTACCGTGCACCTTTCCAAACACACAAATGAACGTCAACGCGAGATAATGTCAAGATGAAGTAAGTAAGATTGATATGGCGTTACATTGTACCCGTCATATTTCTTACCAAAAGGAAAATACATCTATATTTGTAAAAATTTCAAGATTATAAATGACTTTCTAAACGACGATTTACAAGGAGTCTGTAATAGAGAGCGCGAGTTATAATTATTTCGGAATATGCGGAACGTATATATCCGAGTTAATCAATAAGTCAGCTCGGCGACGTTTCTCCCAGTATTTCTAACAGATATAGAATCGTGACCGACCATGTACTCATTGTTTATCGATAGCCAGCGTTGTGTATGTTCCATATATACGTTCGAAAGCAAGTCTTGGCTTTGTCACGTTAATTTTTGCGTTGTGCGAATAATTTAGGAATTAAACTGTTCTTGAAGATGAGTTACTTGTAGAATTAACTAGTATCTTTCAACAATATATATGTAAACAAAAATTAAAAAATATTCTTGAAGATAAATTATTTGCAAGACTGACTAATATCTTTCAACAATTAAACAAAAATTAAAATTACACAAAAGTTAAATTGAATGAAAGTTAAATTAAACAAAAGTTAAAAGATGTCGACTGTTCCATTTTTTCTTTTTTTTATCATAAATTAGAATTAATAATTCTAAATTCTAAGCACTAAAGTTCTTTCTGAATCAGAAAATAAACGTAATATCGACGTCTCCTTCACTAATTAATTATATTTAATGTCTCAGGTGGCCACCGGGAGTTTCACAGGCGGCATCGAGAGCTTTGCGAGGACACGCTTCTGCCGAATGGCACCGCGACCGCCGCTGCCGCCATCGCCGATCCGTCGACGACGACGGTGAGCGGCTGCACGAGTCCTGGACCAGGTTGTCCCGTGTTGAGCATCTCCGGCCCGCCGACCCCGCAGCCGGCCGACATCGACAGCCACCCGGCATCCCGCGTGTTGCCCTTCCTGTACCTTGGTAATGGCAGGGACGCTGCCGATCTGCAGCTACTGCGCGCCCTCGGCGCCACTCGGGTGCTGAACGTCACCTCGCAGTTACCCGGCTATCACGAGGAGCGGGGTATCACGTACAGGCAGATACCTGCCTCGGACTCCGGCCATCAAAACCTCAAACAGTACTTCGAGGAAGCGTTCGATTTCATCGGTGAGTGCGGCGTTGTTGTTTCGATTGTTTCAAGTTTTTTCTCTCTTTTTTTTGTACTTTGAAAGAGCAGAGAAGAGATTTAAGAGTTTCAGGTTTAAACGAAAGACTGTTATTTTCAGAACAATTGCACTTTCGATTGTGCATCGCATATTATTCTATGCGTTACCGTCATCTATGCACCTTCCTAAAAATAACGGACTCTTTGTTCAAAATTTAATCGAATAACGTTGTCGAGAGAATTGTTTGTCGTTCCAATTGTTCGGAAACAATTCCTTTCCCTTAAACGCAATTTCGTAAAATGAAATAATTCCAAGTCAACGCGTCAATTCTTGATCGTCGATATCGCGGGTCCATATGATGATCGTTGGTTAAACGTAATTTCCACGATTATGCCGGCGGCACATTTCCTGCTGTTCTTCTTCCGGTCGCTCCGTTCATTCCGTTATTTCGCAGCAAGTAGTAGCAGGCCCATGGACGGAAACAGGGTGTAACCAGGCGTTTCCGGTGGACCATTGAACCAGAGCGCCCGAACGGCAGGAGACCAGAAGAACCTTCCATTCATGAAGGCATGAGTCATGCGCGCGTGCATCCGTGAAACGTAAGAGACCTCCCCCCTTCACCCTTTGACCCTGCGTCCTCTCTCCTCCTTCATCCTTGACGTCGATTCCTTCTCTTACGCGTTTACGCGCTGTTCTACGCGAGCATCTGTGAAGAGAAAAAAGAGAGACAGAGAGAGAGAGAGAGAGAGAGAGAGAGAGAGAGAGAGAAGGGAATTATTGGAAGGGAAACAGGATGGCAGTCGTGCGTGGCGATTGTAAGGGCTCGAAAAGGGACGAAAGAGAGAGGGATGGAAGGAAACAGGCCTCCCCCTGAGCGTGCAACTGGTGGAATGCCGGTTGAATAAACCGACTCCGCACCCTGTCGCTGTTGGCACTCGATTCTGAAGTTTACTTTCGAGAAACTCATTCCTTCACGCGTCGTGATTTTCTTTATCACGAATTCGAGTAATTATCTTTTTTTTTATCCAGACTCGCAATTTTTTGTTACCGTGCATCTTCTCGGTAGAAACGTAAAAAATATTTTTCTCTCTTTTTGTAATCGACTTAGTGTTCAGATTATTATCAAATAATTATCTAATAAGATATAAATAAAAAAACAAATACGTAATTATCTTTCTTCTTTTTTCATTGTTAGACTTGCAATTTTTTCGCAACGTGTCTTCTCGATAAGAAATATAGAGAATATCTTTTTTCTTTTTTTATTATGATCGACTTAAAACGTTCGGATCATTAAGATAAAATTTCGAAATGCAGGATTTAAAGCTGTCTTTCGAAAAGTGCGATCAACTTGTCGCACGCACTCGAATTCTCTCGCGGTGCGACAAAACGTTTGCACAGTCTGCATAGGATCCGGGCAATGCAGTGACTCACGCTGGCGATACGATAGCGTCCCCCATATATTGCATAACCCGAGTCGGTCGTTCGAGTTTCACGACTGTTTCGTTTCAACAAACTCGACTCGTTCATATTTTTCAAAAGCACGCGTCGCATAAAGCGACGTGAATCTTGAAACTTTTTTAAGTCCAAAGGAGATTTCAAACTAAACATAAACAAAGTGCAATAGAGTAATCTACGATCTCGTAAATTAGCATCGAATATACGTTTTTAATCGCAATATAGTTCTTGAATGATCAAGGAACGCAATATTTAAGAATATTATTAAAATTTTATTTCGCATTGAAAAGAAATCTCAAGTTTAATAATTAAAATGTACTGTCTTTTTTTCGTGCATTCTTTCTCTTTTTTAAGGGAATTTAAGATCATTATTAAATTAGGAATAAAGAGTAGATACTTTCTTATTGTAATTGAAAAATGATGGTTTTTTTTTTCTTTGATTGTCGAATAATTTTTTATTATCACTATCATAAAAAAGAAATAACGTATTCATTATCTCACAATTTGTCTCTTATTTCAGAGGAAGCGCGGAAAGCCGGAAGCAGCGTGCTGGTGCACTGTCAAGCTGGTGTGTCGCGCAGCGCAACAATCGCAATCGCTTACATAATGCGGCACAAAGGCCTGTCGATGGTGGAGGCGTACAAACTGGTGAAAAACGCGCGTCCGATCATCAGCCCGAACTTGAACTTCATGGGTCAGCTGTTGGAGCTCGAGCAGGGCTTGCGGGCGTCCGGTGACGTCGCCAATTCTACGCCGGAGGAGCCCACGACGGCGACGGCAATGTCAACGGCGACAACGACATCGACGACGGCAACGACGACGGGTAGTTGTCATCAGTGCAGATGGAGTCATCAGCCTAACAGCGAGGAGGTAGTTACCTCCGGTTGCAGCGTTTGAGACGGACTCCTCTCTCGTATCTTCTTCTTCTGGTCTCTTTCGAGGGTACCGGATCGTCGGCGACGGCGTCGGTGCGTCGCAAAGACGCAAACATATCCCAAGAGATCGAGAGCGAATGTCGACATCCTTCCCGCGCCTCTTCGTGACAAACCCGGACGATGAATGAACGTATTTCGCGGGATTGGATCGCCGACCGCCTGAAGATACTGGATTCAACCATAGGAAGATTCTACAAACATAAATAATGATGCCCTCGGCATCTTTTCTTGATATCCCGGAACGCGGATTTACGGTTTTCCCAATCTTCGTGTCGCACGATATTTGAGTTGTCGCGTTTTTCAACTCAGGCCTAGAAATTATTGGCTTTTAAGTTTTTTTTTTTAGGATTAGTACGTTTTTTCCCCTTCAGATTCCGCGTCTTCGGGACGACCATTCAATAAAAAATGGTGAAGTCAAACTGCCGAACTGACAAATCGTGACTTATTAAGGGATTCGAAGGGATGCAAATATGTGAAGAAGACACATCGTATTTTTACAAAAGATTTATCTCTATGAATGTTTATTTCCTATTAGTGCCACGTACCGAAATTAGTATGCTTTACATGCAAAAATCAGCTTGAAACAAATACGATGTATCTTCTTCATACGTATATATCCAAAAAAAAAGATAGTTACAGAGAGATTCTCTATTGCGGAGAGGCGTAAAATAGCAGGGAGCGTATTTCACGTAAGAAGAATTTGAGCACGCTCGCCAGCTTCCAGCTTTGATAATGAGCAGCAGCGCGTCGCGATTATTTATTTTCAAATGACGTTCGCGCGAATGGTGAACATAACTTGTACTTACGACACACAGTGTTCCATAATACGCCTGGTCGAGTCAATAGGGAGGCAAGTGAAACGTACAGAATGCTCGCCTACGAGTTTCTCACTAAACGGTCGACTGTCCTCCGATATTGTTTATGCAAGAAGAAACGAGGAAGGAAGTGACTGTACTAATCATTAATTATAGGCAGCTTGTAACGTGAAAAGAAACTCAGGACAAAACGTTGAAAATTTCTTTATATAGAGGTTGATGAATAACGTTGATCATTAAGAGACTCTATGAGTTTCTATTAGTGAAATATTATTTAATATTAAACATACATACATATATATAAGTTAATATAAAAGTTAATAATACGTACATAATTATTCATAAATGACATCTTACAAAATCTTTAAACTTTGAAGATATGACTTATATTAACGTAAGGAAACAGATTAAGCCAATATAATACGCACAAAAAGTAAATAAATCAAAATTGGTAAATCCAATGTTCTTTAATCTCTCTTCTAGGCGCGTAATACTTTTTCAACCAGTAAAACGCGCGCTTGCCTCTCAATTGACTTTTTGCAGATCAGGTATGAATTTTTAGTAGAAGAATTATTTTCTATGTGGAGAAAACGATTGTCGACATGTACGGGGTGTCACGAGGACAAAAACATCGAGATTCTAATCTCTCGAACAATAATGCTTTTGCAGTGATAGAGTCTCATTTCGAGTAATTCTATTTTTAGTACAAATGTATTTTCTGTTAAGACACGTTAATGAGAGCAGTAACAATTTCATTAATTTTCAATGTGGAATCGATGAACGCGCGCGCGCGCGCGCGTAAAATCGATAAATGTTAAACATGATAGATGACACGTTCGATTGCACGTTCGAAAAAATTTGGTTTAGAGATCTCTTCCGAAAAACAATATTCTGCAAAAACAATATTCTGAGAGAGATATTATATATTTTTATAGTATTATAGCTGTTTTCAGCTGGCATTTTATTTTGTGTGGACAAATAAAGGATTATTTTGTATTATTTTCAAAAGCTTTTATTTAGAATGAAATGTATTTAGTAAAGATGAACCGTGTGTGACTATGAGCGAAGAAAGCAGAATTTTTTTTTCAAAAACGCGCAGTTCTGCTGATACAATATCGCTTGTAAATATTTGCCTACATTCATATACAGCATTAAACTTTCTTAATTGCAGTAACACTGTGGAGCGAAATTGCTGTGCATTATTGTAGAAATATTTCAATTCATTGTAAATGAGAACAAGAGGCAACAACATTGCGCAACATTTGTAAGAAATATTTTCAAAGAAATATTTCATCAATTTTTCTATGCTGTATGGATATTTTTTCCAAGATATGAAGATAAAGATTTTTATTTTAAAAAAGCCCTTTTATCTATCAGTAAAGATGAATTAATGCAATCGATGCATTATTATCTTTTATTTTAAAATAAAGTTATTTTAAAATAAAACGATCATCTATACTTTTTATTCTTTTTAAAATAAAATACGATTATCTATATTGGAAATAAAGAAGGTTGTAAATTTTGTGGCAAATACTTTTGAGCTATAGTGTATTTCTTCTCTCGCGGCACCCTGTACATCAGCATCATGTAAAACGGAATGTTAATTTAATGGTGAATTTTCTGGAAGAAAAGAACTGTTCATTAAACACAAAACGATCGTTAATAATTAATCGATACATTCAAATAAATATAAAAAAATGATGCTAAAAGAAAGAGAAAAGAGAGCGTTAAGACGGCAGGGGAGAAGCACGATAGGTACAATAAAGCGAATCGATCGAGACTATTAACTGAGAACGAGGGAGTTCGCCTGCCCGCGTCTGCATTTGCGGCGCGATTGATATTTGATGAAGAAATAATAATATATCGTTCACTGAGAATAGCTTAGTTCGTTAAGCTCCCTTAGCATTTAAGGATCTGGTTGAGGTCCAACCATCGTGATCTAGTCGTTTGTTGGGATGATGATACGTACGATGATGCGAGGCAAGACATGTGAAGCGCGAAGATGCTCTTGTAATTTACGATAATGGGAAGAGTAATGGTCGTAATTGCGCAAAAACGTATGTAATTATTAGACGATAAGACGTAAGAAATTTTTTTTTGCAAGGATAGAAATCGAAGGTTTAGTTTCTAGTTGGATTTGTATATGAGCGCTCCATGCACATTTGTCCAGACAAATCGCTCTTAAAGATGTGACCAAACACGACGCAAGCGAGTGCTACGAAGCGAGAGTGTGTCAGCTTTTACAGCTCAGTTTGCGAGAATTACCGCTGTGCAAACTACAATCTCGCGGTTCGACCAACGAAATATCACGCGGATGGCGCCTTGTTAACGACTTAATTACAGCCGACAATAACTTCGTGATGAAGATAATATCACGAATCGCGGGAGGAGAGTTGCGAACGACGGGGAGGGGGGAGGATGAAGAGAGAACCAAGTTCCTTAGGATTTTGTCTACGACGACGAATTCGGTTAATTAATTCAATCTTGAAACAAAACGGTACATATCAGCGAAGCGTTGCCTTGCGATAAACGACAGAGAACTGAAAAAAAAATAGTAGTCGTAGAGGCGCACGGTGTAGACAATTAAACGATTTAAACAATTAGTTACCTTGCCAGCGATCGAGTGCGAAGAAGAAAGAATTGATATAGAAGCATAGTACCTGTTGCATCACAAAGTGTGCATGTATTTTATCAAGACACTGACAATAACTAGTACGACGACTTGCGATAAATCATAGCGCTTTTCATGAATCAAACGGCAGTTTAATCAAAATGGTTAATTGACTAGCCGTTTGTTCTTTGAGTCTTCGAAACATGATTCGTGATTTCGAAGCTCATTATAATGAATGAATAGAAGACAAATCAAATTTTAACAAAAATGCACTCGTTAATACTTTCGATTATTTTGTCGATCTTTCTACTCGTCAGAAAATTTTTTTTAAACAATAAGAGGTTTTCGTTTCAATTTGAAACGAAAATTCGGTTCATCTCTTTCTTTTTTATTCATATATAAATTTTACTTAAATTCCATTTAGTCTTTTAAATCTAATTGACATTTTTGCATTAACTATTAATTAAAATTGTAGCTCTCTCGAAATGATTTTGGAAATAGTTTTAGAAATTATTTAATGTCAGTCCCGAAAAATAGTCTTTCACGATTAAATAAATACGTTTGTACTCGTAAGCAATCAAACTGGCAATTATTTATTGCACGTCGTCGTATCTTCTTATTGTTAATAAAGGGTGCGTGCGAAGGGTCACTTGCCCTTTCGAGATGTTTGCGCCTTTTGGAAATATCTTCTTGCGAACCAATCGCGATATAAAGTATTTTAACAAAGTTTTATACAACGTTTTGGAAAATCACGTCGTAAAGCTTTACGGGTCTTTACTGTTTCCGGGGTCTTTTAGCGGAATAAGTTAACGAGACAAACGGATCCTCAAAGGATCAAAGCGTACATTTCGAAAGGATAAGAGCAAAGGGCAGACATACGAGGAAATCGGGACGGATTTGAAAGTGGGAGACCCCAAGTGTATGATCGGAGATCCCAACGATTTGTAATGTACAGCTACGTAGTGATTAGGAAACATTAGCGTAAAGGTGTAACTATATTGCGTATGTGCGTGCAAGTATTGTATTATATTAAAAATTTATTTAGTTATTTTATGAATAAAAAATGCAAACTCTTTTTGCCGGTTCACACTGGGGGCTGTTTCAATGCTACACTTCTGCGTACATCGCCGATCGGGCGATTCTCTATTTTAGCTTTAAACCACACAATTTAAATGAAAATTGAAAAGGAATCATTCACGCAGAATGATTATATCAATCAATATATAATACAGAACAGTAAGTGCAAGAACTTTCCTTTTCTTTAAACGAGCCTTTACTATTTTTAATACGTCGAAAGGAACGAGGACTGAAGTATGATAAATCATCGAATGGCTGGCAATAAGTTTTTTTTTTTTACACATTCTCGTTACATCGTTCCGCGTATTACACAAGTTTATCGCGGAAGTTTTCTAATCAAATGCATCAATTAATCGCTACAGAAAAAGCGTCTATATATACATAGAATTTTGTACGGCTCGTGATATAATAATAATAGCATTAATAGTAATAAAATAATAAAATGATTCATAATCTTCTTACATTATCGTGTTTTGCAAGTATAAAACTTACATAGAACGTCCATTCTTATATTACTACAATAGAAAACGGATTAAGTCGTTTATGTCATAATCGGGACTTTCAATATATCTTTGTTGCGTTTATCTGACTATTGTTTAATTAAAAATATGTCGAACAAAAAAACAAAAAAAATTGCAATTACTCAGCAATAGAGATAATAAATATATTGATAGTAAACGTGTGATCTGTGCCTGCGACCGAAGCTCTGCAAGTGATTTAATTATCACAATCTTTACAAGGTCGAAGATTGCTATTGCTTTTTACAAAATGTAACTCGCGTTGCAGCTTGCAAAAACGTATACTTTCTGCAGCTAACACTGTGATCAGAGAATTATCTGTTTATTTATAATGACTCAATTTGCGATATGCACTAAAGTTAGATTTAATCTATTTAGGTATACATCTTCCTTATCGCTTAGGATGATCCATAAATCATGCATCAGAGGGACACAGAAAATCAATTACGAATGCAATGCAAATATTCTTTTAATTTTATTAAACTAAATATCTAAACTCTTATTACTATCAATCTAAGTATTTTTAACTTTCATTACAAGTTAATTCGTTTATATATTTATTAAATTCTCAGCCTTTCATAAAAAAAAGGGGGGAGAAATCAATCATCATATGATGCACAACTTTCAAAGCTGATCTTATAGCTTCATAGCCAAAAAGGGCCATGATAGAAAAAAAGAACAAAAAAATATCCCTATACTATTTTGCTCTAGCTTAGTCCTTTTGTGAAAATTGAAAATTAATATAAATTATGCAGATATTTATATCAAAAAAAATTCAAAAAAATACTCAATAAATAAAGGATAAACTCGTCCTTTAATCATTTTATATCGTTTAAGAGAAAGCACAATATATCACAATTAAAATATTTAGTGCAACGTACAATTTGTACTATTAATGAACTTAATAATTTTCCGAAAATCTAAATATAACGAACAGATTCTATTGATTTAACACTCAATAGAGAAAGCATTAAATTCCTCAATGATTTTACATTTTGTATTATATAAAAAAATATATATCACAATATCAACAATGATTAAAATAGTTAATTGCAATATCGAATTTTCAGTCATTCAGCCTATGGCTGTTGCAAATCTTCTAACAATCAAAAAATTGGGATGCAAAAATCAGATTTCCGTAGAACGAGTAAATCATTCTTGTAAATAAGAAAAAAGATGAGAAGATTATATTAAATAATAATCAAGATATTAGGGAGGTGCGCGACTTATGGCTCATCCTCCTGCAACTTGGCGATTATCGTAAGGAGCAAAAAACCAAAAAGGCCTGATCCTTGTTACATGAAAAAGATTAATTGCTGGCTAACGCTGCCATCGCGCGAATCAATGTGGCATTCTCCTCGCGAAGTCGATCTCGTTCCAGAGTCATCTCGTGCTGTTGCTTTAAAAGACGAGCTTCAAGCGCCATTATTTTATGGTCCCGATCTTCCAGAAGGGATAGCAGCCTCCTGTTTTCTTCTTGCGCTCGTTCGATCAGCTATATAAATCGCATTATGTGTGTTTGATTACCATTAACCTTGCGATTAAAATTAATATAATAGAAAACGGATTCTCGTTTAATATTTTCTACTGCAATAAAATTTCAAAATATTTTTTTTTTTCGTTAAAAATTAACTCAATTCGAGCATATGTTGTGACTTACTTCGTGGGGATTGTCACCCGTTGGCGTCGGTAATCGCGGTCTGACAGTCGTATTGACAGACGTCTGCGGTTCGTGATTGCCGTGGTCCGATTGATTAATGCTGTCGGACTGATTGAGAGAATCGAACTCTTCGTCGTCGGCCTCCAAATCGGAGTGACTAAAACGCAGACATCCAGAATCGCATGTAAATCACTTTATTCTATTTATCGCAAAGATATTTATTAGGTTTATAGTACCACGTATTATGCCATAAATCGCATTAGGCACGACCATCGATGCATTTATGAAGAATATTGCAAATATCGTAATTTATTACGTGCAGCGTATTATAATTTTAATTGCAGCATATGTTGAATGGAATAATATTGCTACGAGCCAACATTGGGTGAATATGTGTAATACCAATTTTATTTTCATAATAATAAACAAATAAATTAAAAAAGATAGACATTTCGATCCTTATTTTTGGGTCATCCTTAGTACAATATTTAAACTAATGATGTATATATTCTAAGTACAGATTATGATCTTGAAATGGTATTTCCATAAAAATAGTATGCAGTAACTGCAATGGGATGCATAGCATAGTCCAAATTAATTAGGCTTCTCAATTTTTCTAAATACATTTAAGATGACTTCGCATATTATGTCCTTTGTTATTGTATCAAGTCTTTCATGTTCGAATTTCATTTTTGTTAATTCATTATTATGATTTTATATTACTATTACTATTTTATGTTATTATCAATATTTGGAATATTAATTAGGAATGTATTTGGGAATGTAGGTTTCAGAAAACTGGATCAAATAATTTGTTAATTGATTAATCAAGAGTCTACTAGCTCTATCGTACTTCGTACAGATCGTGCCTAATCATGGTTCTTCAGATACGACGTAACGCACTTACCAACTGTGCCTAACTATACATGACCTGTATGAAGTACGGTAGTGCCTAAAAAGCAGTTGTGATTCATTAAAAAAGGTAGCCAAAGATAGCTATTGCGCCATTATAAAAATGCTTGTTTCCCAATTATCATTAATTATAAGTAAATATGAGTAAGATACCTTTTGTTTCGCCTTTGTGTGTACATTCTGGCATTCCGCTCCTGCAAAATGCACGTTTATAAGTAATTGGTTAAAAAAATCGACAACTTCGTGATAATAAGAAATCCTAATAAGAATTCTAAGCTTGCTGCTATTTTAATATTTCTCTTTGCTTACCATACATCATTATATGTATCATTAATTTTAAGAAAAAGGCGTTTTTATTCAAACTTCTGTTGTGTAATTTTAATTCCAATTAAATTACTTCAAAATAACTGAAAATTGTAGTAATAAATAAATAATAATAACTGCAGTATGACTTTTTCTAGATCTTTTGTGATCAATAGTACACAAAATAAATAATTATAATTTCTAATAATAAATTCCGACTGGTGCATCATATTCGTAATTATATATATAGATGTATGCGCAGGGGGAATATAAAATATAGAACTTAGATTTCCCTCTTTCTCTCGTCTACAAAAAAATGTACAGCTAATAAACTAATTTCGGTCTTCTCATACGAATCTTTTCCAGCGTACGCATTTGTCGGAACATTCTGCATAGAAAGTAAAAAGTGGAATTGACTGCACTTACTTCTATCAATTCGTGATCAAGAAATTCATTGTGATGCGTGTTGTGCTTAGTTTCAAGGCAAGTACCGCTAAGCTCCTCCTCGTCTTCCCCCGTACTACCTCCGGTGCTCTGAGAAATTATGCGTTTTACCAAATGTCCGAGACATTTTTACAACATTTAAACATTCAAGAATAAAGTGAGCTATATCCCATAAATAATACTAATAATAATTGCTAAGCTTAGCATTATATCTTATAAAAAATTTTAACCTATCAATTTAAATTAACATTTTTACGATTGTAATTACAAGAAGCTTCTGTAACACTTGAACGGTTGTTGAGATTTCTTTTCAAGACCTAAAGATAATAGTTTACTTTCATCTATGAACTTTTTTGTTAAGATTAGTTTTTTCTTATCAAAAGTTTGGCAGATAAAAAAAATAACAACCATTTTAATCGACTTTAATTATCGACTATTTTAGCTAAAATGCTAAAAATCTAGAATTTGGAAGATTCCAGATATAAAAGAACAAAATTGTGTACGTGTGTGTCTGTGTAAAAATCTAAAAATAACTGAAGAAATAGATTTCAAAATTTCATAAACCTAAGATCGTAAGATGCAAGGTTTCAACAACGCGTATCCAGAAATTCAATAATTCACAAATCCGCAGCTCTATGTAAAAACTCGATAATTTTGAAGACCGAATATTTTTTTTTTTTTTTTTTTTCTAGAAACCGCATTATTACTATAATTCTCCCGTTATAATTTGATCAAACGGTTACTTATGGATTGACGATAACAATGGCGAACCTCTGTTGACGGTAAATGCACGACTCCTGTACTACGCCGTTTTTCTCGCAGTTTCCGTCGATCGCGTTGCTGCTTCCCCTTGTTTATATGCGTTGGCCTGTGCAAACAGGATACGACACTAAAGACACTAGAACCAGATCCAGAAAGTATATTAGGCAATTACGTAAAGTTCCGTGCATCAAAGATGCTGTTAGCTAATGGACACTCCAAGTGCGACAATAAGTTTCTATTGGTTTTCTATCAGCTTTGTAAGCGCATGCGATCGCGATTTACATACCGGCCGGTCACGCGTTTATCTTGTTTTCTTATTATGGGTTTGCTCTGCGGGTTGTCGTGCTCGGGCGGGAGCACAGAATTGGAGCTTGTGTCATAAGCGCCTTGTGATTCCTCCACATCGGGTGTATTCTCTGTAAATAGAAGACATCTCTATAAATAGAAGCGATTGATAAGATTATTATTATTGACATAATTTGATCATACGTGAAACGTATGATCTCTCTTCAATTGAATCAGACCATTAAAAGTTTAGATCATATTATTTGTGTACACATAGAATGACTCAAAGTTAATAGCTTTAATAGTTGTTTTATCACTCCTCTTCATGCTATTATGAAATAATATTAAATTCCAGTCATATCGCCTTAGAGATTAATATACATTAACAACAGATATTTTTATATAATTTCTAGATACTTAATTTAAAAGTAATTTAAGAGGTACAAATTCATATTTCATATTTTATAAAAATGTTTATCAGATTTAGATTTATTGTTTGTCATGTTTAAGATTTATTCAAGTTTAAACGAGCAAAGACTAATAATTAAAAAATCTTAAATTGCATGTAAATACTACACGTACTTTGAAAGCTTATGGAAGACACATCTCCTGTCCTCGTCGGGCCTACCCTGGCCCTAGCGGTCCTGATCCTAGATCTCCTGGACGTCAACTCGAAGTCGTTGTCGAAGTCTTCCTGGCTGACGGAGCTGGACGCCATGCCGGTGATATCGCTGCAATGCAAGAATCCGGCTTGTGACGCGTATTCATCGCGCTCCCACGGAACGTAAGCACCACCCGCCGTAAGAATGTGCGTGTTGTGCAAAGAGAAAAAAAATGGGTCCTTACAAAAAATACCTGGACATCTGAACAAAGGGTAGGTTGTGACGTGCGATACCTGCGGGAGGGGTTGGTCCCGTTCCGTGCGGGTGTCCGTGAAGCTTAATAGCGCTCGAACTATGCTACTGTCTCGTGGGACTCTCGTCTGAGAAAAAGGGAGAGGAGAAGTCGAGAGGAGAGCCTCTTTACAAAAAAAAAAAACAAACAGAAGAAAAGAAAACGAAGACGCAACGTGCGCAGGTAGCGAAATCCGTAATCGGAAACGAAATAATCGAGGGATCACCTGAGGTGGCCCTCGGCTGCCGATCCGGTGACTCACTGCGACCCGAACAAGGGATTGACAGCTGTCAGCCGATGTGTACGACGACCATAAACATCGGCCGGAATGGGCGCATAGCTGGAGCGTAGCCGCGAGATCGGCGTATCGATCGTCGTGTCCGTGGCAAGCAGATTGGAACCGAGGAAGCCGCCTTGGCAACGACACTCACCGTCCGGCTGCAATTCACCGTCAACTGTGAGACTTGTGGAATCACCACTGGAACCGCTGGTAACCGCCAGTAACTGATAGCTTTCTTGTGTTCACTGCGTTAGGCCGCCCCCACCTTTGGCGTGAGCACGATGCGTAGTACGTCAGGTGACACTGGTGACAGACAGCACGGAGACTGGGAGTGCGTTCGGAAAACGTAGCGGATCGTACTATCGTTTGCGCCATAAATATAATGTGAATTGAGAGAAATGTAGAGAGAGGAGATCTGAACTTAAATTCGTTTCTCTCTCTCTCTCTCTCTCTCTCTCTCCCATGGAAAAAAAGAGACAGATCTCCAAGATTTTCTCTTTTTGTTTAGCTTGCTTTTTCTAGCAAGCATTGACCGTGTTCAAGCGGGACGAAATGGGAACAATTTATTTGGACACGGTGCGATTGCCCACAGCCACTCACAGCAACCAGTGCTTAGAATTTTTCCCTTGGATCAACCAATCAGACATTTTTATTTTAAATTGACCAATTAGCAACGTATCCAATTGCAACCCTCCCACGATTGGAGTAGACCTTTAAATCTAGAAGAATATACCAGGAGCATCCCGTTTGATCACGGTCTCGATTGACTACAGCCACTCACAACAGCCGGTGCCTAGAGGCTTTCCCCTGTTCAAGCGCTGTGAGTGGCTGGTGGTCAATCGGGACGTGGTCAAACGGATCCATAAATGCTAATTAAATGGTTTTTTTCTGCAAATCAAGAAATGCAATTATTGGAAGCTAATAGATCATTTCTATTATATATATTAGGAGGGATCCGATTGACCATCACTCGCAACGCTTGAACAGTGGAAAGCCTCTAGGCTGTTATGAGTGGTTGTGGTCAATCGAACCGTCAAATGGGGCACTCCCATATATAGTTACATTCTATTTATAACTATTCAAATTTTTTATATTTTTCTTTCTTTTTCTTCCTCATTACCCAGATAGAGATTTGTCTGTATCGTTGCTGGCGTGTTGCTCGCAAATTAAGTATAGTTGCCAGAATTGTAACAACCGAGTCTGCATTTGACAAATTAAAATCTTCACCATTTATAGCAACTTGCTGGCAAGAGCACGCAGCAAGTGATTTAAAATTGTTTGCGTGTAATGCTGATATACTCGAAATTGAAGATAAATATATGGCAAGTTATCAGCATCATAGATTTGCGCAGCTAATTTGCTTAAGCTTGTGGCACACGATGCATTTTTCCTGCTGGATTGTTTACATTTTAGTAAATTACTAGAAATTCTACCCTCTGTTTGGTACAATTTTAGTAATTTGTTTTTAAAATGCAAGTAATCCAGTAAACAAGCATCATGTGTTGCAGACTTAAAACACGCTTAATTATATAAGTACATAATATACATAAATTTAAAATATATAAATTTTATTATATAAAATTTATTCTTTTTAATAAAATGAGAGTTTGATGAAAAATAATTTTGAGAATACTACAATGTCGTATTATATAATTAATATTCCAATGTGACATTACATAATACAACTTTATCTGAAAAAAATCAAATTTCGAAGAATTTTCTTTTATTGCTACATAGTTAAGTAGTCATACATCATTAATCATTTGTAGAAGTCGCTTACATATTTATATATTATAATAAAAAATTAACACATAACATTAGAATTATAAACAATTGTTGTAGATTAATATAAGATGCAAAATTATCAAAAAAAATAGTAAAAATGAATCTATTAGTACATAAAATAGTTTACTAATTATTTAATATATTTAATATATTTTATATATCTTTTCATATAAACAATAGTTTTTCATATATAATTGTTTAAATATAATATATTTGCTTATAAACTTTTTTCAAATGATGAATTGTGTAAGCTATATAGATTGTATTTTTTTAATAATAAAATATAACAAACTTTAATACTAAAGTATAAAAGTAAAAAATTCATCTTTTTTCTATAATTCTTGAAAAAAAAAAAATCTATATGGAAATAGTATATATAGCCTTAAAAACAAAAAAATATTTTGTGTTCGTTTATATAAAAAGTATATATTATTTAAACATTATTTCACTTCCATATCCATATATAAGATGCTCTGTAACTGACTCTAATTTTAAATAAATACTCCGATTTTGAAATGAATTAATTCTTATGTTAAAAATAAGCAAAAAGCATTAATAATTTCGAAGATATTAGTTAATAATCAAAATAATCGAACATAATAATAAAAAATGTTTGAACTGATTTCATGAAATAAATAGATAAAATCATATATTTTTCAAAAATTAATTTCAAATAGTCTCTGCTTTAACAAAATTTTAATTTTAGGATCTACAAGAATATTCAACAATAAAAATTAAAATTGGACTTTTACTGAGGAAGAAGCATCTTTCAACAGTTTAGTGAAATTATTAAGATCAAAATGGATAGGGTTTAGCCTGTGTCACCCTTTAAAATCTCCAGAATACTTATACCGTATGTTATTCTTGTTCATCATTCACTTGGTTAAGCATTTTTCCTTGAAGTGATTTGGTTTCTTACATCGAGAACATGTACGGCCTTGTGCCGGACACATAGATATAGCGTGATTCTGCCCACATCTAAGGCAATCTTTGATAATAGGGACTTGACACAACCACGAGAAATGATTCGCCTTGCCACAATTTGTGCATAATTCGCCGAAAGCGAGACAACGTGACTGAACGTGATGCGTTCCACATTTGGTACAATTAGACACGTATTTTACCTTACAATTATCCGTAAAGTGATTGTATCCTTTACAATTATTACATTGCAATCCAAAAGCTGGACACCGATTCCTGCTATGGCAAGTACCACAGCGAGCGCATTCCATTTCAATAGACTGCGCATTAGAAGAAGACTGCTTTTGTATATTCTCGCGATTGCTTTGCGACATAAATTCCTCGCACTGTTTCCAAAACAGCATAATTTTATCAAGATCCAACGATTGTAAATATGATACTAAATCTTCTCCCTTCGATCGTATAAGAAACATAGCTTTTCCCGTGAAATTGTAATTTTTAATATCCTCTATAATTTTCTCCTTCACGATGTTCACAGGATCACTGTGATTGCTTGCTATAGCAACAAGCTATAAAAGAAAAACATGTTTGTGAACACATTACATTATTGTAAATTAAAAAAGGAGAGAGAAAACAAAAGTAATTTTTTTACATTTATTTTAAATACAAAAATTTATTTTATATACACAAATAATCATCACATTAATTATAAATTCTTTCAATATATATGGTCAATATCTTTAATACATATACAGTCATTATAAATTTACGAAGTGTAATGTAATAATTTACAGATTATATGCGATTGAAAACTATAAAGTTTTAGTTAATTAAATTTTGAAAATATAAATAAAAAATATTTTTAGTTTGATTACATTTTTATAGTAGTTTTTATAATTAAATTCAGTGCAATACATAAAGAACTAATAATTCTATAACTATTGTATCGTGATTTTAGCAATACGTTATGATCGCAATATTTACATTGTTTTGTATATGTGTATAACATATATATTGTAAAAAGTGATTTCAATTCACAATATATTGTAATATATATTATAATGCTTATTGAAACTTATCCCAACTTACCATCAAGTTATCAATATATTTATCGATACTTTCGACATTCTGCTTTTTTCTAAGTCCGAAAATGAAATATATATCCAGTTCACGTAATACTGTTCCCAGATCTTTTGTCCGATGAGCATTTTGAGAAAGATTTTTAAATGCTTCTTCTCCAATTGGTCCAACCAACATTAACAATATAATTGTCCAGTGATGCTTATATAATTCTTTGGCATCTTCTTTCTGCAGAAAAGATAAAAATTTCTGTTTCCACGCACACCAATTTCTACCAACATTATTTCCTGTGGCACTTAATGGTGGAAAGTTATGCATTTTGTTAAATATATCCAGTGCTAGATTTCCATTGTCTGCTACAAAAATAATAATTTAACATATGGATCATTATATTAGAAGAATATTGCATTACTTACCCATATTTAATTTTTAAATGTTTCTTTTTACGTTTTCTTATTTTTTTATTTTTATTTTTTGTTGGTATGTATATTTTTCAGCTAACTTTGTAATATACTACAGACGCCAGAACTCTGTGTCATAAATAATTTCTTTACTAGCTCAATGAAAATTTTTAGTTTTCTTTTTATTTTTATTTTATCACCTTATAAAAATATACAAATTTAATTATTGTATAACAACAGCAATAGCTAATTGTAATCAAATATTTAAAATTATACAAGAGAAATTTTTTGCTATAAGGAGAACAGAAAGTATGCAAATATAGAATAAAAAAAAAAAAATATATATATATATATAGTTTTAAGATAGAATTAAATATAATTTTAAAATATCTGTGTCCCATATATACATATGAATTGAAAAGTATAATTCGCTGTAATAAGACAGTTTGCTTATTACCATTTAAAAGTACACATTGTCGATAATAATTACGCATAAAAAAATGAAGAGGAATCAAATCTATTTAAGGCTCAAATGCGATCAATATCTACTTTCTCTTATTTTTTGTATTATGAAACATATACTTATGAAAAGTATAAAGTGAAATTCAGGCTACATAAATTTCTACCCTGGGGATTCCCCAAGGAGAGAATATACATCGCATCACATTTTGCGTTTGATTTCGCGTATTAATCGCACTTTACTATCATTAATATTTATCGAAAGAGATGTAGCACTGATGACAACTGTTTTTTTACTTTTAAATAAACTGACAAAATAAATATGCACATACTTTGCAACAATTTCTTCACGTCTCACATCAGCAATCCTTCTACGTCGAGAATCTCTTTACTAAACAAGAGTGTTGCTGATCTCGGTCGAGCTGTGCATTTCAAGCAGCGTTGCCAAGTTGATTAAGGGACCGGATTCTATAACGCTTGACAATAATCATGTCATTGCGCAGCTTTTTTACCCTACATAATATCTGCGCAACGACATCAATGACTGTCGTCAAGAGTTACAGAATCGGTTCCTAAAACAAAGTTTATCGAATAGATCTCAATATTTATATAGCATATAAAAAAATTAAAATTGACATAGAATAAATGTGTATTTTGTACTCTCATGTAGCACGTATGTTTTTTTAAGAATATTTTTCTTTAAACGATTTTAAAATACCACATTCTCGTGTTTTATTTTATCTTAATCTAATTTCTAATTATTGCATTTTGCAAATACTAAAAAAATATTTATATAATATCAAAGAACATCTAACTAATAACTTGAATAAAAACCTGTTTCTGAACAATCATTTCATTTCATTTACCTACGAGATATTATTGATATAAAATCGGGTGTTCTCATAAAATTGCCTAGATCTTCTAATAATTTTTTTTTCTAGAAAACTTAGCTTCAAAAGATAAAATTTTTCAAAAATCAATTAACGTTAAATAGATATTAAGAAATTTTAAATTAAAATTTCTTTTTTAAAATTCTTAAAAAGTTTAACTCTAAAAAATTAAGAAGACAATATTTAAAATTGACAAGTTTAATTAATAACTTTTCTTGATGTTTTTATAAAAGGAAGTATCAAAAAAAGTACATTCTTTCTTTTTCCACGCTGAGTCATGATTTTTTCGTCGTATGAGACGATAAGATTA
This sequence comes from Cephalotes varians, assembly GCA_037157785.1. Taxonomy (NCBI): domain Eukaryota; kingdom Metazoa; phylum Arthropoda; class Insecta; order Hymenoptera; family Formicidae; genus Cephalotes; species Cephalotes varians. Next base: position 2,426,556 of record JANQDE010000001.1, on the reverse strand, counting down.
AATGTAATCATGTACACTATTGAATAACATCCGAGTATGATATATAAAGTTTTTTTANTGCTATGATTGAATATATCTCTAAAATATTTCTCAATTACTGAGCATTTTCTTATAATTACAAATAGAAAAATAAAAAATTTGCAATGTTTTGTTAGAATAAAAAAATTTTTAAGACTTTGAAAAAGTTAAAATAACACTATTAAATTAAACTACGTAGAAGATGCAAAAATATTTGCACATTATCCCAGCTTAATGTAAGCACGATTTAATATTTAACATTACGACATAAATTTAATAACTTTATTTTTAAAAATATTTAAAGGATCAAGTAAAATCTGTTTCATTCACGTAAATCTATATAGTCTTTTAAAATATATCAATTTATTATATTAAATAATTAAATATTGTTATTTTACTTTATAAAAATTAATATAATATTAATTATAAAAAATATTAATAGCGCACATAATATAAGGAAATATAAAATAATACAATTAAAATAAGATCATTTCTTATATCATATATTTATTATATTTTTTTATTCACTTTAATGCAAAAAAAACAAAAGCACATATGAAAAATTAAATTAATAGATTAAATTAGAATGAGAAAAATTGGATCAATAGAGAGGTTGCTCCGGCAGTAGAAAAAAAAGTTACTTTTTAAATACATACGCGGCTTTTATTTATCTAGAATTTTTAAACTTATATATATATATATATATATATATATATATATATATATATATAAATGATTTTTTTATAATAAATAAATTTTTGCTTTCATGTTTATCGGGAAAATACAAAAGCAAGAGATATAATTATGTTGTGCAACATATATTTTTAAAGTTTAAAAATCACAAAACTTTTACGACAAACGGAAGTAAATAAGTTTCGAGTAGAATAAATATTTTGATTATAGAATTGAATTTGCAATATAAATTTCATGCAATATAATTACTACGGTATAATTATCTATGATTTTATCGTAGAAGAATGAAAAATGAATCTGCGAGTGGAGTCAGTTTGTAATTGTAGAAATAGCCTCGTGAGAAGTTGCGGCGAAGGAGTGGTTTGTACGAACAATTATTTTAATGGAGTTTTTCATTAATTAAGACACGTCACCGGCAGGAACATTATGCTACAGGATAAAACAATCACGCACTTCGAAGCTCTCCAATATCCGTTTTTAATTTCGCAATATTATTATCGTGCTGTTTTTATGTTTACAGGTTCGCAACGTAATTCAATCCGCTCTTAAAATTGTATTATGACTGCTAATTTTGCATAACGACAAACGAGGTTGCCATAACTCATTATAAAATTATTTCAATTAATTATTTCAATTATTATTTTACATTATCATATATAGAATCATATATCTTATTGTAGATTTTCTAACTAAATAACTAGTTGTTAAGGAAACGATTTTTCTTCAACGACAATATTGAAAACATCTATAATTTTCGAATTAATTTCTTTTTCAATTTTAATTAAGATTTAAAAATAAATAATTTAAATGTAAATAATTTTAGAAAATACATTACTTTATAAAATCCTTGTATTTCAATAAATTCAAATAAATATTCTCTCGCTATATTATAACAAGATAATTAATATTAATATAGTTTTATAAAGGGATTGTATACACACATAACGTTTTATGATCTTTTTTATTAAAAAATGGAGTTTTTTTATATATAAAAATTTAATTTATTATTTTCTTCAATAAGACTTTTTAATTCGTTTTGATATATCACATTTGCTATATCGCATCAGAAATGAATCCCAACTATTATTATCCAAAGCAAAACTCTTCATTAATTCCGTAGCCCGTCCTTGTCACGGATTAGTCGCTATTTGTCACTTCAAACGAAATCTCAATTTCCCGAAGTCACTAGGTTCTCTCCTTTCGACCGGCCCTGGTCTCGTGGGTCGATAAAGCCTCTCACTCTCTCCCGCTTCCACATCGCGCATCCTCGATGAGGAACAAGGCAGACGAGGAACGGCCGAGTAGGACGGAAAATCGCGGAGTTCTGTCAGTGGCCTCTCGGACACGGTAGCATCGAAAGTGGTGAACGTCCGCGGTAAAACGTTCCTTCTCGCTTCGATGTCTCGAAGTTCTGCCGCGCGCGCAGAGATCCGCACAATTAATTAATCGCGAACTCGCGGACGTTGATGTGCGCGAAAAATGCGACGTTAGTGAAAACGCATCCTGTTCCAAATCACGTTCGACGTACCGTGCCGTTCGCGTTCACGTGTCGACATCGCAAAACGTCAAACTGAACGGTCGATCGGTTCTTTGTCTCAAACGCGCCTCTTCCCGCGTGAGAAAAACGCAATTATTCCTTTTCCGAATTACCGCGGACTTGTGGATGTCGTTCCTTCCAGCATCCCCGAGAGACACCCGGGAAAACATTCAGCGTGTGACACCCTTAGCATGAGGATCATGAAGTGTCATCTTCGCCAAAGTCAATGAGAGCATGGCGAGCAATATATATCCTTTATTTATCAATGTTGGTAAATTTTTTCTTATTCTTGTCTTAGATATATTCTTTATCTTCTTCAGCATCTGACATTCGATAATAGTCAATGTTGATTTGAGCAGGGGCTCTTTGAAAAATACGTTTAAGGGATAAGGGGATGTGGACATTGCGCGTTGACGCGGTTCTTCTTACAAGCTTGTTTTATAGCTTATTTTATACAAGAATATCTTAAGGGTCCCGCATCTTCTTTCATCTCTTTGATCAGTAATCATCTTTTCTGAAGCACTTGACATTAATGTTATTTCACGTAAAATTTTCATGAAAAGGAAGAGGTAGCAGAATATTCATTATTCTAGAATTACAGGCAATTAAAAAAAGTCTTTTATCAAGAAGTAGAAATAAATAAAAAAACCTTATGGAAACCTTACATTTAAGTCAGTCTCGATAGGCTAAACTTAATTAGCAAAAATTTAATTAAATATTAAAATTTTCATAACTTCAAATCGCTTTGACACACATTAAGATAATAATTAATTAAAATAATAATTAATTAAAGTATTGAAATAATGTTAAACAGAATCTTTTTTAAAAAGTTTTTTTTATTAAAAGAATATAATTTCTAGAGAAAAAGTTAATTGATTTTTAAATGATTGTGTCTCAGAAATTGCCTTTGTTCTTGTTAAAAAAATTTTGATCGAAGAGTGTGAATGAAAGCATGCTAAAAAACTTGCTATAAATAATTCCGAAAGATTTTCATACTTTCACCGATGACTTGAGTAAAAAAAAAATTAATTGACAGTATATTGCGTGATATTCTTCATTACTGGTAAATTGCGATTTTATATAGTTTCATCGATTTCTCTGTCTGTGCCTTTAGTATTTGCCAGCAAATCATTTGATCGTTTTTTGCTTTACAGAAAAATAGTAATGGGCAGTGGGTCACGATGCCGCGAACTGTACAGATCCGTATTATGTTCACATACCTATTGTTAGATACGGGTATTTAACTTTCATGACATCGACTGCGATTTTCACAGCAACCGAATAAAGCTTAAATTCGGACAGCTAAATGATGGGTACAAATGCGGGTTGTGTGTAAAGAGTAAAACATATGCCCGCAAAAATAGAACCATTCGTCTTTTCTTTAACTCTTAAATATTGGTGGAATATTAGTAATATCTCTGTGAAATGTCTATAAAATTTAGATTAAAAAATAAAGGGAATTAAAATATTTTCATAATATTTAGTTTTATTATTACAACAAAAGTTGCAAGATATATTAGATATTAGAAGTAGTATGATAAACGTATCATTTTTTTTTACATATATTTTAATATTTTTAAATATTTCTAATGTGATGTATATATATGTATGTAATATAATTTAGGATTTAGAATTTTGAATATATATTCTATATTAAAATTATGAGATTATGCTTAAAGATTAAAGTACAGAAAAGTGTGTACATGTGTGTAATTAATTCTGGTTAATCTTTCACCATCCATTTCTTTTAATTTTGAAGACTAAAAGTTGTTTACGCGCGCATGTTCCGTTTATATTGCCGGTTGTTTTAGTTATCGTTAACAAGGAGCAATTAATAATTAATGTAAAGATCAAAGATGCAGAGGTTTAAAAAAGTTCTTTAATCAGACGCGCTATCGATCCCGGTTGCCCGAAGATTCGTTCGCGCGTCCTCAGCTTGCACTCGTTCACCTCGTGGGAGATACTTATTAAATCCATAGTGAATAAACGGGTGAAAAGTTGGATCTAAAACGAAAAAAACTGCGCATTGGACGAACGCGAATATCAGTGCACTGAAACGAAACTGATAGCGCTGAGGTTGTGGTTTATCGTTTGCGTAAAGGTCGCAAGTTTCCGCGCATTACTTACGTTAATTACGCCGCTGAAATAACTTGCACAGATGAAGATGGTTTAAGAAAGAATTAAGATTGGAAAGCTTTTACGGGCGGTTGGAGTTGCGGTAAAACCAGGGAAAAAGTTTCTTACATTAAAAATGTAATAATTTTGTTTTCGTACAAGACATTATTTTCGAGACAATTAATTCTCATTTCTCATCCATAGTTTATCGCATACATCTAAATGCATTCCATTCATGTGCCACGGTTAGTCGTTAACAGCCAAAGCATGAAGGAAGTGAGGGATTTCATTGCTTGGTAAAATTAGATCTGCTGCAATAATAAGCCATCGTATTTGCATTTCGAAATTTCGGCGTAAATAAAAGGAGAATCGAGAATTAATAATATCTTCTATCTTTTTAAAAGATCTTCAATAAGCGCTTATGTAATGCGTTATGTGTTGCAATGTATACAATGGATAATAAGAAAAATAAGAAGAGAAAAACCATTGTTTTCTTTCTCAATAAAAAATTATTTCATCATACATTATTGAAAAAGAGTTTGAAAAGGAGAAACTTGAAAAATAATTAATTTTATTTCAAACGAGTCTAGACTGGCGAAAAATAAACCTAAAGTTTAATAAGAGAGTTTAATAAAAGAGAGGTCTTGAATCAAGAATGTGTCTTTTTTTGTAAGATTACTACTTTGACTTTTGAAAGAGATCTTCCAAAAATGTGATTCAAAGAGTATTTGTTTCTACATTTTTTAAGATTGTTGACCTAATTGTTACTTAAAATATGCAAGCTTTTAAAATTTTTTATCCAGATTTTATTCAAATAAATTTTTATTATTGAGTCTTATTCAAAATTACATCATCAAAAGTCATCAGGTTAGATGACACAAATGCAATTTATAGAAGTGACTCATGTTATCCAACTATTGAATATGCATTAAGTTAACGAATTTTCACTGTAATTATTGGTGAGGCTTTTTAAGGCTCGTTCAGAAATAATTGAGATTGACACAAAGCACAAATTAATTGAGACAAATAAAAGTCAAATATAACAAAAATAACAAAATATATTCACGCGATTCAAGTTTTAACTCAGGTTTCAAAAAGATTTATTTTCAACTTTATTTTTAAATGATTAAATTTATTCATATAATTACCTTTATGTGTTTTATCAAATTTAAAGAAACTAAAGTAACGCTTCAATGATTTCCTTTCGAAGAAGAAGCTCTGCACGATGTACTTATATTTAGCAATTCAAATTTAGCAATTCAATGATATAAAAAGTAAGATTTGCGATCTTTTTTCCTCCAAAATATATAATATTATTGTATTTTATATTTCACAATTCTATACTCTGTAATTTAAATTGCAAATATTTATTAAGCACGGGAATTTATTCTTGTAGTTGGATTATTTTAATATTTCGAATATGTAATATAGTAAATTATTATTTTTTATTTTATGCAATATCAAATATTAATTTTTGCTCGAGTCCTTATTTTGCATTATGAAATTACAGAATGTTGCATATAATGTATATGTAACATGCAATTACGCGTGGAAAAGCGTAGTTAGCAATGCGTGCTGACGATCAATGCGATTAAACCTGTGCGACAGTATGGCGTGTTTTCTATCGATGGTGTTATATATCGATCGATGTATTTCCCTCTGAATTTTTATGGCTTTTTATGTCGCTTTATTTTTAGAAAATCTCCAGAATTTCTCTTGAAATCAAAACGTAATTATATCTTTTGTAACGTCTCAAAATTATGATGCACATGCTATTAGCTTAAAGAAAAAAACTTGAATTTATTATTGTTCAAATAAATAAGATTTTTCCGTATAATTTTGAATTAGAGTTGGTTTAAATAAAAACGAATAGATTCGTTTTATCACATACGTTTGAAATTGTTAGTGACATTTCGAACAGTGTGTTAAGTTTCATTATTTAAAGTTTTACATTGACATTCGGAAACAACGTATATAACAAATTGTAACTTTGCTAATTTAACTTTAATCGGATTACATTTTCGCCGTGAAGTATAGAAGTGGCATAAATTCAAAGGGCAACGTGTTACCTTCCGTTATTTATTTCGCGGTGATTATAATGTGAAGTTCATGCACTGTAAGCGCTAATCTAATCGCTTAAATAAGTCGTTTACTACGAATTTTATACGCAATTTATCTATCTAATTTGCAATATTTTAACGATACTCTTTTGATGAATTGACAATTGTTCTTCCTTAACAAAAGTAACAAGACGTTTGTAATGTCTGAGTTACGAGCGATTTAAAAGAAAGAGTTTTCTTTGCAAACTCAATTTTAGAACAATGTATAAATAATAAACTTTTCTTGCTTTTAATGCAATTAATTACAAACTTTATTTTAATAAAACTTTAATTCGTGGCTTGATTATGAAGAGATATTAATAAAATGAAATTATTGGTAAACAATGGCTTGATATTTTCGCTGAAACAAAATAGATTATAAAGTTTGAAAATCTGTTACTAAAATTAGCAGCAAGTTGTAGGCCGAGTTGTTGCTTTTTTATGTCGCTTTTGATTTTAACATCCAATTTCCACATTATTACACATTTGGTGTATAATATACACGTAAATATACAATATAAGAGAATGTATAATATCCTTCATATTATCATTCATTCATAAATTAGCCAAGTTTTCCCGAAATTTGTTTACGCTAATTGGATTCTACGAACGTATCGCCAAAAATCTCAGACCATATTCTGAGTTTAATTGTATCGCAAAATATTGCTACAGGCTGGAAACAAATAACAGCAATTTCTATTACAATTCTGGATTTAACAATTAATAACATATTTGATTAATAAGCAAGCAATATTTGTTTATAAATTGCATAATTTAAGATTGAGAATAATTCGAATTAAATGCGCTGTCGCATAAAACGCAACAAACACAAACAAAAAAAAAATTAAAATTTCTTTTTATAATTATATTACAAAAAGATGTAATTTAGATGCCATGATATCTTTTATTTTTTATTTAATAAAATATATTTCTATACAAAACATTTTATATCCTACATAAGATTATTGTGAAGATAGTAAACTTTATGTAAACTTAGTGCAAAGATAAGCGCAAAGATGTTTAATCTTGCATTTTTCAAAAATTTTTTTGTGGAAATTAAATCTTGTATGAAATTTTATTCTACAGTTTTCATTAATTTTTGCATGTAAAATCATCTTTATTTTACTCTTAACTACGAGACATCTTGTATTTTACCTAGCACCAGTTACTCGTTACTTCAAATGACTTTTTTAATTTAGCGCCAACACTTCCACTCGTAAAATAGGAAATGTCCCTCTATTTTCCTGACATACAACAATACAATCACAATTAACGTAGAAAGCTCTTTAATGCTTGTGCCTTAAATGACAAAAAGGAGAAGTTCTCTGGGAACCTAACTTTAGCTTCGTATTAAAATACGCGCTATAGAGCTGTACAACCAATCAATATTTACAAGAAGAAAAAGAAACTCTAATTATGATGCTGCAGAAGTCATTGACATCGCCGGGAATCACGTGGACACTGCAAAGTCGGAATATGTGCCAGTTGGTCGATGCTGTTGGGTCTCATTAATCCATCGGAAACATGCTATCGGAATGCGGTGGGTTGGTGCACTTCAAGAAGAGACTAAAGCTTTGCAAGCAACAGTCTCAAGAACTAATTCGCGTTTTTGGAGGATAAGATGAGCAAAAGTGTGGAGTTACTCGCTGGATCGGAGGACAGTGAGCCAACACCTACGAGTGAGTAATATTGTAATATCACGATATGCATTGCATGTTAAATAAATTTTGTTAATGGGAAAGTAAGATAAGAATAATTAGTGTAATAGTCGAGAATAGTTGGCAATTGATCCATTTTTTAAATAGGTTTTTTTAAATCTATATGACAAGAATTATTAGAAAATTTTAAATAATTCAAAATTCTTTTAAAAATTAACAATAAAATATAAAATAGTACATTATTATATATTATTATACATTATATAAAATGGTGGAAAATCAAGAACAATTTGTGTTCAATTAAGTAAGTTTCTAAAAGCTGATAAAACTGAACATCAGCTCTCCTGCATTTTTCTTTTTTTTAAATAATTTGAATAATTTAACGAATCCAAACTTTCTTACTGTCTGGATAATCTATAGAATCTTATGATTATAAAAATTGTAATCAACGATTTTTTCAATGTTGGATAAAATGACTATAAGATTTCTCCTATCTCTGGCACGTGATCGACAGATACGATATTCCAGCTGGATAACTATACCAGATTGATTTCCGCGATACATTAGCGTATTAAGACAATTTCCGGCGAAAGGAAGACAGAATCCAATAAACGACGAAAGCATTTGCCTTCTACACTTCCGGAATTTCTAGAATGTATGTGATTATATCGCATTATTTCTGCTAACGAAAACTCGACTGCAAAATTAACAGGGAATTTAATTAAAATTACGATCGGGTGCTTTGTACATCAAATTTACGTTGATACGCTATAATTTCGTTTTTGTTGTTTTCTTGTAGATGCAATAATTACTTTTCATAAATTTAATAAAAGTATTAGAAACTATTTAATTTAGATATAATAATTCTTTACCGACATTTAATTCTTTTTCAATACGAAGAGTATTCTTTAATAAATAAATAATGAATCAGTTATTATAAAAGTCGGAAATTTATATCGATTGCGCGACACATCATCGTTTTCTGGAATATAATGGAAAGCGTGCTAAGCCTTTTGAAGACATTGTAATAGTATTACTATGTTTAATAATACAGACGGATCGATATGCTTACATATGAGTACATAATGTACTTCCCTTGTAATTCTTCTAAAAGCGTTGTTTCTTATATCCAAGTTTACTTGATTTCCGTTTTGTTACATCGACGTGTTTTAATTCGGCCAATATGAAAAATATTTGTTACATAAGATAGCGTCTTATTTAACAAAAATATAACAAAATTAATAAAATAAAAAGTATTAATGAAATAGAAATAAGTTACAAATTACAGCACACAGATAAATAAATAAATCAGAATATAAGTAACAAATTTTTCTAATATTCTTTTTTTCCAGGATTTTTATATATATATATATAATTTTTATATATATATAATTAAATATTTAATTACGCACACACACACACACACACACACACACACACACACACACACACACACACACACACACACACATACATAAATAATTGATAAGATGGATTAATTATTTGAGAGAAGATTAGAAATAATAATAAATAGTGTTCCATTATTAATTTTAATTAAAAAATATTGAAATACGAATAATTACGATGATCTTTGTCGAAAGATTAAATAACTGATGTCTTAAAATGATTTAATGATTTAACTTTGTGTACTTTGACATATGACTATGTCTAAAATATTTAATTACTAAAATACTCTTAATTATTAAAATAACACGAATAACGAGAAAAAAAGTAACAACAATTTTCATCATTTTTATCCAAATAAAAGCGTAAAATTCAATATATTGAAATGTGGACTAATAATAAATATTTTCAAATCATACTCAAAACCTCTCTGTTGGAAATACGCACAATTACCACAGCCAAAAATGTTACTACTAAAAATGCAAACATTATTGACACTTTATGCAATATTTTGTCAGCAATAAAATTATTATTTACTTAATTTATAGTTTCAAGATTATTAAAGTCTCTTTGAAAATCTGGATTCATATTTGTTTTTAAAAATATTAAATTATCCAAAAGCAGATTATCCAAAAAGTATGAGTTTAATAATACAAAAACTGGAAAATATAAAATATTTTCTACAGATATACAGACAAATTTTCTAAAAATATGGATTTAATGGTTTAGAAATAATGTCTTTAATTAAATGCACTCAATTAACACAAATTTCAGCAAATTAGATAAATGTAAAAATTGTCTCACAACTCTTTTATACAACTTTTATACAACTCTATTTATACGTTCCATTACAGCTTATTGAAAAGAAGTGTCTATTAAATCATGCACACTAAATCAAACTTATTAAGTTATCAAAGTTGTTTGTACTTTGTTTATTCAAATCTTTTCACTGTTCACGTGATAAAGTTTGCCGTGACAACGCCATCAAAACTTTTCTTCTCTATTCAAGTACCGATCACTCGATCGAGAGAATTACATTCTGACTTACAGGTAACACTAGCGTCCAAGAGAGATCCAGACTGAACTTGAACGGGAGCCGTCAGCTCTCGAAAAGCGCCACGGAGCTCCGAGATAACGAAATAGCGAACAGCTCGCCGTCAAGGCGAGGTGATGGATCGGGCGAGTCCGGCATCGTCCATCATCATCGGCATCATCGACATCACGGCACGGCGTCGGTGGCCCAGCGCACTCACACTTTCTTCGCGACTCTGAAGAGTCGTTGGGCGCGCAGCAGGAGCAAGGAGCGGAAGAAGTCCAAGGATACCGGTAGCGTGCAATCACAGGACGCGGGCCAGCTTAAGAATCTCGGTGTCGAGTCGGACTACGCCGCCGATTACTCTTCCGAGCACAGCAGAAGTTCCTCGGCCACTCAGAGCCCGGCTAGACACTGCCTCAACCGCCCAGGTGAACGATTGTTCTTTTTAACCGATATTCCATTGATTTGTGTCAAATTTGTTAAAAGAACAGACTTAAATGAAATAACTATAAAAAAAAAGATTAGACTTGGGAAAGAAACACAAGATTAAAGGCAGCAGAGTAATGCTCCTGCATGCGCGCCGATGACCTAGTTATAAAATTTCCTCTATATCCGACAGCCTTTATATCTACATATTGCACATCTACGACTTTACGTGGTCTGATTTTCAAACAGAACGAACTTTGATTTATATTTTTCTCTTCGTATCATCTCATATAAAACAAATGTAAAAGCTAAAATAGACAAATGAATAAAATAAAAAATGTAAAAGCTGTTCTCTAAATATTGACAAAAATATCTTCAAAATATTACTAGTAAAACAGGATCTTTAAATTTTTATTAGTTTAAAATTTCTAATTAATTATTAAGTAGTAAAAAACAACCTAGAAATTTAAAAATATATGAAATATGTATATAATATTTAGAATTTTAATACGTAACAATAATATCACACAAACGGCAATAGAAAATTTTCAAGAGGCGACAAAAAATATACAAAATGGAAAAATTTATTGTGTAATTCTCGTGACATAATAATTGCGAACTCAGCGTTATGCCATATCAGCTATACAGTATTAAATGCATGGTGAATTCACTACTGTTATGCAATGAAGTATTAAATAGCGCTGTTGTTTGCAATGCATTTTAACTAATATTTTAACCAATATTTAACGAAACATTAATGATTCAAGCGTCATTTCCAGTGTTTTATTTAATATCGCGGAATCGAGTCTTTTTTATAAATGTTTTTTTATAATGTTTATATCTAAAAAATAAAAAATATTTATTTTTTCCATTAATTATTTATAATAAATAATTAATATTTTTAATACTTTTTTTAATATTGAAATAATTTTTACATTTTTTGTTAAAAATTTACAAAATTAACATTTTATTACTTAAAAATATTAAAAGATTAATATTTTTTATTAACAGTTATATATTTTCATTATTTAAATATTGTTTAGCAATATTTGATATTAATTGATAAGATCAAGAACTTGACTTATCTTTTTCAAAATTTTCCTCTCTGAAGTATGAACAATGTAGTTCGTTTAAAATCAAATATTATTTTTAGTTCAATCAATTCAGCTACTGAAATATCTAAAACATTTTCAATGTTTCAAAATATAAAATTCTGATAAGTTGAAAAAAATGCGGCTTCTGGTTACATCGATTCATTTGTATTACAACGCCTACAAATTTGCTTTTTTTTATTTTTATAATATAATATTTTATTTGAATTGAAATCGTTTATAATATCGTAAATATCGTATTTCTATATTTATATTTAATTTTTATATTATAATTAGTCTCTTGAAAAAAATGGCTTTTTTAATTCATTGAGCTGTATCCGAGCGTATTCTTATGCAATTGTCAGTTTTTTATTCGAAGTCGTTACTTTGTATGATAAAAGTTGAAGCGTACCGACTATCTATAGTAAAGATGACTATTAAAGAGTTAAAAGATTTAATCTTTGGAATTACGTCTAAGTCACACGGATCTAGAGTATTGAAGAATATTTATTCATTTGAATAACTGATTACTCGGAAGTTGCTTTTCTCGGAAGTTTACTCGGAAGTTAATTTACTTCGGAAGAAGTAAATTAATTAAGTTTATTGACAAGCCAGTCGGCAATTAATAATTCTTATTCGTGGTACAGTCATCGCAAATATTAATGTTTTGGCGGGATATGAAAGTATAAATTATGTTTAAGTCACACGGATGCGATCTAGAGTATTGAAGAATATTTGTCGAATTCATTTGAATAAATGATTACTCGGAATTTGCTTTTCTCGGAAGTTTACTCGGAAATTAATTTACTTTTTCCAAAGTAAATTAATTAAGTTTATCGATAAGTCGGCAATTAATAATTCTTATTCGTAGAACAGTCATCGTAAATACTAATGTTTTGGCGGGACAATGAAAGTGTAAATTACGTTTAAGTCACACGGATGCGATCTAGAATATTGAAGAATATTTGTCGAATTCATTTGAATAACTGATTACTCGGAAGTTGCTTTTCTCGGAAGTTTACTCGGAAGAAGTAAATTAATTAAGTTGATCGATAAGTCGGCAATTAATAATTCTTATTCGAGGAACAGTCATCGCAAATATTAATGTACTGGCGGGACATGAAAATATAAATTCACATTGGAATATACGAATACGTACGTTTAATTGTATACACCTTAAAAGGCGAGCCAATTATCCCAGACACATCTAAAATCTGGGTAAAAATAACATTAATATATTAAAATATATATTAAGAAAATATAAATTTTAAACATTCGTACATATGTATGAATAGTATTTGTTATTTTCTAACGATTAATTAAAGTAACACGATCAACGATCAATAAGAATAATTCTACATTCGTAATTTAAATGTGCAAATAATTACTTATTTAGATTGTTGATTGACACAGTGTTGATTATCAGTATGCGCTTTTGATGATATAATGTGGATTCATTTAAAGAGCATGCGGACGAGAATATCCAGCATGCAATTTGTACTTAATGTCAGAAGTCGACATGTTTAGACCTCACGTTTAGACCTCATTATATTAATTAATCCGAAATGATCCAACACGAATGCTGGCGAGCATTGTCATACTTAAACAGATTAACTTGAAAGATTTCTCTGTAACAACTCTGTAGTACTAAATGTAGCATCGTTTAATTAATCATATTGGAAAATTCAAAAACTGAAGTCATATATTATTTAAGTCTCTAATAATTTTACAAGACACTTAATATGACAAAGTCAGACACGGCTCTTTTGTCTATTTCCAATAATCACGTCTGTGATGAAAATATCGCTATCACACCGAGTGCCAAAACCGATAGTGATATAATGTCGTGTACGTCGATATTTTGAATGCGCAGAATCTCCGTTGGCACGTCGTAGCCGAGAAAAGACTGTGACTGTGCAAGAGGATAACGCCGGAAAATGCGGCGAGAGTTTCTCCAAAGGATCCGTAAGCTTTCAAAAGGAAGGACACATGGGCGAGGAATCTCGGGGTTCCCTCAGTCAGGACGCCGATTTTCTTCAAGACGAGATGACACGAAAGAGAGAACAGGCATTGAGGCAACATGCCTTCTTCCAACTTCGTTTGCACATAAGAAGAGGCGCAAATCTCGTTGCGATGGACAGATGCGGTAAGAAAGAAAAAAAAGAAAACTTCAACTATTTTTGATTGGAAAAGAAAGATACGAAACATATATTTATATTCGTATTTTTAAGAAAATAGTCGCAAAGAAAGCTAATCGTTTTAAAATAAACACATATGTTGAATATATATTGTATTGAATATATATTGTATATCATAAAAGATATTGTTTAAAATATAAATATTCGTCTAAAGTTATGTGAATATGTTATCATTTTTATGCCAATAAATAATATATAGCTTGAGACATTTGTGAAGATAGAGAACCGTTATATTTATCGCATAATCATAAATTCATGGTTATGTATGGTTCACGATTCGCTTTATGGTTTCAGGCGCCAGCGATCCTTATGTGAAAGTAAAATGCTCAGGGCGATTGCTACACAAATCGCGAACCGTTCATCGCGATCTAAATCCAGTTTGGGATGAAAGCGTCACCTTGCCTATAGAAGATCCTTTTCAGCCACTTACTATCAAGGTACACATATATTTATTCTTGTTACATCAAAATTTTAGATATAAAATGGCAGAAGAATTATGAATATGTTCTTCTTATGTAATATCCAATAATTTTCAATTTTTGTCGAAGACAGAAATTTTCATTAAGAATAATTTTTAATTTAGTTTCATCCATAATAAGTCAAATTGTTTAATAAAATACAAATAAATATTTGAAAAATAATTTGTATTAATTTTATTAAGATAAAAGTATTGCAGAATTATCTATATTCTATTACCTAAAATATTCTAATGATCACCAAACGATCTTCTGTGTATTGACAGGTTTTCGATTACGATTGGGGCCTGCAAGATGATTTTATGGGAGCTGCTTTGTTGGACCTTACGCAACTCGATCTCGGACAGCCTCAGGATATAACGTTAGAACTTAAAGATCCGGTCAGACCAAAGCAACATTTAGGCGAAATCTATCTGACAGCTACACTTTGGCCGAGAAATCAACAAGAAAAAGAACAGGTACTTTTAACTTCTTCAATCTTGTCGAATTAAGAAATTTTTTATCTTTTCTCTTTGTTTATTTATCTGTGAGATGATTGGCTAATCAATATGATGACTACATAATGCAAATATTTAAAAAATCAAATATTTAAAAATACAAAAAATGAAATGTTGAAGAAGTATTAACAAGTAGCTCCGTAAAGGGTTAAGCAGAGGGTGATAAACTAATAATAAGTGATCGCAGCGTCGATCGTTCTCGGTCTTGATAAAGATGTGTCCGTGTCGTATATTTATAGCGTGTACATGAAGAATGAGAAACTGGGTTGTGAGGGAAGTACGTGCCCGCGTTTGTATTACGGTATTGACTTATCGTAAAGTGGAGTGCAAGGCCTGGCCCTTATCGCGCGGCAGCTCCACTTATGTATTAACTATTATTAAACGCCATTCCGCGAGAAATAACTAAGTTGAAACTGTCGAGTATTATGCGTTAAATCCAATTTATTTACGAATTAATAGTAATTTATGTGAAAGCCCGGCCTTCTCAGAATAACGTTACGCTTATTCCGTGTTGAAATGTGTTGAACTTAAAGCAAATCATCTAGACTTTGCAATTGCACAAATTGTATCCGGTTCTATCAATTAATTTGTTAGCCCTAAGAACTTTTGGTAAATACTTGAAATTTACTTCAAATCATTGCTCATCTAGTTTTAAAGATAATAATTTCGTCTTAAAAAAGAGCTGCTCAAGTATTTCTCTATTAAAATCTAATTTTATATTCGCTAATAATTCCTCTTAAAAAATTAATAAAATAAAAATTGCGCATAGAAAAATTAAGTACAAGCAAATGATTATTAATGACTCATGATAAATGATGATCTCTCTCTCCATATTTTCATTAAGGAAGCATCGATTGCAAGGACTGTCAGATGAAATATAGTTTCTGGGTATCCGACACCTATAAAGCCAGCTGATAAGCGTACATAATACACCGTCTATACATTACGTATGATATATTCCCATATATCATAGTGAACATATTAATAGCCTGTCGTAAGTCGATGCTATAATCCGAAGCAAATTTTTTTTAGATAAGAATACCTCTTTCAGGTAGTAACGATTCAGAACGTTAGTATTAAAAAATTCTTGACTTTATTATCAAATACAACCGCACTTTATCCTTTCAGAAATTTGATTTAGGAAAAAGTTAATTAAAGCGAAGATACATTTAATGACAGAATAAAAGAAGAATATTTTATTTCGTATTAAATATATTTAATATTTAATACAAAATAAAATAGTTAATAAAAAAAACAGATACAAAAATTTAATATTTTATTTATTTATATAGTAGTATGTACATAGTACATATGTATGTACTTGAAATCCAAGAGATTTTGAGATTAATTTTGTTGAACAGAATAACTTTAAAATAAAAAGAAGATGTAGAGGGATATTTTCATAAAATTTTTCTCCTTCTATATTGGATAAATTTTTGGCGTTGTTATAATCTCTCTTGCTTTCCCTATGTTGAGAGACATAGAAGAATATCGTGCATCGCGGTTACGACATCGCGTATACACAATGTCTGAATGTTTGTCGACATAACATCGCTTTCTTGGTGCAAAGAATGGAGAGGGAAAAGAAGCCAACTGGCCGGCACGCTTCGCAAGTTGCCAATGAAGAACGACTTAGTAGTCAGACAACTTTTGCCGTCTTACTTTGCGAGTACGACAGGTGCTTCGCGTTTATCAGTGCCGATTTGATACCCGGCATGAAAATGTATTCTATTGTGCGTTGGTAACGAGCTCACCTTTGTTGCTGATAAGAGACTTCCGATGACTATGTACACTTGTGACCAAATTATATTTCTCTGTATTTTCCACTATGACTCATCGGAGTTAATCGGCGATATCTAATACTGCGAGGAAATGCTTATATTCGCACTTTACGATTTTTGTAAACAAGCTGTACAAGTGAATCAGTGTGTAAATCTACGTTCACAAACACTTTTTCTTTCTCATTTTTTTCTTCTCTTACGTATCAGTCGCTGACGTTGCTGCATCGAGTATAAAATGTGATCAGCTTTAGCACGAAAGGTTCTTTAGATTAGTCTGTTTCGACCATTTGCTTGTAAGAGATTTCTTCTCTACATATTTTTTACAACAAAAAGTGTGCACAGTGACATATGAAGTTGAGTGTAATTAACATTTTGAATTTGGAAAATATTAATTAAAAAAAAAATTATGAATTCTCGCGTGTGTGAAATGCAGAGTCATCGATTTCAACATAACTTGTATTTTTCCGCTGGATTATGAAATCCGATGATTGACATCTTTTGTCTTGCAAAATGTATTTAAACATTCTTATTAAGAATATCGAGTAACGATATCTTTTCTATGAAAAAGACAAGAACAAGACAAAGAACAGAGACCATCTCCGAGACTTGGTTTTGTCTGTTTGGAGTCCATGAAAGATGCAACCCGATCAAACGAAATATGAGAACGAATTCACAGTCATTTTGCCAGGAGAACTAAGGAATTTGTAATAAGAGCATTGACGGAAATAACACGTTACACAGACGCTTTCTACGAAGGAAAATATTCATAATTCGTACGTCGTACTTGCAAAAGATTCGAAAGAGTATTCATAAGAGTAATCTGTGCGGAAGAGAGAGTGTATCATTGAATTTGAAATCAATAGTATATTTAATCTGTATCTGAGCTTATCATATCCGAAGTCAATGCCACGTCGAAGAAGATAACAATAAAATAAATAAGATAAAATAAATAAGATCGATATCATGGAGAAAGAGGATCCGATTGAAACTACCATCACTATACCAACTACCGTCACATCCAAAATGGACACCACATCCGAAATAGATCTCTCATCTAAACTGAATGTCGCAAGTGAACTCAATACTATGCCCAAGATCGAAGTTACGTCGGAAATTGATGCCACGTCTAAGAATGACGTTGCGATTGAAACAATAGCGTCGGGGAAGAACTCTGTCGACAACGTATCTAAAGCCGCGTCTGAAATTCTCGTATCTAATGCGGATATGTTGCTCACCAATAGATCATCCAATATTGGCGTCTCTTCTAAAGGATTGCGCCGGAAACCCTACGCGGCTCAGCGAGAGAGACGACATTCTATCGCGGTATTGGATCGATCCTTGTCAAAACATAAATTCGAGATAGATTTCGTCGAGACAGAAAACGTCGCTGCCGTAAGCACCGACGTCTTAGCGTCGGATGGCAATTTTTGCGGGAATATTCGGGACGAAGAAAGCTCAATAGAATCGAGCTTTGTCGCAGATGAAAAATCGAGGATTCAGCACGTCTTTACAACTGAAGAATTCCCGAAGGTGAAACAAACCAAAGTATTTGTCAAGACAACTTCCGAAACTCCGGAAGATGAATCAAGCGCTACCGAAAACGAGAAATCGATGCTTGAGGAAGCATCGACAATAATAGGAGTTGAAAAGACGCGAGTGGTTGAAGGATTGTCCACCGAAAATCTGTCTGGAAGCAAGAAGCGAAAGGTAAAGGGTTCGTTAAGAAGCTCTCTAGGGCGAAAGGTAGATTTAATAGAGAGGATATTGGAAAATCAAGTGGAGCGAATTTGGGTGGAGAATGTGGAGAAACATACGTGGCTGCAGCCAATTGAGACGTGGATCGCTGATCACAGATCCTCTTCTAGCTACACATTAACGCAACCTGATGCTGACGCATCCGACAACTTGACGGATGTCAATCAAGATGTCATGCCGGAACCTACGTACGATTTCAAGTTCACACCGGCGAGGGGGGAGAATAAGGAACCGAAAATCGAAAGCAGACTGATGGAAAATCGAGGAGCCATAAGGATCGATGAGCCGAAGATTGAGAGCAAGATGACCGGACATTGGCGAAGATTACGAAATCGAGCTTCTCCAAAATCAGATCGACCTGAGCCAGCGAATTTGAGCACACAACTGAATAAGCAAGAAATTGTTTTTCCACACGTGGAAAATATAGAGGAAAATCCAAACATTTTGAATGATCCTGGCGTTTTGGAAGTGAAGGAGATCAAACGTCACGATCTTCTGGACAGGTTGAAGGACAATGTTAAGGAGAAGCTAGAGGATGTCCAAAGGGTATAAAAAAAACTATAAAAAAGAATTTTTTAATTTTTTCTTCAAATTACATTTGCAATTGCATTATTAAATATAATTTTTTTACGGCAATATATGTTATAGGCATTAGACATAGGAATATAAATAACATTAAAATTTTAAGGAATTTTATAAAAAATTATTTTCCACAAATTGTTTTTTAAGACTTTTCAAATAAAAAAAAGGAATCGAACGGTCGCAGCGTTTAACGCTGTGCGTAGTTGCATTTATTGTTTTCAATTTGTAATAATTATTATTGTAGTATAAATCCTACATTAGTCTCCCTAGCGATAATTTGATTAGTGCCCCATTTTTCCACGTTGCAGTATTTTCAGAGAACTAATCGATTGGCGGACGTGAATAGACGACTGAAATCACAAATATGGAGTTCAGTGGTGACAATTGTGCTCGTCGAGGCAAAGAATTTGTTGCCGATGGACATAGATGGTTTATCGGATCCTTATGTGAAATTTCGGTACATAAAGTTTAATATTATAGAATAGAACATAACTTGATCATTCTGATTTTCTATTGTTAGTGGATGCAAACAAAATCTTTTTTGTTCCCTTTGAAATTTGCTTCAAAGAAATCTGGCTTGTCTTAACTTTAGATTGTTTTTCTACTCATTGCTTGTTATAAAAATTCTCAAACAATTTTTTTAAATTGAAATAAAATAATCAGTTTGATCAAGTTATATATTTGATCCGATACATTTCATTCCTGTTTATTGTTAAATTTGATGACGTTTATTTTTATTTGTATTGGTAAACTTTATTTTTTAAAAGCGCGTTTTAATATAAATATTTTAATATAAATGTTTTTCCAATCTATTCTTTAATTTCTTTATTGATTTCTTATTTTATTCTATTTAGCATGTTTATAAATATTTAATGTCAATATAAATGTAAATATAAAGTGATATCGTCGATATAATTTATTAGTATTGCAATATCATATTTGCTCATTTTATTTATGCAAAATAAAAATTATTTCTTGACGTCACGGTAAAATTAAATTGAATGAAATCTCGAAGATATTAGCAATTCAAGCTGCAGAGTTGCTTAAACTGTGAAACTTTCGCTATAAAAACTAGAGTCCCGCATCCTAATTTGCAGACTCGGCACGGAGAAATACAAGTCGAAAGTCGTTAACAAAACATTGAATCCTATTTGGTTGGAACAATTCGACCTCCATCTCTACGAGGATCCATATTTGGGACAAGAGTTGGAGGTAACAGTTTGGGACAGAGATAGGAGTCATCAGGACGATTTAATGGGCAAAACGGTGATCGATCTGGCGACTCTCGAGCGAGAGACCACGCATCGGTTATGGCGCGACCTCGAGGATGGTTCGGGCAGTATCTTTTTACTTTTGACGATAAGCGGTACCACAGCCAGCGAGACAATCAGCGATTTGGCCGCGCACGAGGAAACGACGGTAGAACATGCACAATTAGCTCAACGATATTCCGTCGTGAATACTTTACAGAGGATACGCGACGTAGGCCACCTGACAGTGAAGGTAATTAGAAACGATTAGCATTAATTGTTGATGCGATAGCATGTTGGAGTGTCAATGTTAACTTTTTTAGAACGTCAAGGAGACATTAAGTAAAAAAAGTGATAATTAATGTACAAGATGTTCCCGAAATAAATCGAGAAATTTTGAACTGTTCTCACGTCAAGAATGAAAGAAAGTTCTAATATATTTATGAGGCTGAAAACTCATCTTTATCGAATTATGAAGTCTCTGCAGTAGAATTTTGTCTGACAAGTCGAATAAGCTGTCAAAGTTTGGCGATTGTTATATTACATGAGAACTGAAACAAAAGAAACTTTTCTGTTCAATATTGTAACGCTTTTTAATGCCATAAATTAGTAAAGCATATTCGATTGCCGAATAAAAAATATATAACTTTGAGATGGCCAAAATGATAAATTTTGCATTAGATGTCAATTATTCAAAAGGCTTCTCGAAAATAATTAATTTTTTTTATAAAATCATTTTCGTCTCGATAAACAGATTTGAACTATGTTTTAAACCTGTGTGCTAAAAATTATTATTATTATTCATACAAATCTATATTTAAAGTCTATTTGCTTTGTGATTTGCTTTGTTGATTTCTAGCACAAAGTTTCATGTATTAAAAATTGAAGACGGTGATAAATCTATTTTTATTAAAAATTACTTCCAAATTAAATAATTCTATAAAGTAATTTTTCTATAATTATCTGTGTCTCTTCTCAGTTACAATAAATTCACAAAAAGATTTGATCACACATTTTTTCTTTAAGACTTTAACATCAACATAAAATAAAACAAATAAACTTTTTAATAAATCCTATATTAAATATTTATATCTTAATAAATCTTATATTCTATTTTAAATTAGTTCATCTTTTTTACAGGTATACCGTGCACAGGGTCTCGCAGCTGCTGATCTCGGCGGTAAAAGCGATCCTTTCTGCGTTCTAGAGCTTGTGAATGCTAGATTACAAACGCAAACGGAATATAAAACTCTCGCGCCAAATTGGCAAAAAATTTTTACTTTGTAAGTTATGTCTTAATCAGAATTATTATATAACTATTGTTAATGTAATTATCGATACGCATTATTAGATAATAGGGAAAGACGAACATGATCAGGCGTGAAAATATAATCCGCACTGTTTAAGCGTAATTAAAAATAAATTTTGATTTTAACAGCAATGTAAAGGACATCAATTCCGTTCTGGAGGTGACGGTATACGATGAAGATCGAGATCACAAGGTGGAGTTTCTTGGGAAGATAGCGATACCGTTGCTAAAAATTCGTAACGGTGAGAAACGATGGTACGCGTTGAAGGACAAGAAGTTAAGGGGTCGCGCGAAGGGCAACTGCCCTCAGATCCTTTTAGAAATGACTGTTATATGGAACGTATTCAGGGCGTGCGTTCGAACGCTTAATCCGAAGGAAAAGAAATATATGGAGCCGGAAATGAAATTCAAAAGACAAGTCTTTCTGCGAAATGTTCTCAGGCTCAAAGCTATTATCGTAATATTCATCGACATAGGAAAATACATACAGTGAGTGTGACTTTAATTTTTATTCGAATTATTGAAGATATAAACTTTTATTTGTACAGTCCTGTGTGATATGTAAAATCATGAACAATTATGGAACATATCTAATGTTTTGTAGTAGAAAAAATTATGGTATACATTATTTAAAAAAAAATTCTTCTAAATCAAGAACTTAGAATCAGAATTAATCAAACTAATTAAACTTTTTTTCTAGATGACAGTATGAATAAGCATCCTACCGAAAGAAATATAATCTAAAAAATTTTGTATTTTAGGCTTTTTGACAGAAGAAGAATCTTGTATTGAATAAATTCTACAGTTTATGTCGCTATTGCTGTCTATAATACTTTTTGCTTTGTCTTATGGTTAGGAGCTGCTGGGAATGGGAAAATAAGATGAGAAGCATCCTCGCTCTGCTCATTTTTATCTTTGGATGTTATTACTTCGAGCCATATATGATACCGGGTATGGCGTTATTGATTCTTCTCAAGTATTATCTGGTACGTCATTTTTTTTATTATTTTTATTGAAGTTTTAATCCGGCACTCTTTCGCGTGTCTATATTCTAAACTGACGTAATTATCGCGGCATTATGTATAAAATTAAACATCACTATTGTGCATTGGTCATTAAAGTCAATGATATTGAATGTACTTTTGTTATGTATGTATACATTTCAAGCAAAATTTAAAGTCCTCATTGTCTTGGATTAAAACTTGATTTACTAGCATGTCGTTCTGGATTGTTCCATTATTGCTATGCTATGAAACGCTTACTACTCTTTAATTTAAAGTCTATTTTTGATACTTTAGTCTTTATTCTACTTTAGAATCTTCAATGTACTTTAATCTTTATTCTTCGCTCCCTATTGCTTCCCGACTACTGGTAATCTATTATAACAAAAACATTTTAATATCACCTAATGAACAAAACATACACTTCTCAAATATTTTACATGCTATTTGACATTGAATTCATTTCAGGACCTCATATGTAAAATGTCTCAAATTTACGACATATTTTCATATAATAAAAATTTCTCATTCTTATAACATTAATCATTGTGACTAAATTAATTGTGCATGTCCGTGATGCTTAATAATGTTATGCTTTGTATTTAGAGCATTCAGGTTTGGATATAAACATGTTTATATATTTTAATACGTGTTTTGGAAAACCCTTTCCTTTCCATATATTGTACAAAAATCTATTAAAAAATAAAAGGTTATAGGGAAAAGTTATAAGAAGGAAGGTTACAGGAAAGGAAGAAAAACAAACTTCTATGGAATTAAAAAACATTAAAAACAAAATTTACAGAGTCATCTTAAATGGAAAATGGCTTAAATAAATTCATACGAAACATATGAAACTAAAGATCAATTACTATTCTTTGATATCTCAAATGAAACAAAATGTGTGATATTTTTGTATATATATTTATAATCTTTGTATACTTTATATATTCTAACCCATCCTGCATAAGCGCAAGTTACTTCCGCTTCGTTTCTTTACTGGCAATGCTGCATGTCGAATTTCTTTGCTACCTGTCAGCTTAGCGGCGAAAGGAGCGGGTTCAATCATTGGATTTGCGGGCAGGTCGCAGTGATGACGGGCGCACCTTTGATTTATGCAACTTCGCAGTTTCAAGATCATACTGAGATTGGGTCCGATGATTGTCCGCCGACGCCAGGGGACGACGACGATGACGAGGACGACAAAGATAAAGTGAGCGTCACTATATCTTCAAAAAACTACAGAGTGCTTGGTTTAATTGCGTCACAAATTACGGAATTTTTCGTAAAAAATCAAATAAAACGCATAAAATATTTATACCATATATTTATATTGTAATTATTTACTGTTACAAAAGATTTTTGCATCGATTTGTTAATATGACTAGAAAGATGGTGCAAATAACACTCTTGCAGGATTTATAAAAGATCTAAAGGTCTAAATCTATGATAAATTCTCATTTGCACATATACTGTGCTCTATTAAATTTATCGCTATAACCTTCGACTTATTAACAAATTAATTAACATATATTAATTTCCTTTTATGTTAGAAATAAGCTGAAATGTTCAGAATTAAGCGCTGTTGTTGGCTGCTTTATGCATCCTGTTATTCTCTATGAATCACAATAACCCGGATAAAGATATTATCTTTACAAGCAACAGTGCTTCGTCATGCAAATTTAACGATATATTCACATTTAGATAAGATATAAGAACGTTTAGATATCGTATAAAACTCAATCAAAGCAGAAGGACAATTAATTTGTTTTGCAAACATTGTTAACCATAAAAAAAATACTAATTTTTCCTGGGTCAATATTTATCGTATTGAAATTTTTTTTAATTTTTAGTCATGTTTCTCTATTTTGCATTTTGTATTGATTCTTGATGTATTTACTTTTATTTTTGCAATCATCGGGTCTCTTTTTTAATAATAATTATATTCTAATTTTTATATGTTAAATGTAAGCAATTAAAAGGCGAAAAATTAAGAAACATCTAAATGACATTTCAGAAATCAATATGTCTTTTAGATGTTTAAGCAACGTCTGACAAATTCGTATTTTATTTATTAATATATATAATGATTTTTCAGGAGGAGAAGAAAAGTCTGAAGGAGCGTTTACAGGCGATCCAAGAGGTGACGCAAACAGTTCAGAACTCGATCGGTTACATAGCTAGTCTTTGCGAAAGAGTGAAAAACCTCTTCAACTTCACGATCCCCTATTTAAGCTATTTGGCAATGCTCCTGGCGATCGCCGGAGCGATCGTGCTTTATTTTATTCCTGTCCGGTATTTAATCCTCGCCTGGGGAGTCAATAAGTTCTCTAGGAAAATCCTCAGGCCTCACTCCGTGCCCAACAATGAACTCCTTGATCTTATATCCAGAGTGCCTGATGACGAAGAATTACTTAATTATAGGTGAGTAGTTAACGATATTATATTAGCGTCGTCTTTTGAGATTAATCGGATTTTTTCGCTTATAGATGTAAAACGTCTGTGAAAATGTTTCGGGAAACTCGAGTGTAATGGTTTGATATTTTTTATTTTATGGTTTATTAAGTATAATTATTAAGTATATAAGTTTAAACTGAACTTTATGATTTTATATTTTGATCTTTCTGCATTTGAGAAGTAGGAAGGAGTAAGTCGAAAATCATCAGTCTCCACTTATATTCTACTGTAACTAGAAAAGCAAATATAAAAATCACTGAATATAAAATAAATGATAAAAATATAAAATTTCTAAATACAATTTTTTGAAAAATATTGATGTAATAAGTTTAACTTAAAGAATTGCAAAAAAGATCGTTGTATTTTTATATGAATAGATTATTATCTGTACATTATTATCTGTGCATTAAGAATACAAATGTAATAAATTTCAGATATATGCAATATTTATATGTATATAAACTTTATATGTATATAAACTTAAATTAATTGAATTTGCGCTTGAAAATAAATTTTATCTTAAATATTATTCAAGATATATTTTGAATGCTTGTAGATTTTGAAAATCAAATAATTTTCATACAATGCTACTTTTTAAAAAAAGGGAAAAAGAATGCACATATATATTTGGAGTACTAAATATATTAATGCGATTTTTTTAAAAGCAGCAATCTTCATAAGTTATTATATCAACGAAATATCATCTTCGCGATGTGACCGATATCTTTGCGTCGTTTTATGCTTTCAAGTTTGCGAAAGAGCAAAGGGATCCCTCAACGCATGTACTTTTACAGAGAATTAAAACCTGTGCCGACGGCGGATTGCGAGAAAGGCGGTAGCTCGGGCAGTCCTGGTTCGAATGCGACGAGAAGAGAGCAGAGAAAGAGGCACAAAGCGGCGTAGCAGAATTTCCCGCGGCCGGATGTCGCGGGTCCAAGGTCGTCCAGTATCCTTAAATCGGTCCTGCTGCGCCGGAAGTTGCGACAGCGAAAGGGATCAGCGGAAAATACGGATGTGATCGACGAGATGTAGACTGAATGTTCGTTCATTTTGTACCCTCCCTCGATCGTGAGAACTTCGAATCTAACGTCAGTCGTTAGCGAAGGTATCGCACGTGGTGTGCCTCGAAGAAGAGAAAGGGAAGAGAGAGAGAGAGAGAGAGAAAAAGAAAAAAGTGAAAATGTAGCAATTATGGATAATGAAAAATATTAACGCCGAAAAAGAATAGCAAAATTGAACTTACTTTGGATGTATGTGATACATTTGTTACGTGATAATGAGAGAGTTTTATCGTGCAAAATGAAGTATTATGCACTGCGGTATAAACAAACGATTGATCATTATGTGATACGTCTTAGAGCGCATTACGCTAAAAGAGTCTAAAAAGGTGCAATTACGTTGGAATATATATCGTGAGATATATGAAATATAAATTGCGTTACAGTATTATGGATATAACGTCTAATGTATTGAAAATGTATATACATATAACATATATTGTATATTAAAATGACAAATTGCCATTGTCATTATAACTATATAATGAATTATACGATCTCATCGTTTCTTTTCCGCAGTAGCTTGGAGATTTTATTGCTATTTTTTTAATATGTGATGATTAATAGTTTTTTAATTCATAGTTTTTATCTATTGAATAAATTAAGAAAAGTAAATTCAGAGTAAAACTATATTAAATTTAATTTTTTTAAATTTAAACACACGATAGTAAACGCTTCCAATTCGGATTATCTGAATTTCTAATGTTATTAACGATATGTGACAAATGTAAAAGCATGATCAGTGAAGAAGTTTGCATAATGTTTCAATATCTTCCATGATCATTTCTGTCAAAATGCAAATAATTACGTGCGATGTTCCTATAGCCGAGTCTTTAAGATATGAAAATTTAAGATGTAAATTTAGAGACATATGAAGTTTAAGAATTGCAAAAGAAGAAATCAATTTTCTTCGAATTCAATGATAAATCGAATAAAAAACAACTTCTTTTCTGATCATACGATTCATAAGGAGAATGCGGTAACTTCTTTAAGATGATCTCCTAAGTGACAAAAAGAGAGAGAAAAATAAAAAAGGACACAGACAAGTTTGAAAGTATTCCATATTAAAAGTGAGAATCGCGTTTCGAGCATATCAAGGAGAGTAAAGAACAGTGTGTTTTTAGAAATAATAAATTGATAAATTACTGAAAATAGGTATTTAAACAAAATGCGATAACATTTCCCTTAGAGTTTAGGGGAACGCTCGCCAATCGTTTCGTCCATCGGTGTCATTAGTTAGCAATTAGAAATTATCATGAGGGATAAAAAGATGTAAAAATTAGTAAAACTATTTTTCGGGATACAATTAGAGTTCCCGCAGAAATTACACGTAACTGGACACGCAATTGTACAAATGATTTTAAATTAATTCGGGCTCAAGTTAATTCTTTTATAGCATTCTTATTTTTATACTTTTTTAAATTTTCATATGTCTTTAAATTTGCATCTTGAATTTTTTAATAATTTTTCTTCTATAGCTTCAGATAACTTCAGAAGATAACTTTTCTAAATTATTTGCGGGGACTCCATGAAATGTCCACTAATTGAAATAAAGGAATTGCGTTATATTTGTAAGTAATAATTTTATAGAGATGCAGAAGGGCTTATTTAGGATTGATAAGAAATATATGGCGAAACTTCCACGTTAAACTCAATATATTCGCGCATGCGGTTTCGCAAAATCGTATTAAACGTGCTTACATACGTTGCGTGCGATGTTTCCTTTCTAAAGCGTCTGACGTTATTTAAGTTTTCATTTCAACGCACAGTTTTACCAGGTTTATGATTAGACGAGATAGAACGAGAGAAAGAAACAGAGAGCCTGAGATTATTTTATGACGGCATTTCTGTATGGAGAAAATCGTTGTTGCGATAAATGCCGGTTGCCTTTTCAACCGGAAATTATCCATATCGCGGCGCGTATATTTCTACAACGACATTTCGCACTTGCTAAGCCACGCGGTTAGATAACGTTAAGAGATATGCAAATCTGTATGCGACAATTTTTTTATTGCGCGGAGAAACAAGTTCGATGTGTTGCTGCTGTTATGAATACCGACTGTAACATGCCTTTTCAATACGGTTATGCAATCGTCGTTGCCATGATGTTTTCTATTCAGTGCGCATTCATTTCTTTCTTATATTAAAAGTTTATATCGTTCAATCGTGCAATCTAAAAAATTGGCAAAGTTAATAGAGAATATGAAACAACTAAAGATATCTGTCGCATTATAATACGTCGTAAAATATCAACAGTTTTTTAATATCGCATTTTTAGTATCACATTTTTAGTATCACATTTCTAGCAGCCAAAGAATTGATATATATATATATATATATATATTTACAAAACTATCTTCAATTTATATTTTTTAAAAGTGAAGATATCACAGGTTGTGTTACAAATGTTAAATGCATAGTATTATCCATCCTGTTTTCTAGAGGAACTTAAACTTATGACTTACTGTCATTATTTAATATTTCTATTTTATACGTGTTATTTTGTAGTTATTTATTTATGCACGTAAGATGTAGTTATTTATGTAGGAAATAATATTATAATTACTATGTCGGAAAACTAGAATATTTTTCATTATTTATCTAGATAAGTTATTTATTCCGAATAATAATTGCAAATTCAAAGATTATTTTGTCAAGTTAAGCATACAGCACATTTTATCAACGGACATATGATTATAATGCGATTGTGAGTTATTTAATTCCATTACAAAATTTTTGAAAGTATTCAGGAACAATATACAATGACATTGCATATCCAAAACTATAACTTAATTAAAATATACACATAAATAGAAATATCGCAATTTATGAATATTTTGCGAACATACAGAATACAGATTGTCTCCAATGTTTTATTCGTTATTCTTCGATCAATTTGGAATAAATTTTTCCTCGATAAACTCGACAAATTATATTTATCAATTAGTTAACTATTGAAATAGATAATAGTTAAAAATGAATATCTCATAAACTAAATTTCAGAGAAAGCATTTCATTACAAGATTATCTTCAATCAATTAAATTTCGTTATAATTTTTATTTAAAGCTTAATTACAAAAATATACAATGTCAAAAATTGAAAAGATATGACAAAAAAAGATGATCTGTCTGGATATTTTTACCAAAGAAAAATTGATTCTATACATTGATAGAAGAAATTATAGTTGAAAAGACATTCTGGAATATGCAATTTTACTCATGTATAGGATAATGTTAATTAATAGATATATGATATGGGGCGAATTTCTCCGACGAAATGTCGTCTCGGCGACTGCATTCACAGTTGCAAGTTTGTTGTGCAAATGCACTCGCTCGAAAAGGCGAATAGTGCGTATAAATGTTTATTTTTAGTTACAATTTTCCAATTCTTGGCCGGTTCGCGAGAGAAAGGAAGAGAGAAAGTATGAATGAACGTGAGAGAATGAAAGATAGAGGGTAATATCGCTGATCCATTTTTCGCTTTTCTAATTATATATTATAGTCGTTATATCATGCATACGTCTTTTTCCAATCTTTTATCTTCGATTTACTCATTCTTATGCTATACAAGCGCCTCGACGATCCTTTTGGCACAACATTTGAGATTCTCGTTATGGAGCACAACACGAGGCGCATTTATTCCACACACATGTACACGTATATACACGTAAGTTACATAACATGCAGGGTATACCACAACCG
Source organism: Cephalotes varians (assembly GCA_037157785.1). NCBI lineage: Eukaryota > Metazoa > Arthropoda > Insecta > Hymenoptera > Formicidae > Cephalotes > Cephalotes varians. The sequence continues at coordinate 2,396,416 of JANQDE010000001.1, read as the reverse complement.
TCGATTGTTTTTCTCAGATTGTTCTTACAAATTCCTTGGTCACTTTGGAACTGATTTTTCCTGTCAATGAAAATATTTATAGTTTCTTGAGTAATTAACTATTGAAGAAAGACGCTCTGACATCAAATTTCAGGACAGAAAAATAATATATTCTTCGCTCAGTTTCTCAGGATTAGACTTTAATAGAATTTTTATTTGAAGTTTGAACACGAAAATATCAAATATTGGGAGAGTGTAATAAAATATAAGTTTCCTCGATTCTGTTTCGCTAAGGAAAAATCTCCAAATGAACCAATGAAGCTGCGGTTATAGAATATCCAGTAATTATGGGTATACGGGTTATTTTTTTCGTTATCAAAGGCCTAAGGGGCGAGCTAAAAACAGACATGTTACATATGTATTATTACAAAGCTTTACATCATCTAGTCAACGAACTTCTATTTACGAACAGCGAATCTTTAACATGATATCTTGAATTATTCCTTGAGCTTGCACTTATATTTCCAGGGCTTCTCGATCCGTTCAATCTTCAATATTTAAAGTTTTGATTATTTTTAATCAATGCTTGTTTATATTCTTTTATTTGCATTAAAAATTATTTTAAGTGTACTTAATTAGTTGAAAACTAAAATTTAATATTCTCTATCCTTATATTTTCCATTTTATAAATAATAGAAATAATTTTAAGGTCAAATTTCAATACTATTGACTTAAAAAAATTATCTCTATTATTATAACCGAAACAAAATTAATGCGTAAAATATATATTCTACTTTATGTACAATATAACGAAGGAACAGTAGTTTGGGATTGAATAAGAAATTCGATTCTAAGCGAGAAAGTTCCAGCTTATTCATAAATGCTTCCTTAAGAGGTTATTAAAACTTAAAAATTTAGCTACAACTTAAATGGCATTATATTTTTGCCAAATATTCCAACTTCAAACCCTAATTGCAAATACCATTTCGCATATTTTGATCATATAAAAGGGTGCGATATATTTTCATAAATTAATTTATATACCAATTTTATCCCAATATACACATTTTACTCAGATTAGTTATTTAAATCTTAAATTCGTGTTAAAATATAAAAGAGATTATAAGCAGACTATAAAAGATTTTAATTGTCAAAAAAGGTACCTGTTAAAACGGAGCGTCAATATTAATCAATACCGTTGCGAATATACAGTGGACATTTCACAAGTTCTAGCTCGTTTTTTAACTACTCCTAGTCCTTTTCTACTCTTCCAATTTTGTACTTCCACAGTAAGATTTAATCCTCTTTCCGCGATCGATACAATCTATTCGCTTTCCATTTTATTGTTTTATTGTTTTCAAAAATCATCAGCTGCAATACGAGCAACACAAGCATACACATATAATATGCCTTAGAGCTTTATTCTCGAAAAAATCGAAAGTTCAAAATTTTTGTTTTTAGCAAAAGTATAATCTGTACGCTTTACTCAGCGTTACATTAAATTACTATATCAGATCTCGATGATTCTCGATGAATTTATTGATTCTCATTGTCGAATTAGATATTTAAGAAAAGAAAGATTTAGCTGCACTTAAATTAGTAAATTTTTAACTGTCAATTCTTCAAGTTTCAAATTAAAGATCTTATTTTTAAACTGTCTTACATCCTCAAAAACACAGATTCTATATTAAAGAGGTTTGCACGCTACAATAAAGTAGTGAAAAATTTTATAACATTCTATGGAATAATAATTTCCACAGTTTTGTTTATACAAATGTACAAAAACTGTTTGTACAAACAATCTCTAAAAGTGGATTTAAATTTTAAAACAATTTGAAAAACCCGATAAACCCGATAAAAACTTTTTCATATAAGAATATATGTAAATAAAAATGTATATAAACATACATAATTATATACAAAATATGTAATATGTATTATATAGATCCTTATATATAATTATATGAGCAATTTTTTCTTATTTTTTAATTTGATTTTTTGTAAAAATAAAACAATGCAAAAATTATCTTTTTAATTATTTTTTAATTATATTTTCTTTCTTTATTATTATTTTTTTTTATCAAACAGTAATTTTACAAAAAAGAAGGAATATATACGGACACATTTCGTATATAATTGTATATGTTTATATATCTTTGTATGTTGTTCATATATATTCATATATATTCTTATATGAAAAATTTTTTACCAAGAACTTCCTATTTAATCTGTTCTATTTCTAAAAAGAAATCTTTTCAAAAGAAGCGAATATGCTTCGAGAACAAATCTATATTATCAAAACGCATCTTAGAGAGCAGCTTATAGCACATGTGACACACGCCTATACACATGTACACATATACACATACATATGCACACACGCGCACGTTCGAATTTGCATGCTCCAGTTTCTTCGTGTGTTATTTCAATCTTCATTCGGGTGTTTAGTCATTAAGGGAAAGATGAGAAACATTTACAAGGGCCGCGTATGTTTTTCTGATTACGCTGGCCGCAGATAGATCGCTTAGATCAGTCGAAACGCTCCGCACACGTTTGTCTACTTCCTAATCAATAAGATAGAGAAGGAGAAAAACAAGAGAGAGAGAGAGAGAGATACTTAAAAAATTTAGGTAGAAAACGCAAATGTGATTTAATCGGTCGATCTAATACAGCGAGCGAAAAGAATATGTATCGAAATGGAAAGTTTGAGTTTCCCGGAAGAATTCGATCGACATAAGGGCTCGTTGCACCACAGTGAAATTTGGCGCAGCGCGGAAACAAAAGTCGCGAAGTCGATCGAGTTCGCTCCGGTGTCCTCGACCAACATGTTCTCGATGTTCCGATGATAAGATATACTTACAAACATGACAAAGCGTGATAAGAATCGTTATTATATTCATAATATGAAAAAGGATAAAAGAATTGGAGAAATAAACGAAGCTTTTAATATCCACCCGTTGTTCTCTGCTCCTTCGTATACCTTCCCTTTAAATTTATTTCCTTTCACGCATCATCTTGCAAAACAATTCTTTACAACGATAAAATTGTGTATTATTGAAGTATCTAGTATATCTTCAAAAAAAAGATTCTCACACTTTAAAAGTTAAATTTAAATTTGAGAAATTTGTGGTAAGGTTAATTGTAAAAAAAAAAGAGAGATCGGTAAAACTCGACAAGAAATTGTAATCTATTCCGCAATCTTGTTATTTGATTATAGTTTGTGTAGATATAAGAGAAAAAATCGTGAAGTAATTTAACGTTGAATACAATGTTCTTCGGCTGATTCGCATTACGATGAAACGATTAATCCTCTCACTGTTGCGAACAAAGGAAGTATTTTCGCACGCGGTTGCACACACTTGCGAATAATTCGAATGTGTACTTTTCATTCCGTCTATCATTAACGTATTACGCTACATAAGCTGCGTCATATAAGATTTTTCTAGTCGGCAGAAATTACACAAGTAGGAAACGCGTTATCCTTGACGATCGTTACTTCGCACTTCCGTCACCTTACATCCTTTTTGTGACCTCGATGTGTCAAACGCGGTTTACTTTCCATAGTTGTCGAGAAGAAAGAGAGGCAAGAAAGCACGCGCCATTAAAGAATACCGCCGCCTCGAACGGTGAAAGTAAAACCGCGCCCCGTCGACTAAAACAAAATTCAGAAGCTTTTACCGGAATGTTGAGCCGTGGTAATTCTTTTTCGCGGCGCCTCACTGTTAACAACATGACATGCTCGGCGTGCTGCAAAACTAATCGCGTGCAAAAGAAAAATGTAAAGAGCGAGTAAAGTAAAATAGATTTTAAATGAATCTTTTACTCAGGTGCTAAAACTAACTCTTGATTCGATTTATATTCGCTAAATGAAGTATATACTTACGAGCGTGTTCGTAATTTGAGTCCCTATCTTTCTTCTATTTCATTTCAGTCTTAGATGTCTTTAGGAGAAATAATTCTTTCAATTAAAGATATAAGCCTAGATATGAAACTTTTTCGCAATTATACCTGTTTATTAAGGATTGAATTCTCTTAACTGAGATCACAAGATATTGTCTTTTCATTGCATGTGAAAAGCTTTCGTTTCAGAACATGATAGAGAAAAAACCTGTTGGCCCGCCTTCAAATCAAGAATATAATAATAACCATAAGAGACCACAAGAGACGTCCTAGACCTTGTACGAAGGTGAAAGTCGAGGCCACGTTTGACCGGATTTGGGTCCTCGGAAGAGAATGGATGACCAAGCAATGATTGGATAAATACGCCGCTTACCACTTTCTCGTAAAACAAGCATCGTTAAAGATTTTAAGCGTTCATTGGCCCGACATACATAAACATAATAAAATATTTCTTTTTGCGTTATCCTTTTTACATTATTTCTTTTTTGTATTCTTTGTTTTTTTAATAAATGTAACATTTTTTAGAAGTTTAATAATTTTAATCTTTGTTTTATAATTTCAACAGAACATTCTGTCATTAATTGTCATTAATGAACGAACATATTTATAGTATTTATAGATTATATCACGGAGTTTCTTGTTCTTATATCTTCGTGTATGACTTATTTTATTAATGTATATATAATTTATATATATTTATATATGTTTATTTTATGTTTATACTATATATAATTTATTATATTATTAAACTATATAATTGTACATCATATGAATTTATTTCTTATTAATTTGTACTATTTTGCTTTCAATAAAAAATTTCAAGCCAAATAGAAACATAATAGAAATGATTTTATTAAACATTAAAAAAAATTGATTTTTAGCTATCAAGTTAACTTAATAACATAGAAGTAAAATAATATTTATAAATATACATGGATAAAAATTAAAATCGATTGCACGCGTGAAATGATGATTATTCCCGATGAAAGTTTCGAGAACCATTAAGTCTGAGAAAATGGAGACAGGTGACCACGTAGAAAGGCTCACCGTTTGTCTCGATACACATACTCGATCTGGATCTGTCAGGTAAAATCGCGAAAACTGGATGAACCGGCTATATAACCATTACACAGCGTAACTTTCTAGTGGAGTGCCCGCGTGAAAATTTCAGTGGTCCGGGTCAATAGATCTCTAAAAAAAACGAGATATAAAATCTATTCCGGCATATGCATCTAGTCGTTATTCCCAAATCCTGTTGGAGAAGCAAGCAAACGGTCGCATTGATAAATGACGAAAATGTTTGAAATATGAATGGAAAAAATGGAATGGCAGCAACTTAATAATCATAAAAAGCTCCAAGATAGTGACGCGATTAACCTACATTCGCTTCAATTTACATAAATTAAAAAGAAAGTTAAAAAGGATCTAAAAAAAGTCAATTAATAATTATCAATAAAAAGATAAGCTCATTTCTCTTAAGCTTTTTCTTATATTTCTTTTTATTCTTAATATTTCTTTTATATTACTAATCATTACTCAAATTTAATGCAGATTAAATAATAAAATCTTATATATATAAAAGATTTTTTTATCTAAATTTAAAGTGATCTAAAATACATATTTAATACATGAATTTAATAAATGGATCCTAAAACAAATTATTGTTCAGAAATGAAAAAAAGATAATGATTCATTACGTTCAATCTTAAAATTTTCTTTAGGATCCATTATAGCAGAGATATTGTCTTATTTTACGTTACGAATAGAAACATGATTTCTTAAATTTTGGAAAGAAATTATGGAAAGAAATTGTAAAAAAACGCTCCGTGACATTAAAAGGCTGGACCGGAGTGGTCAGAAATCCGAATGTGAAAGTAAGAGATTCCTCACAACTCTCTCCTCTCACAGTTATTCATATTTATCGTATACATATTTTACTGTTGTTACAGGTGAACTGCCTACATTAATGTGATCGACAACGGGCACTTGAGAACTTCTCATGAAAACTATTAGAAGACTTTCTTTTTTGGTCTTAATATAAATACTGCATTTTGAGACTTGGATGCGCAAGAAAATAGCAAGAAAACGGTAATAAACAAATAATAACAACCCATTTTTTCTGCCTGAATAGATTTCACAGTCAGAAATTTATTTTAGAGCAACCAGCCAGATTTTTTGTAAATTGTGTTAATTTAATTATTTTCGTTATTTCACAAACGTCTCTCGTGAGATTCATTGTCACATTTCATCACGTTGGTGTCAACGGATTTCCTGTGTAGACTGATAATCAAATGCATTAAACGTTGGAGAAGAAGAAGGCGAAATGAGCCGTGCGCGAGTCATTGTAAAAGTTTTCGCAGGGAAATGTTACAATTTTACAGATTATACCCGTACTTCCTCTTGGATGATGCAACGCGAAGCAGTTACTCTCCGTGTAGCAGGTTGACTACGCAACATTCACGCTATATAATCTCTGCGGCATTACATTTAGTAATCGTGACCGACGAGAAGCATCATACGTTGTCTGAAGCAAAACGACATTCTACGAAATACTCATTTTCTCGTTCTTGAAATAATATAATTTGAATAATATTATTCACAGGAGATATAATACGATTCTGTGATTTGTCATATAAAACATGTTCGTATTTTTGAAGTAATTATTTGGTAAATTTTGTGTTCTCAAATGGGATATTCGATAAATAAACAGTAATTATATATTTTATTATATTGTATATTATTCATATATACTTGACTTGATTTCTATTGCTATTAGAAATTCATATTCATTAAACTAAAGGAATTAATAAATTTATAAATGTCTCTATACATTGCGTAAAAACATTAATAATAAAAATTTATAGATGTATATCGTAAAATGTGTGCCCTGCTTTTTTTCACTGATACAGTTGCTATATGTAATAACTAATTTTTAAGCTGCATGGGCTAAAATGGTTATCAATTCTTCGTATAATAACTATCATTTTTTTTATATCAGAGAAAATATGGATAACAAAAGAAGTTTTTATATAGAATTTATATAGAATTTATATATAGATATATCGTCACTTAGATATGTTATATAAATAAGTTTGCAATTTTTATTTATTTTTATATTTCAATTTAACTATAAAATTCAATTGCAGTAAATGTTTAAAATAAGAGGTAATAAAATAGGAAACAACTTTCTTTCTTGTTTCTTCACTTAATGTAAGATTGATTAAAAAAAAAGATTATATTTTTAATATAGTTCCTAAGTATACGAGCATCTAATGTTTAAATTAAAATTTTTAAATAAAGTAGAAAATTGAAGGCATTTAATATCGCATTTTAAACATTTACTTGTATTCCTACCTAGAAGAGAAAGTTCCAATTACATATGAAACAAAACCAGTGACTTTGATCCGTGAGAAAATCCAAGGAAGGAAAAGGCAAATACCCGATTGGTTCTAAAGGTCGTTCGTGCAACAATGGATTTTGCCTCGCCATGTGTAATCAATCGCGGCTGCACCCTTTCTAGTAAAAGTTAAAACGCTGATGTATTACATCGATACGATCGCGATAGGCGTTGTCCGCGAATTTGTGCGTGCATCTGAAAGTAGGCTGCGCGGCGAATTCAGAGAGACTTCGACCTAGAAAACGCTTAATTTGTATGCGTTGCAACACGAGTTACATGCAAGTGGAAGTTATTATCATAAGTGGAGGCTGTACAACTGTTTCCATATAATATAAAAATTGAAAAAATATGATAAAACATATATGTTTGTAGATTCTATTTGGACGTTGGAGAGAAAGAGAAAGAACAGGATTTTCATATAGTTCCTAAATGTGAAAGCTAACAGGAACGTTACAATTTCATACTTTCAACAATAAAAGGATGAAAAAATTATCTTTTATCGATCAAACTTCCTTTAAAACGAATTCTATTATGAAAAATTGTCAGTAATTTGTCAAAGTAAAATCGAGGTAGACTTCTTGGTAGTGAAATTATTGATATTCACTGCACGCTGATTGCACGCGATTACCTGTATCATCGCGACGTGTCTGAAAGTGATTTCATAATGCATAATAACGAACCGAATGGCGTCCGGACTTCTGTCTGCTCGGTCTTCCGATTTGATAATCCTTTACAAGCTTTTTATTTCTTCTCGCGAGCATCCTTGATTGTCGTGCATCATTAATAAAACCGGGGAAAGCTGTCCTCCTCCACGAATTCAATCGCCAAGTTCATTTATTTAAAAATAGAAATCCCTGTGGAAGAAATCATTGACTTGTTTGCGTCGCGACGTTTCCTGTGCAACGATTCTAGATCTGTTAGATTGTTACACATCGCTTAATTCGCGTTACATCAAAACATGAAAACTGATGTACAATGTGACTGTTACTCAGTTATGCAAGGATCTACCCCGCATAATAAGAAGATTGAATTGTATCATGGGCTATCTTCGTGAAATTTCGATGGAAATTTTCGTGCTATCATTATAACAAGATTTCACATTTAACACAATCACGGTACTTCAATTTTAACATTCATCCATTATCTTGAGTTACGTGAGCGAGTTTCTAACAACAGTTTCCATATATTCTAGATGCCCCGTTAGTGCCCCGTTAATACTAAAATGTAATAAAATATGTTCATAGAGAATGCGTCATTCGTCTGCGACATTTTGCAGATAATATCACATAATATTAAAAGATACAATTCTGAATTCAGACAGTACATTTCGTATATCCGAATACTTAAAATGGAAATATAGGATTATGTCTCAAATATGATGTCAAGGGTTATAATACATATCCATTCTTTTCTTTCTCAAATTTATTTTAATTCAAAGTTCTGCACAAAATTATTTGCATTGTAAATTTTTACTGATAATATTCCACGCCGATATATTTTTGATAAATTAATTTTTTAATTTTACGACACAAATTGTATAATTAAGTGTCATTAAGAGACGATTCCCGTATTCTAAAAAGATGTTTGGCAAAAAAGAAAAAAATTTAATCTAATCTGATCAAAAAATTCATACATATTCGTTTGAGGAATTGCTAAATGATCCGTCGCATTTCAAAAGTCACACGGAGAATAGTCACCGTACTCAGAGAAGATTCACCCTGACCTACTTCCGGTCAAGTTCATTGCTCATCTGCCATCAGAGCTCCCGCATTCACCTTTTTCGCGCGATGTGATGCATGCTTTTGCATACTTCTCTCTCGCGGCTTTCTCTTTCTCTATGTTTAAAATGATAAGTCCATTATAGTTTATTAAAGTAATAAAATAATACTTATATGAAAGTGTCCTAAATGTATGATATAGAAATTAATAAATATCGAGTAGAAAAATTCAGATGTCATGTGAGTAGAGTCTGTGATTGTATAATATAAAACAAAAGTTAATTCTATATATAAAAAAAAATATATATATATATAAAATACATATATTAATAATGTTATATATATATATATATATATATATATATATATATATATATATATTAATAATGTTTAATTCTGTAAAAAAATAATGTCCACAGAAGAAATATTAATTTTCCATAATACACTAAATATCGAACCAATAAGATATCGACATCATAACTCGCATTATTAATATATAATCATCAATAATTGAATATTGGCGTTTTCGTCATTTCTTTTCACATTTTATATAGCACTCTGTAAAGTAAGCTTGGCTACTGCATCGAAAATAGATCAATTTTTAATTAAAACTTTACCTTTCGATTCCCCATTTCGCAAACTGACAGACTGAGTGCAATACACAAAACGTAATTGCATTTTGCTCAGTGCCGAGGGACGGAAGGGAACCCGGTTAAATGGGGAAAGGAGTTCTAAGGATATTACGATGTCATGGCTCTGTAATTAATCTAATCATGCAATTCGCGATGCTGCATCATCAAAATCAAGCAACGTAAATCACTAAAGAAAATTGCGTTCGTTAATATTGTTTCGTGATAAAGAAGACACAAAGTTCCTTCGTTGAGTAAATTGTTTTGCGTAATATACGCAAAATTTTGCAATTTTGTACGGAATTGTATCATGCCAAGATAATTGTGACATTATGCTGTGTAATGCTGTGAATAATGTAATGTCATTGCTTTAAGATAATTATTAGAAGAACTTGCAAACTCGGAGCGTTTTGTATCTTTACAAGATTTATATTAATATAATAACAAATAGTTAATATTATATATATTTATATAAATATAATAATAATTAAGTAAAATAATAATTAAATAATAAAAATAAAAATAATAAACAAAATAATAACTTTAAAATAATAATGAGGAAAAAATTCACATTACATTTTCTCGTACTCGATTGGCTTCCTGTTCAGGATAAGTACATTAATTCAATCGTGTTTTATAGAACGTATTTCAATTGCAAGCTATTAACACGTGTATTATGCAATACATAATATTCTATCGATATTGTGTCTAAAATCGATATATACATAATATAATATAATCGCAGTGAATTTTTATGTAACGCTTTATTATTTCTCTCTACATTGTGATGCCATTTTATAATAATTTTAATTATTATTATTATTTGGCAGATAACATTGTAAAATTATCAATTGTATTATTTTATTAAAAAGTTTCTCGTTAAAATATTTTACGTTGCTTTCAATTTGATCATTAAAGTTGATTATATTTGTCTGCAGTTATTACTGCTCAACCGCACAATCTGCTAATTGGAACGATACCAACTGTATTCTACTCGGTGTTTATCGCGTTATTTCGCTAGTTGCAAATTATGAGATATCGTCGCGCGATAATCAAATCGGCTGGAGAGACATTCTCCGTTCGCGTAATCCTTTTGCAAGAAGCAAACGGAGTCAAATCATTGCAAATTGAGCCGCTACTATCCGTTGCCACGACCGCGGGACGAAGGGAAAGGACGGTTGAGAGATGGTGGAAACGCGGCGGCAGATTATTGAGATAATTACATAGGAGAAGCGAGTGATGAGGGGGATGGCCACGAGATAGGAATGCATTTTGCTTCACGGGCGGGTCGCTTTCACCTGCGGCGATTCCTAAGGCACGAGCGGGATAAAACCTCATTGTCCTCGCTATCAATTAGTGTCGTTCGTGACGGCAATCTCACTTTTCTAGGACTCCCCCGCGAGTCAACTTTTGCCGAATGAAAATCCATTTGACCGATTGCTCAAGCGATGGAAAGCTTACTACGACGATTCATTACGAAGAATTTGTTTTACGCAAAGAGAACATACCTTTTACAATACACTATAAGATATTTTATAAACTCTTCAAGGATAATCCTGTTAACCATTTGCAGGATACTGTCGTTTATTTGTTCATTACGCAGATATATGAGAGATACTTTTTGCGAAATTGTTTTCTTAGAAACGTCAATCATTGTGCAAATTATAGTAATGTTTTCTTATAGTAACATATACATTTTATGGATTTGCCTTGTGGCATTTTATAAAGATTCTGATTACATCTCTGCCGACATTTCGAATAGCCAGGATTCTCATAAAATGCCACGTTTCGCGAAAAGTCGATGACAAATACACGCATGGAAAATCTTGCATAGACTGGCGCTAATTTTTACAAAACGCAACAGTGCCAGTGAAAGGAAAGGCGAAGGTCTAAATAGCTGTACAGAGTGTCCACAAAGCTTTCAGGATTCATTTAGTAAATCCTGCAAAAGTAACGTTATACGATCTTTATGTGTACAACTAAAACTGTACATAATTATTAATTTATCAAACAGATGTTAAAATCTTTAAATTCGAAAATTAAATTAAAAGATAGAGATGTTTATGCCACTTTTAGAGCAAAGAACAGGTTAAATAAATTCATGAAAGTAACATATTATATCGTTCATGGAAATCTAGTTAACTACCGTATATTCGTTTAAATGTTCATTAAATAGTTATCCGTACTGAAATGCCCCGATTATTGTTTTCAAACTAATAATTTTTATAATATTTACAAGTTTTATCTGATCTCTCTTTCTTTTTGCTCGCTAATCAGCTATCTATCAAGAAATAAAACTTAGCTTCTTCATTAATATTTTTCGATAATAGCGGATACAATAGATCTAATATAGTGATAGATACTTTCACAGCTTACATTATAGGCACGAATACTTTCTACCGCAAGGAGAAATTATGTTTTTCCAATCAGTATACAGGCTTGTAGTTCGTGTTCCAAGGTTACTCACGATGGCGATTACGCAAATTGATTAACGTCCACTTTCGGGAACAATGACGCGATGTAAAGATTTCCAAGTGCTCTTATTTGCAACAATGGATTCAATAGGACAAATCGCGAATTTCTCTCGCTTTCACCCTCGTTTCAACGATTCTTTGCTTACTTTACGCACCCATAAAATATCGGTCGAGCGAGCCAATCAATAAGAAGCGCCGAATGATTGAAGAGGAACGTCAAACGTCCTTGCGTGCAGAATTAAACGTAGAATTTAAATGTTGCCTTCTAAATTTAATCATCTATGAAGATTGAAATTATATATAAGTTTTTTTCATAACAAGGATAAAAGATTGACAATCTTGGATCATTTCATGTAAAAATGTCATAAGTCCTAAATAACATAAGTTCTAAATTAAATTATTACCATAGAAATTTTTATATACATGTATTCACGAATATACATGAACATTTTATTAAAAAAGAAATTCATGAGTTTATTTTAAAGATTTGATTTTTTATTATATTAAGCTTGTGTGAACGCGTATCAAGCTTGTCAAGATTATTCTGCACTCATAGCAAACAAATAAACTGTGCAACTTATATTTATTGAAGATCTATTTGCCAGGCCATTAATTTACTCGTAAGTCGTATTTTTCATCGTTCTATGCAGGACAGAATGAAACATGTCCGGCGTCTGTGAGGCCGTGCGAATGTTGAAGGCATGCAATCATCAGCACCCCGTATATCCGGGCATTCAATTCGAGGATTTGCCTCGTCCTTCCATAGATTCGTCTTATTCTAAATCTTACCTGTCCTTATTTCTCGCCATTAAAAGGATATATATTTTTTAGAATGAGATTCTTGTACAGAATTGATATCAGTACAGAAAGAAATGAAAACATATCTTTAACAGAGCTAAAATAAATCTCTAAGCTAAAAGTTTTATAGAACAAAAAATTCTACACGCTTTTGTTTAGAACCACCACCCTATGCTAAAATACTAGGACTACAATGCTAGCTCCTAATTTTTAGATTTTGAGTATTGCAGTCTAGGATTTATCAAATCTTGAAATTTACGAAATTAAAAAATTTCGATTTTTAAAACTTTATGTCTTTCTCTAAAATCACATGCATTAATTTGATAATTCTATGATTAATTTTTCTATAAAATTTAATATAATATAACGTAAAAAACAACGTAATATGTAATCAGCTATGATTAAGAAATATGAAAAATAATTTGTTTTACAAAAATTTGCCAGAAACAAGTGTAATACAAGATACTGCTAAATTTACTACAAAGTCAATAGTCATTTTCTATCAGTCATGAGTTCATCGAGTTTGACTCGAGCATTCGAAATCGGAGGAAAAAAATCGATGTTCCGAGGAATTGCGAAAATTCCGCCGAGTTGGGCGTATTTTTTCCGACAAAAACCATCTTCTATTCAGAAGCACCGTCGGATGCAACATCCTGAGAACAGCGAATGGATCACGACGATATGTTCCAGACGCGGCTGATGGCCAATGCGTTTCCTAATCCCGGCGCTTCGTTCCTTCCTACGGGCGAGAGGATCATATAGCCGGCGCATATTTCCGCAAGAGTCGACGAACTGACTGACCCACGATTCCAATCAGAAATTGCATAAGAACGAGTAACACGCGTACACCTCCGTTCGCCTCTCACTTCTTTCGCTCGCCTTGCGAGCTCCGGCCGAAGCGGAGCAACTCTCTCTATCATAAAACCCATTTTAGACGATATATAGATCATCACAGAAATTGGGATGAAATTCTGAAAATTTGGAATACGTCATGTATAATGTAGAAAATATTTGTAGAGCCGTATTATAAAGATAAATTGTACTTCTAAGACTTAAAATAAGCTTGATGCCGATTTTTGACGTTCTTGTGCAAACACTTCACCAGAGTAGGCTAAGGCTTTGAGATTTTATGTCAGTATCCGCCTATTCTTCATTTCCACACTAGGTAATATCGTAGCCGAAGAGAGAAACGTAGTTTTCTAAAATCTAATTTTGTATCTACTATATCCTACTTATAAAATTTTTTATTCGGTATATGTATAAAATATTGCAAATTTTTATCTCCCTTGTATAATAACATTTTGCTATTATTATAAAAACCCTTATTTTTTGAAAAATTAGTTTGTAAAATCACTACAAGACTGTCGAAGAGTCGTCAATTGTATATACTTGCATTTTAATTATCTATATGAATATGAAATACTGATAAGATAATATCAAATCTATTACACCTGGCATCTATTATTTTCTGTTCGATACGTCCAATATGGACATTCAATGTACCCGACGCATAAAACATCGCAGTTCAAGTTTGAAGCATGACGCGCAATCGGATCGCCGCAAAAAGAAATCAGAGCAGTGCATGTTAATATCGCAATTGGAAAATGATTGATTCCGATCGTCCGATGATTTTCAACTTTTTTACACATATACGATGCGAAGATCTATAAATAACATTCAGCATAACGCTTTTGGAAATGATACCTCAATATCATTGCCATAAATTCCGACAAATATATCTCCATATACAATTTGTTCATCTAGTTACTAGCAAAATAAAATTTGTCAACGTTTTCTGTAACGTAACAAATTTTCTTACAATATTTTTATAATACACAACAGAGCGTTTATTAGAATCCTGCTTCCTGAAACAGATTAAAAAAAGTAATTCAATTATTCAAAAGTAATTTCAATTATTCGATCACAGTCTTTTCGGATTAATTCTAATACAGAGCAAGAATGATAATTTTGAGCACAACCCTTGAGGCTGAAGCTCATCCCTCAAAGTAATATTCAGCGTGCATCAGTATCATGGGACCAATCGAAGGAGAGGCTTTCTCTTGGATCATGGTTCACCGGTACCCGGGTTTCTGCTCGCAAATTCCCCGTCGTTCTTTGGAGGGGATATCTATATAGCCTGCCCATTCTGGGACAGCCCGTTCAAACTGCTCGTGTTCCTAAGACCGCACATGTACCACCGTGTACCACGTATACGACGAAACATCGTATACGTTAACGGTTTCGCTCCGAGCTTGTGGGACGAATAGAAACGGCTCGAAGTGAAAAATCGGGTTCCAATTACAATTAAATCGGAGTACGGCAGGGGGGCAATGTGGTGCGATGTGAATGAAGGATTATCTTGAACGAGTGCGGAGTACGCGATCAGTAAACAAAGCGATATCATATCGTGAAGTTCGTAGGTGTCGAGAGAAAGGGAGAAAGAGAGAAAAAGGAAGGAAACGAGAAGAATCGACAGTAGGTCGAGGGTGGTTTTGTGACCTAGCACGGAAGTACAGCCACCCTGCACAATGGTAAGTCCGCGGATATTGTAGAATTGCGGCAATGTGTTAGAAATCCTCTAATTCTACATCTGCACGAATTTCATCTGTGACTATAATCGATATAGAGAATAATAAATAACAAAAGATGCCTAAAAGTATTAAATTAGTATAATTATACATTTCATTCTTTAAGGAAATCAAACATCAACAAAGAATGTTACTTTCTACTATTAATCACGTTTAAAAAGTTATTTTAAGAAATAGATTCTACAACATCTTTCACCTTTATGTGAAAGAATTTGTATGTTGGTAGATAATAATTCGATAATTAACTCATATTTTTAAAAACATCGAGTGTGTAAAGAATTTTCCAAAACAATCAGCTTTACATGAAATTTCTTAAATACAAGATCTAATAAATTAAACATTTCTTTCATTTCCTATAATATTAAAAAAATAAATTCACTATTAATGTTTATTATGTTCACAGAATAACAAAATAAATTATATATAATTTCGAAAAATTGATAAGAGAATCCTATCATACACAAATCTAAATGGATAGTTTGCTGAATTATAGACCTCCATTCACAGAATGTGCGCATAATTAACAATAGAAAGTAACATTTCTGATTGTTCGACCTCCTTAAAGAGATAAAATATATAATTAAAAGCTGTAAAAAAATGCTTTATTGATATTATCATTACAATAAATAATCTTTTCATGTACAATGACAGGCGAAAGATGACTTAAAATTTTTACTGTATGTTGTTTAAATAATCTAAGTATACACTTGAATATTAAAAAAAAAATATTGAGGCAATCTCTCTTCAAATTTATAGTTTTATTGTAAATTACTTTATTTAAAAATAAGTTTTTAAAGAAAATGCTGAAGAAAAAGCAATAATAAAAAATAAATATAGCAATATAAATTATTTTCTACTCCTAGATTTCTCAGAGGCATAACTCCGCTCTTATAAAATATAAAAACGATATAAAACTTACGGTCTATTTTAATATGCAGTATTCTTTTTGATTTATGAAAGTAATCGGAAATATTCAAAATCATCTACTGCATTCTTTTATCTCGAACAGCGGGATAATTGTAAAATAGACCAGTGTATCGATGCATCTCCCGTGTTAACGCTTTCTAACTTACGCTCTGTATGTCGATGCTGTAAAATTTCACAGTACATAACTTACGGCTGCTAAATAGCTTAAGAAATCCTACCGGGTATTAAATAGCGATAATAATCGGGGTATAAAAACGTTTTCCTATAAACGCTAGCTAATAAAATATTTCACTACAGATATCAATAAATCGCTCTACCTTTCATTAAAAATTTATGCTTGTGAAGACATAGGATTCGTACTTATAGGATTCCATTCAATTAGCTGTAATTGGGTCGTAGCGTATCATGCGTGTAATTTACTATTCTTTTTTTTTTCGCGTTATGGTTATCTTGAATATAGTCTGTATTCCGGTTTTCATGCTTAAACGCAGATTTTATTAAAGAATTGCAGTGTACTGCGAAATTAAATAAGCGTACACTGTGGCAGAAAAATATAAACTGCACTCAAGTTTTAATGAGCGTATCGGAGTTGAGACGGCAAGCGTCCATAACATGTTCGACGTGAACGTTAAGGATCGCCGAATCTATTACAAAAAGAAAGAAAAAAAATGGAAAGAGAAAGCAGCGCAGAGTTCTTACACGAAATGTCATTCCGTATCGATAACGATCGCCAACGCCTTTCTTCCGTAAAGCACGTTCGGTGAGTATCGAAATCTCGTTTTCAGGTGGCACAGTTAGATAGGATTGTATAACTTCGATTAAAACTACATACAACCAGCGAATGTTGCGCGAAAATGGAGAAAATTCGCGCGGAACTATTTTTTCTTCATCGAAAAATAAAATCGGGCGAATCGAGTGGAAAAAACGCGATAGGAGAGATAGACAGAAAGAAAGACGGTCACTGACCTCCTGAATTGCGACATAAGGAGCGAAGAGCTGTTCACACACTGACCCGTATTTCGTTCCCGCCGGCGAATAATTCTGAGACTTTTGCCTATTATTCGATATTCCATGGAGCAGGCGACTCCTTTCTCCCGGTCCAGGCTATTTCGACAGAGTATTCAAGTGAAATCTGAATATGAGTTCCAATCGCGTAATGCACGAGTTATAATTCACAGCCTACTTGCATCTATCACATAGTGTAAAATTTGTCCAATCTATTATACAGGCGAACAGAAATGTCCTATCTGATCATACGAAAACATTCTGCACATTTTCTTCCTGTTTTAAGACCCACTAAGTTAAATACAAATTAATTAATCTGATATTCAGACTTAAAAGATTCTAAAAAGATATACGTATCCACATGAAAGATTTGGAAAAATATGTTTTAATCTGAAAATAAAATTTGGCAAAAATTAATTGCCTTTGTAAGCATTATAATATTATTTATATTACACATCAGCCTTATTGAAATTTTTTTTAACGTGTAAAAATGAATCTATAAATTTTAGAACAGAATTTTGTTTTATTATATAATTAATGTTTCTTATAAGTCTTGTACTAAAAAGATAATATGAGTAATACAATATTATAATTTTACAAACCCAGAAAAAAATTATATATATATATATATATATATATATATATATATATATATATATATATGGATACATTTTTTATATAATTATATATAAATGTATATAAAATATGTCAATAATTATATATAATTATATATCATTGTATATAATTTTATATAATTTTATATGAAACATTTTTTCCCGGGAAGGCAATTAATTTTGCCAAATCAGATTAGAACGTATCTTTTCAAGATCTTTCATGTGTTTTCCTGTACTTTAAGTCTTTATATATAAAAAAACGGAAATCAATATTTTTTCTAGGAAATGGAATTGAATACGGCAACTAAGACTATATGTAAAAAAATTGTGTGTGTGTGTGTGTGTGTGTGTATTTGTACAATTGTTCCTTTTTTAAAATTCGAAACTATATAATAGTTATGCAAGATACCTAACACTACCTTCAATTATTCATAAACTATTTGTTATATAAAAAAATGTTTCAAATAAATGTTAGATGCCTTATCTTATTTGTTATATAAAAAAGTTTTAAACAAAGGAATTAAGTGTCTTATCCTGTATAATAAACCTAAAATTAACATTTTTGTAAAATTAACATTTAACTTTATATTTTAATTTAAAATAAAATTAAACATTGTTTTTATTTATATGTAATTAGATCGAAATATTATTTTCCTACATTGTGCAAATTTCATGTTTTGCCCAATTTAGATCCGTTGTATGTGACATTTATTTAGCATACCGAGCATACGTTCGTATGTTTAATTGATGACATAGATACATACATGCACTCATTAATTAATTAAATATCCAAATGCGATCTTGAGAAAGAAGGTAATTCATTTTCGGATCAAGTATAAAATAAATAAATAAACCACACAAAATAATTTTTAATATAAAAATTTAGAATAAAATATGATTATTATTCTGCTAATGACATTTTAAACGTGCTTTGCAGAACAACACTTCGAGAAATTTAATTTCAGATGTTAAATCTTCAACGTAATATATCATAATTCTCTAAGACGTTAATAATGTTAAGGTTTTCTAAACATTTAATGACACGTAAGAAAGAAAAATGTTCTGATGCGACTTATTACTATAGCGTCCAGAGATTTAAGTTATAAATCTTGTAAAGCTGTAAATGTATTTTCGAAGTTTCACGATGGGATTTGACGTCAAAACGATTCTCCTATGCTGGAAGACCAATCGTAGGCGGAAATCCTTGCAACAAAGTCCGAACTAACAATAAGTGGCACGTAACCGAGTAAAGGAAAGGGATCTCCGCCTCTGGCTTCTTAATACTTCCATTGCGTGCCGCTCTCGTGAAATGAAACTAGGAAAAATTTGCGATCTCCACTGCTCTTCTTAATTACGTTTTACCGCGACGAACTCACGCGTCATGCTGTTAACATCTAGCGAGCAAGTTCCGCTTTGTCGCGAAAGAAAGAATTTCTTTTGAGAAAAGTATACAAAAACTCGATTCTTATGTAATAAAAGTTTTTATCAAATCAAGAGATATTTAAATTACGGGAGCAAGAAAAACGCTACTGTTTTGTAATAAATTAAGCATAATTATCTCAGATGTAAGAGCGAAATTTCTAAAATATAGATCCTCTAATTAAACGAAATTAAACAAAATTAATTATATCTTCTTCTGCAAATAAAGATGTCGCGGAAAAGCTAATAGAACTCGTTAGATAAAGTTAGAATTAGTTACGTCACGTTATTGTTATTCTCTATGCTGTGTTTACAATGACTATAGATCATAAAAGCTCGCACACGGCGTGTGAACAATGCACACAATTGTGACTCATGTGCGACTAATTCCGTAATCATCCTCCGCGCTAATCTCATCGCATCCCGAGTCATTGTCGCTCAGGTGTATCCTATTCAAGGATAATGGCCTCGCGACGATGCGATGTCATTGTCCCAGCGGTCGCACGATGTGTTTCAAGAATTAGCGAGGACGCGCTATTGACACTAATTATTCAGATTTATTAAATCAAAATTTTTAATCTCGTTCGAACGAATAATTTTCGAATAGAAGAAAAACGCAGAATATTTCTAATAAAATTTCGATCGGATAGATTACTCCTGTCTCCTAGACCGAACAAATTTCACGACGTCGTTTTTCCGTCGACTGCTGCACGTAAGTTCCCTCATTTCCGGCTAGGTGTTATTAGCTTCTTTTTACGGTCGGAAGTCCCACGAGTAAGCGATCTATCGCGATAGCCAGAAAACCGCCGTCCGAATCGGTCTCGGTGCAGCGCGCTCGAATGGGAGCCAAAAGTTCGAAGGCGAAAGTAAAGGTGGAACACCGGCGAAGAAAGTCGGCGACAATAAGTGGCACGCCGATAAGGCGTCGGCCATCCGACCGGATCGAGCATGTGAAAACCTGTCGGTGATCTCCCGATGACAGGAATTGATCAAGTAGAGATCGAGAGAGCCCCGCTGGGAGACATATTACTGGCTTGCGTTCACGTCAAACGAGTCTTTCAGACGATAAAGTTGTATTTATCACGCTAAGAAAGAAATGCGTGAAACTGCAGAAATGCGTTTTTATGGTTGATTGTTCAATCATAAAAAACAAATCTGCAAATACATGGATATTTACGGTATCATTTTTCCCAGTGAAAACAATTGCTCGTTTGTTTATTGTTGCCCCGAATATTGTATCTGGATCTTCATCAGATAAATTTGCCGCAGCTGTTATATGCAGAAAGAACAATAGCTTATGGAAATTATAATGAGATTGAACGATGTCATGATTTGAGATCTCGAGAAAGAAACAGATTTCTAGAGAAATATATATTTGTAATAAACTTGTATTATTTTTTTAAATAATTTACGTTTAAGTTTTTAACACAAGCCTTAATTTATGAGACTTGAGCATCGATTTATTAAAAAAAAATACTTTGATTTAAAAAACTTAGAAATGGAAACAGAAAAAAAATACTAATCAGTCTATATATGGATTTTTTCTACATAAGAATTATTTATTTAATTTTAATCTTCAATAAATGCAGCTCGCATTTATTTAATTTAGCAAATAAATAATACGAATAAAATTTTAAAACATAAAACTTTTCGTATAAAAATTAATTTATAACAAAAATTTATTAATATTTTATTATAAACAATGCGTTCGTATTAATTTATTAATTGGATTTCTCTTTATGTAGCAATTAAGTACAGAACCATAACGTACTCATGCATAATCCACAACAACGAAACATGTCTTCCAGTAAGCCACGACTGCAAGATGCTATCGCGCAGTACACCGCTATTTCCGTGTTCGCGTGTAAAGTCTATTTACAAGAAACTCGATCGAAACTTATATCGTTCGCCGGTACTTTCCTCTTAAACGCGACAGACACCCTCTCGAAAAATCTAAGAAACGAAAGTTTCGCAAGCGACTATGAATAGGATAGTGCAAACAGAGTACAAGTAGAGCGTGAAGTTCCGAAGGCCATGAATATGCCATTTTTACAGACAATACGTATATATTCGACAAAATTACGCATATTTGCATATGTGTCGCCATACGTCCTTCTCAAGACTTTCAGGATTTATTGCTAAATAAAGAATAAAGACACATAGTCGTATGAATGAAGAGAATGTCAGTGTTTTTAAATCTTTTTTTTCATAGTTCATGAAACAAGGTTAACAAGGTTTTAAATGAGTTTTATATATACACATAGTATTGTTAGTAAAATTGAAAGTTTCTGAAACAATGTGCCTCTCAGATTTGTTATTGATTTATGACAACTATAATACACTTTAATATATATGATTGACTCAGCAGAGAAAAATGAATCGGAAAATACAGATCTCAAAAAGTACTAATTCAAAAATTCTTAAAAAGAAGTATAGTTTATTTGGAGATATTTCAAATATATACTTATATTTCCTAAGTGTTTATATCATCTCGAATATCCGTATCAATCGAATGTTTAGTCTTTTGATGCAATATTAGCAATATCTTAAGCTATATCCCCACTGAAGCTATATCCCCACTGAACAACGAGAAACTTTTTGTCGATGTTTCATGTTTCTTGAAAAAGTTGCCGATTGTTGAAAGTTTTTTAATGATTCTTAATGTTGCCAACAACAAAAGTTGCTGCTTGTCGCGTTTCCAATCGAAATAATAAATATCAAAGAAAATGAGAAACGCGTCGCAACAAGAGCAGAAGTTTCTTAATATAGACAAGATATTTCTACAAGTTGACATATGTTGGATAATTCGGAAACATTCAGTGACAGCAAACAAAAAGTAAAACAACAAAAAGTGTCTCGTTGTTGATCTAATGAGGTTATAACTTTATATCAAACGATCTTTTTGTATTATGTATTTTTAAAAATTTCTTAGAAATTTAAAGAACTGGAAAGTTATATATATATATATATATATAAATAATATCTCGTCACGTCAAATTTTATCTTACCGCAATTTTATTTTATCTTATGTTCAACTTGTTAAAAGCGTGACCATGTTGGACAAAACTGTTGACGATGCCAAGACCGCACCTTTATCTGAGGAACAGAGCTAACTTCCTCGCGCGTTGAGAGAAAGGTGTTCGACCTCCTTTTTAACGCCGTTGCGATCCGGCATGTAGCGAAAGATTGATAATTGCACACATTATCGGCGGCATTGACTGCGCGATGTTATGAGCGAAGCTCAACGAAAATATCGTTTTACGCACACCTACATCAGCCGAGAGAAAGTCATTTTTTTCGACGACGGCGAACGAATAGTTTCAGTCACATACTGGGTGCGCGTGGGAAGCTATTGGCTAGAATTGAAAACGGAATTGCGGTGACACAGCTATCGTTACAAGACGACGTATTTTCAAATGTAATTGAATGAATAGAGATTTCTTAAATTAGCACTTTTTTTAAGATCTGCATTTTTCAACGCGATTGCCTATTTTAAAATTGACTATATATCAATTGTAATCATCATGTTCTTTTCGGAAACTAAAATTAAGAAAAAAAAAATCAAATAATTAAAATATTTGTACGGTTTCTTTTCAATGTCAAGAATATAATATTCTAAAATTTAAATATTCTAAAACTTAAAGAATTTACGATGTTAGATTATTGTGTTTAGAAATTTTCTAATTAATCGACTAGCTTCAATGTCCCAAAACAGGCCACGATAATACTAAAATGACTCGTGACTGATCGAAAAGTGATTTTTTTAATAATCATTTCGAAGTCACTTTGATGTCACCGTGACTTTTTGTTCTGCTCGGAATGATTTTTCTCGATATATTATATTCAAATTGCTCCGTATATTACTCGCATAGTTCTTAGAAGTGAATTTTTCATTGCCGGTGCTTTCGCCAAACGACGAGCCGGTAATTTTCCATCGGAATTTCATTGCTATGTACATGCGCGCGGCATGTGCGAGCGAATACGGGTCTCATATGGGATCGATTTCTTTTCTTTCCCACGAAAAGCCCTTCCCGATGAATCGCGCCATTATTTTACACTCGATGGATTCGTTTCTAAAACGACCGGTCGGAATGCGCTCGGAAAAAATCGCGAAGAAAGCAGAAAAATCGCGCGGCGTGTCCGACACGCGATATTCCGTAATGAAAATTACATAGACGTGCTAGTAGCACGTAATCAAAATCATGTCAGTAGCACAAAAATCTGACCGAAAATCACAGGAACTGCAGTCAGGAACTTATAGTGAATTCTTAGCATTCCTTACATTCATCCTGTTGATGATGATATCATACTGATGATATCATTGTACAAGCGTTAATTGCATCGATAATATCGAGAAGCATGATAGCAATCTTTAATATGTTCTAGCCACTCGAAATTTTTCCGCGATTATCAATGGCTGTGCGTATTATATTTAAAATTCAACGTGTTAAATCACAATCCATACAGTCATCGAGGTAAATGTTACTCATTTTTTATTACCACATACGCTTATTTCCCGCTAGTTACTCGTGCAATCCATCAATCATCATTTTCGTAAAAACTTCGTTTGGCAACTTGCGATCTCGTAAGATTAGGTAGTCACGGTCGAGTCATTTATTAGAAATCGCCGTACGCTGTTTGATGCGATTCACAGTTCGTTAGCTCTGGTCGCACTCCAGAAGTTCCCCCGATTCGCATGCGACATGCGATGGTAATATCAACTGTGAATTGTAATAGTAATCATCGCATAATAATAGTAATGAATCACAATAAGATTAACAGAACAATGTAATAATCTTAATGGCACTTTCGCGGTCGTAATCTAAACGATTATTAATGGCATAACCTAGCATTAATAACTTTCTGACTCTATGAAAACGTGAGAATGTAATAAATTCAATTTTCAGCAAATAATTAATAAGATTTAATTTATTTATTTTAAATTTTTTTATTATTTATATTAGAGTTTATTATACATATTAGAGAATAAAAAAGTTAATTATATGTATGTATATATTAACAATTATTAAAATTATTAAAAAAGTTAAATATTATTATTTAACAACTAATTTATTAACATTATAATAAAATACTGCACAAAGTCAAATAAAATAAGAGTTATCCTTTTCTTTAAGTTCATACATATAAATGATACGTTTCTGTTAATATTCTTGCGGATATAAAACAGATTAAAGACAGTTGCACGCCTACATTTTCCGCGTTCGCAACTAGAAGGCCAACTACATTCACTTAGAGCACCATGTCACCCGACATTTCAAATATTTCCTGCGAAATATAACACGTTATTACGAACCAATTTAAAACCTTACAATTATAATGTTCCTAAGATTCTAATTAATGTCACCTATATATGATCGAAACAAATTAAGTCAATTGTATATACGAAATCTTATTAATAATTATAAGAACAAGAGCTTCGATCGTATATAATCGTATATTCTTACAATTATTAATAAGATTTAAATTATTACCTAATATTTAAAGTCATTAGACCATATAATCAATTTTTCTCGATATATCAGGATATATCACAAATTGCGCGGGTATATAAATAAACAAAAATGACAGCTTTAGTGAAAGTTGTCTTTACACGCATAATTGTGTCTAATGCTTCATGCGCACTGTTATTGGAGCTATAATTTAGATATTAAGTATTTTTTTTTAAATCAAATAAAAACCGAATAACATGATAGAACTATCAGATATTACGTGATACGCTCGTTGACGATTTCTTTTTCATCTAACCACTTATTTAGAAATATGGCAAAATGGAGTATTAATATATCAGCGTACAGTTCCGCGTAAATGAAGTCGAAGCGAAACGGAAAACTGTATCGAAAACAAACATCGAAACAATAGCCAGAAACAATGCGTTATTTCGATGCAATAATACGCGTCATTCGCATCTCTGTTCGAGATGAACAATCGATCGACAACACTCGCGATGTGTGCGGAACAAGCCAATCGCAAAATCAGAAATAGAAATGTCGTACAGTATAAAACTTTCCCATTTTAGAAGAATAAAAATTTAATTTGATTAAATATATAGATAGTGTAAATATATAGATATAAAATTTAATACTTTTATTTAATATTTTTTGAAAAAATATGTGTAAAAAACATACATCTATTTTATCGCTTAATTACATCTACATACCAACTGTATTCAAAGCGGGAAACATTTATATGATTTTAATTCAATTTATACGGTTAATTAAATAGAACATAAATGTAATTCTAATGACGAGCTATTCTTATCACTGTCAATCATTGTAAAAATTTATATAATTTATCACTATCAATCAAAATTTGTACTATCTAATTATTATAAATTAAACGAGAAGCAAATCTCTTTAATTAAACAAGAGTTTTAAAATAACAGTAGGAATTCTCTCTATATTAACGTTAAGACAACGATTATTCGAATTAATGAATGATGACATAATTACTATGTTACTAAATGTCACAATAATTTTATCTTTACGTTAAATATCTCTTCTTTACTCGTAGAATAATAACTTTCCCTCAATGAGGAAATAATTCATTCAAAGATTTTATAATCGTCATGGAAAGCGATTTATGAAACGTTTGACGAGAAATAATATCGACATTTTAATATCGGAAGTAATTAATAGCATTGTGTACGTGCGTGCGCTCGTTCATCTCAACTTTGTCGCATTATGAAACCGCAGGTTCTATTAAAATCATAAAATCGTGACTGATTTTCATCGGTCCATGATCTCGATTACTTATTCGCATCATGATAGATGCGGTGAAATTGCGGTTAGTTTCTTGTTATCTTCGGCACGAAGCGTTACTACGTTTTGTCTGTTACTCTCTAAAGCACATCCTGTTCGCTAATACATGAAATAACATAATTCTGTCTCTGCGCGCGCATATTATAATGAAATATCTTCTAACAAATTTATTTATTATTCTATACGTAGAAAATCATTTCGTATTTTAATTATTTAATTAATTTTCATAATTTTTAATATTAAAATTGATTTAAACAATGATTCGCGGCAGAATTTCAAATAGAATCCTATTTATAATTTTCTGCATCATGTATAGTACGCAATTACTGTATTACAAAACTCATATCACTTACAATATAACGCGCACGCACGAATATGCTTTGTTTTAAAAATATAAATTACGAATCAACGTTGTTGTAAAACAATCGAAGCAATTTTACGCTATCAATATAGCCTACGTCATCGCCGAAGTTAATTATCCAGCATCCACGATCAGTTAATCGATATTGTTGATTTTAGATTGTGCGGAGGTATTTCACACCAACCGCGATATTCATCGTCCTAACGTTGTTAGGCGGATTCGACGAATGCGCGGCTGAGCGATGGTCACGACAAATCTCTAACAGCGAGTGGATTCCCCTGGCTAATCCGGGGACCGCATCCGCTCAACTGTCGCGAGGCAACGAGGAAAGCGGGCTTCTATCTGGTAGCACGCATTTACCGAATCCAATCCAAACGCTCGCGTTACCGCCCGCCCTTCAGCAGCAGTATCAGGAACAACTGATTCAGTTGCAGAAAACGCAGGAGAGTATTCAAAAGCTCCTCTTGCTGCAGCAGCAGCTCAAAGCTCAGCAGCAACTTCTTCAGGTAAAATTGTTCAGCTTCTGATGTGTCAATGTCAATGATAATGCAAGATATTTTTTAATTTACTCTTTTTATTAAAAAAATATTTATTAAATATATCTTTCTTTATTAAATAATATATTTTTTCGAGAGACTAAAGAAAGACTGTGTTTATATTGAAAAAAAAGATAAATTTAGCAAAAACTTGTTACGTGAGAAATACATTAATTGTTTAAACGTACTTTTTTTACAAATGCTTTGTTAAATTTAATAAGGATTTAAAAATTGTACGCAATTAAGTTTCGACTTTCTTCCGTTTATTTCCCCAAACTAATTTTGTCTTTATTTACAGACTCAGCCGTTTTTGCCCGGCGATTATAATAGCGAACATGAGAAACAAGTATTACCGCCGAGTTCTTTAGGCAATTTGCAAACTGCACCCGAATTGGCGTCGGAAGCCCTGATTCCTCCGCATCCGGCCTCGGGAGCACTTCCGCCGGTACATCCTTCTCAAAACTTCCTACCGCAAAGACAAGCCTACCAGAATCAGGAATTATCGAATTTGCCTGTTCAGGATCAAGTTATACTGCAACACGATCAAAACGGCGGGAATGTGCAAGAAGGACTACACGCTTACGTAACGAAACAAGGAAGTCAGAGACATGACGGAAAACGTTTGAAAGGACAACCGAGTTCAGGATTATCGCAATCTTCTCTTATTGGAAGTGTGAACAATGAAGAGGAGGAGGTTCGTATAATGAAATTCTCACGTAGCTTACTTTCTTTCCGACATACGATTTATCAAGTTCTATTGACCAATTCTTATGTGCATCTCTGCGATGGTATCGTTAGATTAAACAGAATCAGAGCGTGCATAAAATACGCATCATATATCAACCGAGTGAAACCGGAATTAAGCACAGCAAAGCCATAAATTAATTTGGTTTGTTAAACACAAAAGTGGGAACTTATGATAATGACTAATTCCAATAAATATTGAACTTTACAAAGAAATAAGTAAAAAAATTTCAATTCTTATCTCAAATTTTATCACACTTATAACATTATAATAGATCTATATAATAGAATCTATATAATAAACCATTTTAATAATTATTACATATAATAACGCAATATGTAATTAATACGTAATAGCGTAACAAAAGCAAAATTTAATTGTGTCAATATATTTACCATACTGTATATATGTTAAATATTTTATAAGTATCCCAAGATTAAATTTTTTATCATTAAATTCATTATCATAATCATTAAATTCATTATTATTAAATTCAATAGTCTTATGTTAGAAATATTTATTTTCACTAAAAAATTTATAAATCAGAATTAAAGATATACATTTTAACAGCAGCAAACGCGATATTTTGTAGGTTCAACTAGTATACGTCCCGGCGGAAACATTGGCGCAAAGAGGTCAATCGAAAAAAGGCCGCGGAAGGAAACAATATCCCGTTCGCCAACAGCATTCTCAACAAGAAAATCAAGGAACCATCGACCAAGCTTCTTTTTCGCCCGATCAAGAAACTTTCGCACGGCAGATGCAGCAAATTCAGAAGGAACAGGAAGAGAACGCGCAGTTTCTGAAGGAGGAACGTGTGAGAGAGTTTGCCAGATTGAACGAGGAGCAGAAAGCGCTCGAACGGAAGATGCGATTGCAGCAAGAGGCCCTTCAAAGAGAACAGGAATTGTTGCGACAAAAGGAGGTCGAAAAGAAACGAAAGGAATTGGAGAGGTTGGAGGAAATGGCGAGGCAACGAGAACTGGATCGAATTCGCGAGGCTAGAGAAAAGCAGAGGCAGGAAGAACTCGAACGACGACGGCTATCTGAACTTCGCATCAAGGAAGAGAGACGCCGCGAAGAAGAGGCTAGACAACGCGAGGAAAGGCAGAAGTTGGAGCTGGAGCAGCAGAGGATCTTGGAAAGTCAACAGGAGGATCAATTACGAGCTACCAGTCCGAATTTCCAAAATGTCCAATCCCAAGCCCTGATCCACGAACAACCGCGTCGCCAGCATCTCACGGATAGCTCTAGAACCAAGAAGACTCGCGGCAGGCAACGTCCACGAGTCAATCAGTATCAGGAACAGTCGAATTATAGCGAGGTCACTACCACACCGTCGCCTAATCAACCGCCTCTTTCCGTTTACATGGGCAGTTCCACGTCCAGGTTGGACACCGTCAAAGTTACTGATGTTCTAAAGATCTTAAGAAATGCGAAAACCATCGCCGTTCTAGATAACGTCGGTCCCAATAGCCCGCAGGTGTTCGTGGGTCCGTCAAACCTGGACCCTCCCTACGGTTATGCAAAGTTCGATCTTCCCTATCTCTCGTCGATCGATCATAACAGAGTGGAACGCAAAGTCGACAAACTGCCTTTCTTCGTCGCTCCATTGAGCTTCGATCCGCCCCCGGGTTATTCTAAAATTCCCTTCCCAGCACCGCATATCGGTTCAGTTGTTGTCAACAATCTCTCGGAAACATCCTTGGAACCGAACACTCCAACAAATGAACAGAACTTCAATCCGACGCCATTAATCCAGCCGAATTCTTATAGCGACGCTGATCAAAGCGGATCTATAGCTACCACTGCATCTTATGATTCCTCGACTCAAAATTTCTCCCCGGAATCCAGCAGCCCTAAGTATGACTCCGCTTACTCAACACCGCATTCAAATTCAAAGTACAGATTCAGACAATATTACGATAATAAGCCGACAGTCAGCACATCATATGGCGAACAATCGACCGCGAAAACAAAGTCGAAACATTACTACGAACAAGAAACCAAATTGACTACTCAATCTCCGAAAGTCGATACGACAGTCAGCTATAGACAGGAAGTAACCTATTCTAGTACACCACGTTTCCAGGACAAGTCAGTAAATTCACACGATCCCTCCACGAAAGAGCAAGATCTGGCAGCCCAATTAGCGCTCATCAATCAGGAACTTGTCGCGCAAAGAGAGCCTCAGAAATACAACACCGCTGAACAGTATCACTCCCACTCTAATCTGGGTGAGTCGTACGACGCCAATGACGTCAGGGCGCCAGTTGGACCAACGCAATACAATATACCAGCGGAATTACCGCCGATCTCTCCACACTTGCCGGGCTTGGTAAATTCCTTGTTGGATAAGCAAGAGGGGAATCTTCCTGTCGCTCCGACACCACCATCAACAACGACTGTGAAACCAACGACAACGACTGCTCGTATAAGCTCTACGACTTATAGGCCACGGGGAAGGTGATAATTTTATCATAATTTATAATACTTTCCAAATTAATTTGTAATACACA
The DNA here is from genome assembly GCA_037157785.1 of Cephalotes varians. Lineage (NCBI taxonomy): Eukaryota > Metazoa > Arthropoda > Insecta > Hymenoptera > Formicidae > Cephalotes > Cephalotes varians. Next base: position 2,366,028 of record JANQDE010000001.1, on the reverse strand, counting down.
ATTTTTTTAATTTAATTTAATTTATTTTAATTTAATTTTTTTATATAAAATATCTTTTGATATTTAAATTTTAAAATAGATATTTAAATTATTAGTTTCGATTTAATAATACGTAATAATAAGTATCTATTCGTCTCTAATGTTTTTCAAACTTTTCTTATTGATTTTTAAATTGATATGCGTCATAACATATAGTTTATATTAAGAACATAAAATTTTTCTCCGTAAAACTCTTATGCTATTTGATCGAAATTTATGGTATAATACTAAATAGAGCATAAAAATTGTTCATTCATAAATATGTGTGTGTGTGTGTGTACGCGCGCGCGCCAGTAGGACATTAATATATTAGAATTACGTTTGGTCACGCACAGAAACAGAGTCGTACCTACTAGAGCCAGAACAACTCAGGCACCTATTAATAGAACGGTAACGGAAAGAACCCGAAGACCAACATACAACCGATCCAAATCTAGATTTACGACAACAACGGAGGATTACCGCGAGTCCTCTTACGAACCAACGAAAGCGAAAACACCGGAGACTACGCCGAAATATAATACGAACACTGAACGCAGAAGACCAGCGTCCAGAACGCAGAAGTACAGGAATCGAGATAGAGCAAATTCCCAGTCCGCGGTATAATTAATTTTTTGATCTCATTTATTCTTTATAATTTTTTATAATATTCTAATATCACAAGATCTTGAAAGAAAAAAAACATTGAAATAATGTAAATATTGCTTAAACTTGTCTAGGTTAAAAATCACAATGTTCAAGCAGCTAACTTCGAAAACTATCCACAGAGCGATTTGCACAGTAATGCATCTCCTGACACGTACTCGCCGCCGAGCGGACCCGCTTCTGATTTCCACCAGAAGGAAACTCCCTTATCAGGGATAAGCAACTACCCGGAGAATTATCCGACTGCTCCTACACAAACCGAGAATTATCCGTCATTGCGTGAAGTCACAGCTCAACACGGCACGCCCTTGTCCGACGAATATTCCAAGAGTCAGAATTATCCGCAAAACCGCCCTCAAGAAGCGCGCTACCAGCACCAAGATGCGACGTACGATCAGAACGATGGCTTCCGGCCATCGGGAATCGAAAAGACTCCGGTGAATGGATTCAATTATCAAGTTACAAATGAGAATTCACCGGACCAAACGATTTCCCAGAAAACCAAGGAATATTCGCGTTATCAGGAAGAGGCCAACTACAATCTAGCCACAACGGTGGATCCACGAGTCACGCCCGGCGAGGAACATCAGTATTCCCCAATTTATGAAGTGGCGCAAACTCAGCCGGATTATAACGCCGGCAAAATCGAGAGTGCAGCGATAGAAACTGATCCGAATGCATCACCGATTTTCATTCCGCTTCAACAGAACCAGCAGGAGAATTACGACTTGCAGATTCCTTCTACAGAGCCGTCGCTTGTCGAAGTATGTGTATTAAAATAATATTGTAATATTATACGAATGTCTAGTTGCATTTTCTAAAGACATTTTTACGTGACAAAATTTCATTAAAATTTATAGCAATGCGATAAATTATAATCGATTATTATAAATCACACATGTAACTAATTCAATTAATTACACACTGTTATACATAAAAAAATAGAATACTATAAAAATGTTCTACAAAAAATAATTTCCATTATACAAAATTAAACTTTATTATAATTTATATATAACTAATATATTATAAATAGGTTTTTCAGTGCATTATTTATTACAAATATTCTCTGTAATATTTATGATTTTTTTTACACGTAAGATTTGATTCTTTTAACATGCAAAATTTAAATATCGTTACAATCATTTCTGTTCCAGATCACCACGACCAGCACCACTCCAGCGCCTGTAATAATACGTCAGCGAGTTCGAGCTCGCCTAGGCGGTCGCACGCATCACGACTCCGCGATTCAGACGCGTCCCCGTGGCTCCCAGGACGAGTACGTACGTTTCAGCGCTGTGAACAATGATTCCGGTCGCGGCGCCAGTCATCGGCATGGATCGAGGACGAGGACACGCCCGCGTCCGAAAAGTCACGGATCGCAGGTACAAACCGAGGGTAATGAGTACATAAAGATACACACGGCTCAGCAACAGAAACTGGTCGCCACCACCACACCATCGCCGCCGCCGACAACCACAACAGCTCGCACGGTTGAGGAAGACATCGATTACGGATTCATAAGACCGCCGAGCTTTCAACCGGTGCACAACCCGGTGGACAACAGATTCCAAGCGCCCGTTACATATAGACCCGCTTTGTCCGAGGTACGTTTCATAACAGAAAAAAAAGAATAATTTTACGTAAAAAAATTTTTGAAAAACAATTTTTTTTAATGATATTTCAAAGAATTGTGATATTTCAATCAAGAAATTATACTAATTGCAAAATACTTGTGTCGCTATAATTTATATTCTATTATAGTCTATATTCTATTATAGTCCATATTATATAGTCTATATAATATTATAGTCGCTATAATATTAGTCCTTGACCAAAAAATAGCGAAAAATTCTTAGCAGCAGATAAATTTTTAATTTTCTTTTAATTTTTTCTTTTTTCAAATATTTTAGAATTAAATTCTTGTGTAACAATCCATCAATCTTCGATATCTAAAACTTTTCTTATTGTCAAAAAGATACATATTTTTCACTAGATACTTTAAAATGAAATTTCCGCATAACATCCATCAATCTTCAATGTACTGCCTCGTGTAAAGCATTCAAAATCACCATGTGAAATGCTTAAAAAATAAAAACGAATAAACACGCTGCAGATACAGCATATCCTCTCCAATGACGAAACGGCGGTGGAATCGAGCCCGACTCACGTTTTGAAAAATCGTCCGAAATATCATCAAACGAACCGTCGCCCAATCACGACGACGACGACGAGCACAACGACGGAAACCATACCTGTTGCGACGACAATGCCAGACGATGCCATGTACACTGTAAAACCGAAAACAAGACTAGATGAGCCAAAGTCGACAAAAAGAATTCGCCGGCCGGGGAAGAAACGCGTTACGACAACCACGGAATCCGGCCTTGACGCGAACAACGAATTACCGCTGGACGAAAACTATCCTCGAATAACGCCGCAACAGCTGCCGGTGACAGCGAACGGACAACAGCCTCTCTACGACGACAATTTTGACGTCGCGCCGCAATTCGTGCCGAATCAGAATCAAGATCAGACACAGTTTTACGAGAATAGCGAAAGTGTAAGTGAATTTCTTTGACGGAATTGCATTATAAAGGAATAAATACCAGATATAATAAACAAATATTACGAAAAGAAAGAAACAAAACTTTTTTCTTATTTAGGATATAAAAGCTTGTTAAGCTATTGCTATATATTATAATTATTTGACTAAATCTGTTTTCATGTATCTAAAAATGTGATTTATTTCTTTAGATTGCTGAAATATAATGTATATGCTTCCAGTATCCGCCTCAAGAATTTGTTCTAAACTTCGGCAATCTGCCGGAGCAGATGTCGCAACGTGAAGAATACGATCAGACCCAGTTGGCTAGTATTCCATCGAAGAAGTATAGCCACTCAAGTCATTCAAGTCACGTGAATCCGGATGCGAGCGTGGACAGTAGCATCTCTACCGGTGATATTTACGGAGCCGAGAGTCAGTGGTCCACGAAGCTGTCAAAGACGTCGTTCCAACCGAGTTTCGCCTCGAATCGCGTGCCCGATGAATCGAAGAGGAACCGAGGCAGAACCGGCAGCAATCAAGAGAATGAAAACGCACCCGAGATTATTACGGCCGGACCAGAGGTGTCATCGGTAACGGTGATCGTTTCTTCGGACTATCAGAAGCACGTGAATGACGCCGATACGGACAATACGGACGCAATAATGGATGGGTTCGGATGGAAGACGAATGTGCAAGACCACACGGAAAAATTGAACGCCACGACGGCAGTGACGAATTCACCAACAACGGTACTTCAGGATCAATCTCAGGGCGATAAGAAAACGTTGCCGGAATCGCGAGATTGGACGAGTAAGAAAAATGAGAACTTTGCGGAACAGATGGACGACGGCGCGAGGGTGATGAAGCCTGACTCTGTTATCGGTAGAAAGGTAAAATATTCTAAAATATTTATCTTTATATATTCTAAAATAAAATAAAAGTATAGATTAATCTGATATTTTTACACAAAATAAATAATTTTAAGCAATATTGAATTCGAATGTAGTGTTGAAATTTAAGTCGTGAGCCTTTCTTCGTGATGTTCTATTTTGCAGGAGATAATATAAAATAAGTCGAAAATTCATTCTTTTGTTCTTTCAGACCCGAAGAAGGAAAGTTCGCGTGCGGGTAAGACCTGTCGTAGACGACTTCGTCACCGCCGAATCTCAACACTACAACTCTGCGATGAACAACCTGGTTCAAGATCAATACAAGTACAATCCGATTCGCGAAACGAGATTCACCACCGCCCAGCCGATTGCGACGACCGTCACCGCAAGCACCGCAACGGCCACAGAATCGACCAAAAAATCGCTCCTCCAGGATTTCCTGGAGGAGATGCTGAAGAACGATGAGGTCTCCATTCCGACTCGCATTACTTCGATCACTACGGAAATGCCCGATTGGACGATATCAACACCCATGACGACGCCGATGACGACACCGTACGTCTTTTCTGATGTCGAAGTTACAACCTTGAAAGAGAATTACACACCGATCGATACGACGCTGATACCGAATATCGACGAACGCATTACAACGGTAAACGAAAATTCAAACGGATCGAAAGATGAGTCACAAGAAGCGACACCTGAGGGAACAACTCATTTGTCACAGACAGAAATTGAAGTGCAAACAGAAGCTAAACCGGAAGAATATAAGAATTCTCAGGAAGATAAAAGCAAGCAGAATAATTTGGAAAATGTCGAAATATTTAATCAAAGATATAACCTACTATCAAATTATCCCGATGGATCAAGAATCTTGAAGAAAGATGAGGATAGCATAACAAAACTGGCCGGCTTCCCGTCTGCGAAGGAAGAAATACGAAAACTGAGTGCCATCGGTAAAGAGAAAGAACATATAATGACGTTAAAGAAGCAAGAAAACATCGAAGAAAACGAGGCGCATCCAAAGAATCACAGAACCAAGTGGAGCGAAGTGAGATACCCGTCGGCTTTTGATAAGTCGCAAACCGCGTCGAATTCATACTCTACGACGCCTATCCCCGGTATCATTACGCGAGATCAGGGCGATGGCAGCGTGAAAACGCTCTCCGACTACGTAAAGGCTATCTTTGACAGCATGAAAACCGCCGAGGAGGGTGAAGAGGTCGCGAAAGTGATCGAAGGTGAAACAAATAATTATAACTTGAATGGTACCGCTTCGGCGCACGCGGTGAGTGCGAAAGAAAGTGAAGAGATCGATCGAAAAGCCGACACGACTAACTCCCCACAGGACATCTCTGCGACGCAACGTGTTGAGGTTGAAGAGAACGGAATGAAATCTGAAGAAACGCAAGAAACGACGACGAAGGAGAGCGCTACCACTTTCGAAGCAACGCTGATCCCAGATACAACCACAGTAATACCATCCGAGGAGACTCTGATAACAGAGCCTTCCACGACGACTACGAAAACATCGATCAGACAAAGTAACGTGTTTAGGACAAATTCTACGATGCTGGGTAAAGTCTTAAGAACCTCGACCACCACGAAGGTGTCTCACATGACAGAGATTTGCTACAGGGGTCGATGCGTGATGACGAAGCCCAAGATGGAGGACGCTATGACGAGATGAGGGAAATTCGATGATTTATTCGGTTGTGGGATTATTCTTAGCACTTTTCTGTCCAGTCAAAAGATAAATTATAAGTGAAACAGAAATCTCGAGAATTGTTAATTATCTATCATTGTCTATCAGAATTGTTAATTGTCTATCATTGTCTATCATAAATGTGAAACATATTGAGTAACTTAGCAATATTTTTTTATATGAATACGCTTGTACATATTAATTTTTATATTTTATATAGTTGGTTTTAAATAGAAAAGTTCCGAAGAATCAAGTAAAAATCTACGATAAGAATAATTGAATTTCACAGGACAGAAAAGTGTTAACTTTTAAAGTGTACACTATTGCATAATTTTTATTTATTGATAGAGATATATTGAATAACAATCGAATCTCTCTCCAAAAGTCATCATCGTTCGTCAATGCTTGAAATTACAATTACGTTTTTCTCAGATTGCTCTTCGTAATCAGAGAAATCTCTTCGTAATCACAGAAATCTCTTAGACATCAAATCATAAATAAAAAGGTCTCATTTATGTCATTAAGGTAAATTAATGTTTGACCTAAAATGTGAGCCGAATTACGACGCAATAGCAAAACAGTAAATTGATCATCAAGTTTCCGTCTCACACATAAGCACGTAAGGAATGATCAATATTCTCTCCTTTGTTAGAGAAGGTATTTTATCGCTGGGAGATAAAACATCGCTCAAGATGTCGCGACAAATTATGCGTGTCGGAGGGTTAAAAGCGAAATACCAACGTGATATCAGTTGTGAAAAGGGACATCCCCTTCTGGGAAGGAAATTCTGCGTCGCCAGCGGCAAATCGATCGTCCGTCGCGACGTGTACTTATAAAAAAGGCGCCGAGCGTGTGCCGGCGTCCTTCCAGCGAGATCGAAACGCGGAAGCTCGACTTGCGCGTGTAGGGAGCTAAGTCTATTTAATTTAACATACCTGTGTAGTATACGTGTAAGTTAAGCGTGTAAGTATTTTAATAAACGCGAGACGCAAGAAAACGAAAGTATTTTGTTCTTTTTTATTTCCCTCGAAATAGTGTAAGATATATTTTAGTCTTCTTGATTACACAAATCTTCATTTATTCAAAGAAGGATTTGAATTCTTTATAAATTATTTTTAAGTAAATACAAACGTATATCGCGAGAATTTTCGTAAAATTTAAATGGATTAGTTTTAAGATTTTCGTTGCCGTTCTAGTAACTTTTTCGTTATTTGCAAGACAAATTTTATCTCGCGCCTTGACCAAAACCTACTCTTATATCGCCATCGATCGGCAAAGTTCAACCCCCTTCGTGCAGATGGTGCCACGTCATGGAGGGGTGGCATTCTGGCACCGGAAATACGACGGGGGATGCTTGTAGGGATCTCATCCCCTCGTAGTCATCGTCCGCGAGCGACTAGGTGGCACGATAGGCGGTGAAGGGTGAGGAGTGACGAGGCCACGAAGAGAGGTAGGGGATACAACGAGTAAACTGAGGGTATGAGGGTGAGGCGAAGAGGGAGAAGGCGGACGAGAACGACGTAGTGAGGGGAGTCACAGTCCAGTTGAGGCGCAAGGGTCCTCCGGCTAAGGACTACGGTCCCTGGCAGTCCGGGACATTATGCCAGGCGGCGAGGGGTCCCCGATCAATCTCCTCGACCACCATCATCGCGCGTCAACTGCCGCCACGTCCACGTCCACGACGGACGAGTGCGCGAACGGCGACGATGTCAGGACCGCATCATCGACGAACACCGGCACGACCTTCACCAGCGCGATGACGAGCGCTCTAGCGGGCGACGGTCTCCGTCGCAGAAAGGTCATACACGCGGCCCGAGAGACCCTCGATAAGGGTGAGTCAGGCGCCGCTTCTTCGTCCCTTCGCGGTATCATCGCGTTCTTCGCATCGTCATCACTTACGAAACCTCGCGAAATCATTCATCACCGCGGATACCTAGTTTCGAATCCCTTTCGACTTTCTGGTGTACGAATATCGGGATCGATCTTCCTTCTCCATAATGCCGTCCGATAGGCGGAACATTCTCCGTTCTGTTTCTGGCCTCGTTCAACGAAGTGATCGTGGAAGAACGAATCGATGTGTATTAATACAAGATTTGCAAATCAGTTATGTCTCTCGATCGCATACGCGTATCGCCTCTAATATCGCGATGAATGATTAAGAGATAGAGACACCATAGAATACAAATTTAAATCTATAGATCGAATCACTTGTCGCATTTAATTCAATCTTTTCTATTAAAGTATCTGGGGACATTTCAGAATTCAAATGTTTTTATGTGTATTAATATTCATTGTACGTATCCTAATTCGGTTTGTACGTTAACATAGTATTAATTATTAATGTGTATTAATTTTATTACTAAGCGATACATAAACATAAATTCAATAAATTTATGCGGTTACTTTTGCATCTTTGCATTTTAACGCTTTCATGGATATATTCGATATACTAAAGTCTATTGATGTATCTGCGAAACTCATAAATAATACATAAATTTCGGGGAGATGAATTCATGCGATTTCCGACGATACAATGAAATGACACCGCGCACGATTTATGATGATAAATATCTTTGCAAAAAAGACATGTTTTATGTTATGTTAATCAACTTTTAGCGATCTCGAAATTTTCAGACCGCCATGTTGCAGTTGCACTTTCGAAATGGTTGCTGTTATAGAATTTATGCGGGTTGCTATAAATGTATCGCAAATACATCTGGATCTTTTTGCGCGATAGAACATGAAATAGAAATTATTTCATGTTTAATCGATAGCATTTTCTTCGGAATACATGACATACCTGTCACTGTGAAATTTAAATTTCCTGTTAATTATGTATTACATAAGATAACGCCAAATGGATATCGAATTTAAATCTGTCATATTTTTTCTCTTCCCCTCCAGAATTATAATAAAAATGAAATAAAGATTAAAATTCTAAAACACATGTCATAAATTTATATAATGAATAAGTATTTTTGCGTATTTTAATAAATTTAATATATTAATGTAATATATATTATTATTAATAACATATTTAATCATTACATAGAAGGAAAAGGATAATGAATCAATTATTATTAATAATGATTAATTATTATTAATAATAATCAAACAATTATTTCTTCCTTTTTCGTTGTGTAACAAATAATAAAAGAAATAAATTTAAAATATTTTAATCAAGAATAAAATTATTGAAAAAAATTTTCTTAAAATGATAGAAGATTCTTAGTAAAATATAAGATTTCTAAATATTTAATAAGCTGTAATTAATTTATTTAATATAGAAATTCGGTCTTATAGAAATAGCTGCAGTCAAGAAATATTATAATTCTACATGGTTAAATCTCATCTCATCTCCATGCTTTGTCAATTTTAACATTCGGAATATTTTATGCGCGCACAGGAGTTACGTAAGAATCCCTCGCACGTGGGCTGAATGTATTATGTATTTGTATGTATAGCAAATGGTTCTCTGTAAAACCTACATAATTAGTACATGTAATTCGATTATAATAGTAATCAGTATATATAATCTAATTATAATAATAATAACAACAGAATTTTAAAACCTCAAACTAAATATATTCAACAAAAGAATATATATTAATGTTTTAACAACTATTAAATTTTTAATTTACAAAAACAAATTCAAAAATTGTGTAAAACAAAAAGAAATTACGCTAAATAAAAATATATACTCATTCTTCAATTTATGTCATGATTTGTTTTGATGATGCGTTATTTTTTATTTTCGTATAGTCAGATATCTCAGATATTTATTTACAAATATTTACGAATTTTTAATCGAATTTAATTATGTTGCAGAAATTTGTTTAAAAAAAAATTCTCTATTTTCTCTAAAATATTTAAGTTAGCATTGAAAACACTTACAATATCTTGGATATGGTAAACGTTAAAGTTATAACATAATTTTACGATAAGATGAAGATCGTGACTAATTTAGCTAGTTAACAACCGTGAAATTTTAGGATTTATCAAAATCCCAGGAATTTCTTATTAGTAAATTTGATTAACACGAAATTCGCATGAGACTAGTTCGGAACTTCGGCTCCAACTTCATCGAAAACAACGTTAACCCGAATTCGTTTGACACATGGCGCGAAATTTGCCTAATGTAAAAGAATGAAACTATTCTGCCTGGTTTTATATAGAAGAGATTGAGGCTCATTGGCACAGTTTTCATAATTTCGGCATTCGACGTTTTAAACAACTAATTATGATTGAACTAAATTGTGATTGAACTGTACTAATATGATAAAGAGAATCTTTCTCTACATTTTTATGCCTCTTGAACAATTCTATATACAGTTTCTTTATAATAAATGAAATACAAACATACTGTATTGTAGCTAGCTTGTCCCAATGATGGAATAATTGATTTATATCATGATATAAGTTATCCATACAACAAATTCTATATTAAATTAATAAAAACGTAATAGAAATAAAAAAATATCGTAGTACTTTTTGGTAAAGATTGTATTGTTTAGTTTTATTTTGTAACAATCGAATAGCAAAATACAGAAAAACAAATAAAAACTATTTTTTATATGGTTTGCTTTAATATAAAAGTGTTAATCATAAAAATATTTTGTCAGAGTTAAGTTGTAATGGAATGTTCACACTTCTCACATACGCGATAACAGTCAAGGTAAGCTTGATTGAATAAATTTACCTCATCCTTACATATGTTTGATTTCAATCCTTTTATTATAACAAATTGTTGTTGTTATTACTCAAAATACATGTGTCATATAGATATGTTAAATAGAAAATTAAAACTTCTTTTTTAATTAATAATATTTAGATTTTTTTCTCTCAAGCTGAAGAATATTAATACGAAATTTTGAAAATTTACTTGCCTCTTTTTGAACCAATTTTTTTTAATTGTAATACTTATTTGATTAAAATAAAATTTATAGAAAATATCTATGTTATAAAAAATATTTTGCAATAACTTTCCTATCGTTCTTTCGCCATAAAAACATAAAAAGAACGCCAATTTGCCTTTTGTGCCAACAAGCCCGATCTCTGCTACGTATTTTTTAATCTTTTATTTCAATATTATTAATTTAAATATATCAGTCTTAATTTTAAATCTCGACTTAATTAATTCCAATTAATTCAAAAACTTTAAATCAGATAAATTTCTATAATTTCAAAATTCTATGCGTTCTTCAAGTTGTCGAATTTTATAATCATTAAAAAGAGACAACTTCGGCGATGATAAAATTAAAGGTTTGAAGGATCATCAGTGTTCTTAAAAAATACAGATTTCATAAAGCGAAGAAGCTTAGCGTTTGTTAATGTCGGTCCCAATAGTGCTGCTCGAATACAGCTATTCGACCTGTTTTTGTGTCACATCACAATTGCGCATTGAACCGAATGATGTAACATACTGTACATTATCTACATTGTGTATTATTCATTGATTACTGGCTTAAAACAACGTACGTGGAATTTAAAACGAAGAAACGATATTTTAATAATTAATGTCGACTTCAATGTAAATTTCAATGATGATAATCCTTCTTTGGTATCCGCGATATAGCAAAAAATTTGTAACAGTAAACGGCAAAAATATTATTGTTCGCGATGCGTCACTTTTTCATTTATCAATAAATTATTATCTAACAAATTCTTTCATATCGATTTTTTTCCATAAATTTAATTGAGATTTATATATATAATACCATACTTTTTAACTTTTCTCAATCTTATACATTTTTTCAATATTATAAATTTTTTCTTGCTATTCCGGAACATTTTATAAAAGAGGAAATTTCTGTACTAAGTTAAATCATCCATAAGGAAAGTAAAGAAGAAGTTTATACAGCGTATATTTCGTGGGAGTACGCTAACTACACTGTTAGAAAATATTGCAAAAGCATCTTGTATAACATATTTGAATGAGAATATTATAATATATCGTAATGTAATCGACTTATATTTGGCAGTTTGGCGTTTTACGAGTTATGACATAAATGCGATCATAAAAATGCTTTAAAATAGAATAATATATTTAATAGAAAAATAGATTTCCTAAATATAGATTTCTTATTGCTTCATGCGTTATATTGAGAGGAACTTTAACTAACGCCACGTTATTTGATCATCAAATCGCATTATATAATTATCATTTAACACTAACATTTTGTTACAATATATTCTAAGAGACACTTTTAAATTGACTTCATTCTAATCTTTTTATGTAAAATCATTATATAATATTAATGTGTATTTATAGCAAATTAGAATTTGTTATAATAAAATATCAATTTTATTTTTTAAAGAAAAAGAAAGCGCACAAAAGAAGGTCGAATACAGATGCAATGCAATGAGTCCAATAAAAAATTAAAAGGGCCAATATAAGAAATTTAATTTTACTTAGATTATTTCTAATCTTTCTGAAAAGTATTTTAATTTTAGAATTTAAAATATAAACATTAATGGTAAAATTTTTAATATAAAGATTTATGGATATTCAAGGCGACTTTAATACGAAAACTAGGTTAACTATTTAATATGATAGAGCGAAAAGAGAAGAGAAAGATATTTAAGATAATTCTATTCTGCTCATACGTTTTAGCATAATTTTATTGAAACTATTTGCAAAGCTTCTTCCTCAAGAAAGCGCGCGCGCAACATGGAAAAGCTTTTATAGTTTTATAGATGCGCTGGCGTCTCCAAGTCGTTCGCAGTTTGATGTCATCGGACTGTAAGTGTAAACAAAGTATATTGACCTCATTCCGAGTATATCGAGTCGATGAAGCATAACTATTCAGTAAAAAAAATTTTTATGTAGCTCACAAATGGTTGTTTGTAGACGTGCTTCATCGACTTCGAAAATTAGCTTACCTGTAGTAATATACTTGCAAAGTATATGAAATTTATTAGAGATGTAAGATGAGAAGATAATGAAAAACGTTATTTGGATCAAAGACGTAAACAAAGTTGATCTCAATCTGTTAACGTGAAGCAATAATTTCCAGTTAATATTTTTCTTGTAGAGAGAATTGTATAGTAAAAAAATATACATCGCGAAAACTGAAAGCAAGATCTTTCGACAATTTCGTGCAACTGCCAAAGCATATAACGACACAAGTTGCAGAAAAATGTGGAACATGCTACTAGATAATCGTATTATCTTATCTTATAGGAAGACAATATGATTATTATTTTGTCTGATAAACAAAATATAGTATCTAATGCAATTTAGATGATAAGATGTGGTAATTTTGAACTATTTTGTATTTTGGTAACTAAATTTAAAATAAATTTTAAATTAAAATTAAACTTTAATATAAAATCATATAAAATTTAAAATACTATACGAAATACAAAAATATTAATATCTATTCAATATTTACTTTCTATTTTGTGGAAATATCTAAATTTTCAGTTTAAAAGTAAAAAGTAAAATATATCAAGATATTTTTGCTTAGGAGGGTCTACTCAAGAAATCAATAAATATAGCATAAATATAGGAATCATAGAGTGTGTAGCAGAAAAAAAGTTATATCAAGATAAAAAAGAATCTATAAAATATATTATACGTGTATTAATAAATCTAAATTTTAAAACATACACATGTTTCACGTAATTGCCGCATAAGATAATATTTTGCTCAAATGCGGCGTCCATGATGCGCGCATCGACGATGTTAAACGACGTCTTTAACGGAAATGCGCGATTTCTCGTTCGAGGCGATCGTGTCCGTAATTTCCGCGTTTTGTGCAGCACCGTCCGTGAACGAGATGTAGATAGCATGCACCTCGCGCGAAAGTACTCATAGATATATACATATATATCTGTATGTACGCGCGGCTGACGTAAGAGGGATTCTCATCCCCCCCCACCAAAATGAGATGCGGTGGTAGCATTTCAGCATTCATCCGAAGGGATTCGGAATGGGGACCTTCCGAGGCAGTTTAACCACGGAGTATATTCTAGATCTCAGAGGTGCGAATTTCCAACCTGATGGCTCGCGAATATTAATTATTCAAATAATGCCGCGCGAAAGCGTGCGACTACGAGCACCAAAGCGTTAATAATCAAGAGAGTAATAAAACTAACAAAATCCATTTATTTCTAGTATCAAATATTCTACTTGTTTACTCTAAGATATATATATATGTGTGTGTGTGTGTGTTTGTGTGTTTGTAAAAATATATATATTTCGTAAACATTTCTTCTCTCGTACTATATAATATTACGTATTTCGAGAAATCTTTCAAAATGGTTCTGAATAGAGTTTTAAAGTCTAAGCGTGATTAAAAGAATCAATATTTGCACATGAATTATCACGGAGTTGGAATCAATATTTGCACCTAAATTATTATGTCACGTGCTAAATTGTATGAATTTCTTCTTTCCGCGATATTTATTTAATATATTACTTTTTTTAATTGCGTGAAGAATGTATAAATGTAAAGTATAAAGAAATGAAAATAGTCTTATTGCAACAGTATTATCGCACGTGGAAACTGTGGATAGTGTTAATGAAAGTCATAATTCAAATTACATTTCTGCACTGAGAGATAACAGGATACAAAATATAGAATAATAACTCAGGTACGCTTGCATTAGCAATTCTTCTAGCATAACTACTATTGGAATTCTGCCATCACTTACGCTACATTGTTTCTACATTATTGGGAAAGTTCCAAAAATAATAATTTAGTAGAAGCTACAACTTAGAATCTATATTTATTATTACAGTACTACGTCGCAATTTGGAAAAAAAATTTTCAAAAAATTTTATAAAAATCATTTAAAAGTAAAATATTACTGTTCAATACATCTTACGCAAATAAAGTTCTGCATTTATGTTATTTAATAGTTTTTTGAAACTACAATTGATTATTTGACATTAGATTATTTCTTCGCATCATATATTATATGACTTGATTATCTTAATTAGATAATAATAAATATTGAAATAAATATTGAAAAAAAAATTAATTATTTAAAAAAATTAAATAAAAGAAATAAAAACTGAGTAATTGAGTATCTCATGTAAAATTCTATGTAATTCTGTTAATTTTACGGAATTTTTAAAATTCTGCAAAAGAAATCACGAATATTTCATCCTTCTTTATAAAAACCTAGTTCCTGCAAACTCAAAATTTACATTTAACGATATCCCGAAAGCTTTAAAGTTTTGCGGTTGACGTAGATGGATGCCTATCTTCACGCCTACGCTAGATACCTTCGGGTCCGTTCAAAGTAATCGCACATACTTTATCTTGTCGAAGAATTTTTAGTCATTACACGTTTTCGTGTATACGAGATTAATGATTGCATCTTTTGCACGGCGATATAATTTATCACCTGGTTTTTGTTACACGTGGAGAAACCGATTCTCATATCGATTGATTTTAACCGTTTAATTGTTTCTCCATCTCTTTCTGCAAACAAGAGAGAGAATCAAACTACGACTGAAGTTAACTGACGTCAGAGAGATCGCCCCTAAACAACGATAAATGTTATTCTTCGATAATTGCTTTACAAACAAGATATACAAACCCGGAATATCAGTTATAATAAACATAATTTTTTATAATAACATCCTATTAGATTAAAACATATTTAAAAATATGTTTCTTCTTTTTTTTGTACAAGCCTTATTCGTAAAAAATAGCTAATTATGACTTTTTATTTTTCCATAGTATATAGTTTACCGAAAAATGTAAAAGAAGAAAAATGTTAATGATGAAAATGTAAATATGATTTATAATACTTGAGAAAATTTGTACAAAAACAAGAATCAATGCCTTCTTTTCTATTAGAAATATGCGCGCAATCGCGATTTTTATTGTAATGATTTCTGTGTTTTCAACGCAGAAATGTACAGTAGTTTATTTAAAGAATCGCCGTTCAATGTTGCAATGTGCATAAATTAATTTTCTCAATAATAAGGTCAAGGTTGGGAATAATTCGAAAATCGATTTTTAAAAAGGATACACGCCCACATGAAGCTAAAGCGACACATGTTGGTTAAAAAAAGAATCGAAAGAATACACACCC
Source organism: Cephalotes varians (assembly GCA_037157785.1). Classification (NCBI taxonomy): domain Eukaryota; kingdom Metazoa; phylum Arthropoda; class Insecta; order Hymenoptera; family Formicidae; genus Cephalotes; species Cephalotes varians. The sequence continues at coordinate 2,350,148 of JANQDE010000001.1, read as the reverse complement.
GTTTGTTAATAAATAACTGAGAATATCAAGTTTTGTAGAAACTGTACCAAGACTTGCTTTCATCCATTTCTAAGTTCTTAATTCTTAGTGCAAACAATCATATATAAGTCGACATCATATCTGACATAAATTTAATGATTTCAGTGGTTACGTATATATCTTTCTTTGCAGCATCCCGTCTTTTGAGACGAAAAATACCATGTACAGGCCATTTAATGACCCCCCGCCGCCTATGGATACAAAAGGTTCCTACTCAGGTATGTATTTAAAGTATTATTAAACATAATTAAGCAGATCGAAAGTGATGTGCAAGAATAAAATTGTTAAGTATTTGCTCGATATGGATACGATTCCGCAAATGAAAGTCTCGGCAGAAATTCGTATCTTTCAATCGATATCACAGTAGCAATGTAAAATTTCATAACTTTTCATTTAAAAGTAACACTTAGATTAAATAAGTTATATTAAAGTAAATAAAGTTTTTGAATATCATTCAATATCAACCTGGCGAAATATTATTCGATATCAAATTTGACGAAATATTATTTGATAAACGTTTTGCTGCAGAGTATTTCAATTTCAATATTATTTTAATATTATTTTAGAAATTTGCGAGCTTTGTCCAATTATGTTCGAAATATATGTCATAGTAATTTTAATACGTAATGCAACAATATTGTTTACAAATCAATTATCGATTCTTAATGTTAAAAGAATAAAGTATGGATTACATTTCACTCCGATCATTTTGTACGAGTTTAATGCGCAAATACTCTTTTGTGATGAAAGGCTAGTTCTTTCGTCTGGTAATGTAATATCCTTGTATAATATCCTTTTAACACACGATTGCGCCATAGTCACGATAACGAGTGCCGCCATTAGTGATAGATAGAAGAAATATCTCTATTTCTTCCTCGTGTACGTAACAATCTTCATCAATCATCGTATACGGTGTAATTCGATGATATCATCGCAAAAATCTAATCTAATAAAAGAAACACGTTGACAAATATATCTAATAAAAATATCAATTTTGAATTTTATTTTTAAAGAAGCAAATAAAAAAATTTCGTCTAAATTGAATTATCAAATTGAACATTCTGTGAACAATAATCGTTAAAGAGTATGGTAGTTCTGTTTCTATGGAATAATATCGATCGTACACATTAAGCTATTAGTAGGTATCGAAGAATTTCGTGTGTATTTACTCTTTCGAGCTACATTGTTGATTCTGTACTATTTTGTTTGTCCTTCTACTATTCCGTCTTGAATTGCGGATTCGACTTTTGTCGTGTTAGCACAACGTGAAGTGAATTTATTTTGTATTATTTTATGAAATATAGAACGTTTACAATAATTTTACAATATGTTATTTTTTATAAAAGTTTCATAAATTTTCACCTTTCTCTCTCTTTTTCTCTCCTCTTTCTCTCTCTCTCTCTCTCTCTCTCTCTCTCTCTCTCTCTCCCTCTCTCTCAAAATATCATTTAACGTCATCTATTTAGCTTATATAAATGCAATAGGTCTGCCATAATACAATATCATTATAAAATCTGTATATTTACGTGATTGGCAAGCTAATTGTTTTCATAACAATACTTGTTTTCATTATTTGCAATAATACATATTTTCGCGTACAAATGAAAATTATGGCATGTACATAATTAATCAATATTTTTGCTGTAATGTACTTTATACAGTAAATATCACGAATTTTTTCAATCAAATAAAATGTGAGAAGAATTATCACATCGTTATTAATTAATCTTATTAATTATACAGAAAAAAAAGAAAGAGAGAAAGGAATTTGATAATACAATACTGTTAAAAAAGTGGATAGTAATAAATAATAAATTAAGAATAGTGATATAAACAACTTTTTGTGTAATATACAATATTAATTCGTTGCTCAATTATATTGAGTTATATATATCTAATTATTATTTTTTTTAATATAATGTCGATTTCTTTCGACTAATAGTAGTTTCCACACCTAATCTTTAAAACTCGAGAATCAAAATTAACTGGCTGACTTCCAACTACTATAGTACTTAGTATTGCCAATTCACATACAACGATACCCTGATAACACGACTGACCTAGTAATGTACGTAACTACTTGGCCGCACCACTAAACCTTCGAGTGGTTTTTTCGGTTGCGTTGGAGACCATCAATATTTCAAGAGACAACATGTAAGACTGTTGAACTATTCCTTAGAAAGCCTAACTAATGGATGCGATAGCCCAATAAACTTAATATGCTCTTCCAAAATTTTTTCTTTGCGATCCTTAACAATTATTATCGATGTAGATGTAGAATAAAAGCTAAATAAAACTTTAAAATAAATAAAATTAATAAAACTTTTTAAATCTATAAAAATTATTTTTGTAAAATATCGTAAAGAGATTATATATAGAAAGGCCGTAAATTCAATCGGACTTTCTGTCACGTAAACTATGCGCAACAACTTGACTTCTTTCAGGAATGCGATGTAGTCATGATGTTCCCCAGCGGGGCGAACGACGAGACCTTGATGTGGCTTTTAGGTCGGCTCCGGGCTGGAACCCCGGGTCTAATAGTTCACGTGCGACATCACACCTCGTCGGACAGTTACGGGTTTTACATTACAGCACCGTTTAGCGTGTATGTATTCAATTATGAATAGAGTATAAGGCAACACTTGGAGAGATCGTACGCAAGTGAGAACAGCCGCATAGATATAACTCCATCGGCTCACAGTCTGCTCAAGGCCGCCGAAGAGGTGCATCTTCCAAAATCCTTGAGACAGGAATTCGGCGGTGGATTGAAAGAGTTCGTCGGCTCCGAGGCCAACTGCTTCGAAGGCAGCGACGATGAGATTCGATTCTTCACTACCCAGGAAAGACAGTCTCTGGTGCTGCACCTACTTCACACTCTGAGGGCCGGCCCTCACGATCTTCATAGTCTACCCGGTCTTAAAATGGTGGAGGGTCAAGCGATTATCCCAAAGTGCATTTCATCCGGTATTATTTCTCAGGTGCGATTTTTTACACACATACACACACACACATATTATGTATATTGGTTTTATGCTTTGTTTGCATCTCTTTGGATGAGATTCTTTGAATCATCGAAGGAGAAATTCGTGACGCGATTCTGTTCTCATCAGGTCTTCCCTCTTCACGAATTACCCGCGTTAGAGAAACTGCAACGGAGTTGGGTCCGTGCATTTCTCAGCCCCCAACCGTTGGACGATATTTGTAAATACTTCGGGGTGAAAATTACCATGTACTTCGCCTGGCTGGGCCACTACACCACCGCTTTGATCGTTCCAGCTGCAGTGGGTGTCATATACTGGGTATGTACACATCTCGCCATAATTTAAATAATTTAAATAACAAATGTAAAGCAAGCATGTGATATAGCCTGTTCATTTAATAAACGAAGTCAAATAAAATGTAATATAAAAAAACTTAAAATAAACCGATTCTCAGACAACAGTTTGAAAGCAAAGACAAGCAAAAGACAAGCAAAAATAAGTAACTATCGGATTCCGATTGTTTAGGTCGGCATCATTGGCAGGAACCAAGCGGTGGAGGATGTGGCGTACGTTCTGTTTTCGGTGTTCAACGTGATATGGGCTACTGTATACCTGGAGACATGGAAAAGGAGAGGCGCGGAATTGGCGTACAGGTGGGGCACTTTGGATCAGAGGGACGATTTATTGGTCGAGCCTAGACCTCTGTTTACAGTAAGAACCTTTCGAACATTTTTAAGTTTTAGCACTCCGATGTCGGCATGGTAATGCCGTAGTGTGCTACTTTAGTATCTACACCTGCACAACGCTAGATTATGTGAAAATAGAATACGCTTTTGCTACGTCATATTGAAAATATAGAGAATTGACGAACAAAAATTCTCTTGTAAAAACGGTTCAAAGTTTAATCAATTTAATCAATTCAACCCTAACTGTATTCAGGGAACTCTGGAGATTTCACCAGTGACAGGTAGACTGGAACCGACGTATCCTAGGTGGCGAAGAAATATGTTTCGATATCTCGTGAGCGTACCTATTATCGCAATCTGTTTACTCTTCGTCTTCATCGTCATGATTCTGAGTTTTCAAATACAAGTATGTACAATTGCATTGCACAATTATTAATTATTAACCATATAAAATTTAAATTGATTATTAGGGAAATAATTATATTAAGATTTATTATCGTATATAATAAGATAAAGATTTTGATCATTTGGAAACATGAAAAGTAAAACATAATAATTATTTAAATCTAAGACTTATAAATTCAAATGGCAGAAAACATATTCTTTTGTGTCACTTGAGCTTATTTCTTTGGCTTTATCTTAAATACATGTATTATATATTCAGTTTATTTGTTCACATTCTTAAAAATAAGAAGCTAAAGAAATTGTGATGAAGAATTTATGCTATAAACTCTTCGAATTGTTTAATTTACAGGATTGGTGGGACGCGCGTCTTGAATCTGGAGGCTATGGGTTCTGGCTTAGTTACGTGCCAAAGGTGTTACTTGCGGTGGTGATTGCATTGATGGATGAAGCGTACTTCAAAGTTGCGGTGTGGTTGAACGATTTGGGTATGTGTCCCAATAATAATCGAGTCCCTACTTTACACTATCTTCCTCTATCTTTTCCTCCCCCTCTCTCTCTCTCTTTTTCTCTCTTTCTCTTCCTCTCTCTTTTTCAACATAATCGTATCTCCGTGCGACTCAAAATACGAACAATTGCCATTTGCCGATTTTTTCGCATCAATATGTGTATTCTACGGTACATTATGCACGTCTAGTTCAAGAGCATAGCATATACTTTCGATAATTTTCCCACGGCTTAGCTTCTTCTAGAGAATAATTAAAAGATTATGTAACGAGAACATCATATACATTTACATGAAAGACTGTTGTTCTGTTTTTTATGTGACTAAACCCGTGACATATTATAGATACAGTTTCGTTATCATTTAAATTTTGGAGAGCGTTCATGGTGCGGTAGATAGTATTTGTGATTTTTGTGTGTTGGACGCAGAAAACTATCGACTAGACACCGAGTACGAGAATCATCTGATCTACAAAGTGGCACTGGTAATAAGAAGAACTCTCCATTTTCAACGATTAGAATATCAATGTTGTGCTAAACGTTGTATGTTCTCCTCTAATTAAATGCGATAAATAATATTAAATAAATATAAATCTATCAATTTTTCTTATGTTATCATACATATACTTTCTGATATAGTACGCCATATTTCAAATTAAAAAAATTTTATTAGTAGCAATCTGCAAATTACACTGTAATTACACTGTAATTTGTCTGAACCGCATAACTTGATCATAACTATTATTTTAATTATTTCACAAATAATTGTTCAATCAAGAATTAATTTTCAATCCTCGAAATTAATGTAATAATGCTTATTCAAAGAAATTAATAGCTTCATAGTTATATTATGCGTAATTGGTTCAGTGAACTATAATATATAATGAAATATAATATAATGACTATATATAATCATTTTTTTATCCATTATGTCACAAATTCATTGAATACACTATATAACATTGTTATATAAGTGACCAAATAGAAAAATTTTTTCGTAGAAAAAATCTTAAGAAGTAATATAATTTTTAATAATAGGTAATAATAATTTTTAAGTTTTTTTAATTATTTTTACATTATATTTGAATTCTCTAAATAAGTACAATAAGTTTTATGTAAAATATAAATGCTTAAGATAAAAATTACATTTCTGATTTATTTACTTATTATAAAATTTTTAATGACTAAAAAAAAAATAACTTCATTGCTCAGATTCAACTAATTTGACGCATTAATCTACGATTCAGACAAATAAGCTTATAAATAGATTAACTGAAAACTAACGATAATATCTAAAGAAAAGCAATCGTATATTAGAGGTGAACATTTTGAAAAATACAATATAGACTTTAAGCTTTTTGTTTTAAAACAGAAGTGTCTGCTCTGGCTGTCTCTGTCGCTGCATGAACATTCTTTTTGCAAAACACTTTTTTGCTTACGCTTAATAATCTTATACATCACAGGCCTTTCGCGCTTTTGTGTGTATTTTGTATATATGATGTATATTTATTAACGCCACTGCAAATCTCTAAATAATCTGCAACGACTATCCTATATTTCAGTTTCAGTTTGTAAACTCCTTCCTATCGCTGTTTTACATCGCCTTTTATCTTCAAGATCAAGAGAGACTCAAGGAGGTGAGGATTTAACTGTCTCTGCGATATGTTATAACCACATGAGAATAAAAATTATAAATATAAATTTCCGTTTTAGCAATTGGCGGCTCTACTCATAGCTCGCCAGGTGATCGGCAACCTGAAGGAATCTGCGGTGCCATATCTGATCGAGCAACTACGACTGGCGCGGCTGAGTTTCGAGTTATTCGGGGCCCTGAGTCCCAGCGAGGCGAGGCTGCCCCCTGGCCAGGAGGAGACGAGCGGAAAGGACACTGAAGAGAAGGACGAACGACCTGACAGCGGCAAAACGAAGCAACCGCGAAACGTCAGCCAAGCAGAATTGGAGAGTTCCCTCTACAGAGTAGGGCATCCCACTAATTCTCTACTTAGTGACGTTACGTTCAAGGTTTGGTCTAGATTTAGCCAATAGCTCTTTCGTTTTTCCGGAAGCACTACATCGCAAACGCATATTGATCGAAGCACTCGCAATCGAAAAAGTAATCTATGTAGATATATAAAAATGTAAGATTACAGAAACGCGTCTCTCTGTCGAGATTAATAGATGCTCTCCCGTCAAGGTCTCTCTCCTTGAGTTTCAAGGATGTTATATGAGACTGTGAGTGAATCGTGTCATATCATAAATCGACCCATTTATCTCGCCTCTAAGATCTTTCTGTCTGTTCAGACTGCACTCTGCACATTCTATCGCATGAAGACTGAGCCAAATTATTAATAGCAATATCAATGTCATGTTGCATTTGTTGGTCGTTTCTTTTTGCAGAATTTTAATGATTTTTTTCCCGTTTCACACTCATTCCATCGACGACGCACAGGTATCGACCAGGAAGGTAATATCACATTCATCCTATCATTAAAGATCAATCCTTTCTGTCACAAATAATCACTTTTTTTCTCAAAAAGGCAAAATGTATAATTTTGACTAATTGAACTATTTTTTAGATGCATCGTTGTAGCGATATAACATTTGACGATTTAAAATATTATTTTAAATTTATATAAAATCCAATCTTGTTAAATATTTATACATTATAAATGACAATAATTTTATATTGCTTTGGTTTGTTATAAAAAAAATTTCCCATTCGTTTCAAATACTAATTCTTTGGATAAAATAATGTCGGAATATTTGCAAATACATTTTTCAATATTATGTAATTTTCAAATTATGCAGAGTGACCGAAAGGAACAAACAGAGTTCTTATGGCTTATCACGCAAAGCCCATCCTCGTGTTTTCAATTTGTATTTTGTCAAAATTTAATTTTCCTTAATGTATGCATGTAGATCCACGCCCAAAACACGATAAGTTATCAAATGTTTCAATTATTCAAAGAGCACTATACATATATACTTTGTTAGCATCGTGTTAGACATTTTTATTAAGTTGATAATATTAATAAAATTACTTTATTTATTTTACTAGCTAGATATATTGCTAGGTTAGTTTAAAAGATTCTACAATTATTTAAACAATATGTGCCAATGAAACTAGCAAATCATAATATTTTAATATTAAATAGATATGAATATATATGTAGAAAGTCTTTACATTTATATAAATTAGATAATGAATAAAATAATTACGTTTTCTATTTATAGAGGAAAAATTATATATATAAATTTATATAATATAATATAATTTATATATTATATGATATATAAATATATAAAATTATATATTTATATATAATTATATAATTATTATTATAAATTTGTATAAGTAATAAAAATATCTTTGAATAAGTTTTGTAATTTACAACAACTTGCAAAAAATACTTGCAATAATCACGAAGATGTATTTCCCCAGCTTAATGAATAATGATTTTTAATTTACAGTATGATGGGGCGTTTTCAGAGCATCTGGAAATGCTATCGCAATTGGGATACGTCTGTCTCTTTTCTTCTGCATTTCCGTTAGCTGCGATGGCCGCTTTACTCGGGAATTTGCTCGAATTACGCGGCGACGCGTTCAAACTATGTTTCGTGCTTCAACGACCTTTCGGGCGCAGGGTCTCGAATATCGGTACATGGCAAGTAAGTGAAGACTGATTTTCGAAAACTCATAATATATGCAAGTATTTTGAGAATGAATTTAGCCAGCAGAATAATTACAAAAGAATTTTAATAAATATTTATATCTGATCTTACAAATTATATTTATTTTCATGTTGTATTTACAAGTGCTTAAAGTAATCACTTTAGGTTCTAATAGAAGTTCTTACAATCTTTATCAAAAAGTCAGTCAAAAATTATTGCAATTATCGAAACAAAAATAAAATATTAAATAACAAAAATAATTGTAATTTAAAATCAAAGTTAAATAGCGAATAAATAGAAACTTTTTCTTATATCTTTGCATGCCAAATTCATGCGAAGTTATATTGGAAGACATATTGTGTGTGTATGTGTGTGTGTGTGTGTAGATTAAAAATATAAGTTCAACCGTTAATTAATTTTGCAATTTTGATAGAACGCTATGGAAGCGATGGGCTTGGTCGCTATTCTAGTAAACTGCGCCCTAATCGGACTAAGTGGGCAGGTGCAACGAATGTTTCCGGAGATGTCAGCAACGCAAACGATTTTACTAATCGTGGCATTGGAACACATCATGTTCGCTATTCGATTCGTAATTATTTGCGCGATTCCCGATATACCTCATTGGGTCGCCACTGAGATGGCTAAAGTGGAATTCTTAAGGCGCGAGGCAGTCCGAAGACTATCCTCGACTCCGTCACCGGAACAACAACCAACAACAGTGATAGGTACTTAATTCATCTTTATGTAACGCTCATCTATGTATCTACCTATCACCTAACATATCAATCAAAGCTATTTTATGTGCGCGCGCATGTGTGTGTGTGTGTGTGTGTGTGTGTGTATGTGTGTGAGACTTCTTTGAAAGTTAAAATCTTTGTATTCCAATTTCATCTATCCCGATATCCAGTGACCATTTTCAACTGCTTATCCTGTTCGCGAATGAATGATCTCCGCTCTAACAGCAAGAAACAGTGTTAACCGCTTTGCCCGTTGCATCGCATCCTTCCTCCTACCTGCTATTAATTTCGCTCGAACTCAGGGAGATTCGTGGTGAGTCCAGCAGACGGAGAGAACGAAGAGCAGCACTTGCTTTCCGACCGCGCCGGCTATGCGACCGTGTCCAGTCGTGTGGACACCCCGATCCTAGCTTCGACCACCACCCACACGCCAAGCGGCCCGACAACGCCGAGCGCCGCGGTACCGAGGATCGCGGAAACACCACCCACAGCCGGAACCCCCGGTAGCGGCGGAAGCAGCAGCGAGACCAGCCCGTTCCTACCCGAAAGCAATTCCAACGTCACCCGGGACATTCGTAACACGCCGAGATGTTCCATACCCGGAGGCGAACGAGGTTCGGTTTTCTAAGCATGGATCGATTTCATACAAGAAAAATTTATGTAACGCTGAAATCACATAATAATTAAGTCGTTGTCATGGTCATCTGTGGCCAACGCTATCAAAATTTTCTAAAATGCTTATAAAAAAAGTTAATGCTACAAAAATTTTGAATGACATAAATAGTTAGATGACAAAATTAAAAATGCGCTAATCAACAATTAATAATTTTTATGTTTAATCATATTATGCAACATTTTATCATTATATATCTATAATAATGAAAATTCTAAAGTGTAAGACATATGAAGTTCGCTGGGCAGACGACGTGTTAATGATTATTGCTAAAGTTCTGCATGGAAAACCGCGCGAAAGACTTTATCGAGCGAATAAATGAACGGATTGACGAGAAGTTTGTCAGTAGGAAGACGCTCGAGGGAGTGGTTGAGCAACGAACCGGAAGCGTCCGGTACCAACGATCAGTACAGCCATCATCTGACCATTGGACCACACGGCGGCGTTGATTGGGTACGTCGGTTAGGTCTCGAGTCAGGTGGACGAAAATCGAGCGATTCTGAAATTAGCGGTGCCACTGCGGTGAGTGGACGGGAGGAGGAATTAACTTTGCACAGGTCGACCGATTGCATCGTCTCCAAAGAACTCGCCTCTTCTTCAGATAGCGATCTTCTCAGGTACAAGGAATGAAATACGTATTGTGATTTTTCTCTGATAAAATATATACTTCGATTGCGCTTCTATTTTATTGATAGCTTCAAATATTTTCTTTGTTCCTAACAATATGAAGATATTTTTCTTGCATACATCTTATAATTACTCGTTCTTATTCCTTCCGTATATTTCGGCGCTAATATATTAGTTTCCTACTTAAAGATCGGCACCACCGTGGGCGATGGCTCATAGGAATCAGAAATTCCGCTTCTCGCCCGAAAAGGAAAAGGAGCGCGAGAAGGCGGAGAAGCAGCAATATCATCAACAACAACAACAACATCATCATCAGCGGGAAACGCATGATCATCGCGAACGACAGTCCTATCTCCCTGAAAAGGAGAAGGACTCGAGCGGGCTGTCGGACTCCAGCAAGACTATCTCGAGTCAGGAGGAGGAGAAACCATCGAAAGAGGAACGGGAGGCGAAAAAGACGCGCGTTAAGCAAAGCCTGATGAAACGGGCGCGCTCGGTGGCGATCTTCTCGCTGAAACTGAAGGAACGTCGCGCACGGGAGGCCGAGCTTAAGGCCAAGGAGGCTGAACGAGAGGCCAGATGGCAACAGCCGCAGTCGTGCGTCGGCGGCGAGCTCTCGTGCATCCCCATAGAAAAGCTTATCTCTGTGGACGACATCGCGGCCATGGAAATGCGCCGATCGAATCATTAGCCGCTTGACGACTCGTCTTTCTCATTTTGTTTCCACGCTACGTAGAGAGCCGTTCGCGTACCGCGACACGCGGGTTTGCGCAACCGACGGTGAGATCGCGTTCTCCGCGTGAGTTGAATCGCGACGGAGAGAAAAAGATCCCGACGGCCGCGTGCAGGTACGCGTTATCGGACGAGTGAAAAAAGGCGCACAATTTACGAATCATTGCAGACACAAGGATCCCATAGACGACATTCCGTAGAAATTACTCCCGATATCACTCCCTAGACCCAGGGCATCGAACCGCGGTCTTCAGGTTCGGTTCCGGAAGTGTGACACACTTTCGAAGGTTTTATGAAAATAGTGTTCCGCGACAAAGAAAATCCTCAGGAATTTATGCGATTTTGGACATCGCGTATAACATAAAGCTTTAAAAATGACTAATCTTCTTCAAAACGAAGCAAAAATTCAAAACAAAGATTTTGCTAATTCGTAGTGGAATGATTTCACGTAGAAGATCGCAAAATGTTAATTTTTACAGAAAAAAAAAAACAAATTTTATTGATTCCAAAAAAATTTGTGTAAGAGAAATTTTTTTTAATTTTTTGAGGATGAGAGTTACACATTTTTAAATAAATACATGAAAGTATTGTATTGCACGTGATTTTGAAAACTTCTTGAACTTCAATTTTTGCGGAGATTTTTATCATAAATAATTATAAATAAATTCTCTCGGAATACATGCACATTGACGAAATTAATGGCGTTACGTAAAATAATTATAAATTTTGTTTTCGAAACGTTTTAACGCGCAGTTCCGAAACCGAACGTATCCTTTCTGATAACTTTAATTTCACTTCGATGCTCTGCTAAGTGGCACATTCTTCTAGCTTAGGTCGCTCGACATCGTAGATGTCGTTGAGCTCCAAATGTTCCGTTCGTACCGTCAATATTTTACGCCGAAATTAGATTATCCTCGGCTGTGCTCCATAACGCGCGTGTAACGGAATCCCGATGGCGCAGTCGCACGCGACGATCCGTCACGGAAAAAAAGATATACCGGAAACCGGCTGGAATATAGTCACGCAGATCCTCTCGGAGAAGATCGTAATCCGGTTACACTCTCGCTGAATAGCGAGCCGCCGAGTCGGCGTGAAACTCAACGAAAAACTTTGGAGGAGGAAACTTTGTTGTTGTTGCGGTAATAAATTGTTAATTAATCTATAAAATTTTAGGCATTAATGGATTAAACGAACTTTTTGCTAAATAGATCTCTACGAAGGCATATCACATTGTCGAGACCATCCGCATCGTCGCCGTCGCCTTTCAAATTTCGTGTCTTCGTCCCCTAAGATCGGATACGCGTGGATGTAGGACGAGTTCGCGGCTTGACGTAAAACTCACCGGCGATGAGAGAGTCAATGACCAGAGCGCATGATACACGCAAAGCTATTCGTCCAGACACGAATTGAAGGATAGTGATCGTTTTTGTATATAGCGAAAAATGTTACGCAGAAATTGTAAAATTGATTTTCATGGCCTAGCCTCATGTCCCCGTCCGCGGCTGAACTTTAGCGCAGAGTTGTTGAGTATTACACACGAATACATATATACATATACATACACACGTACAAAACAAACATACATACATGACATTTTATTACATTTACCAATATTGTTAGCTTAGTATTTATTAACCATTAGAAGCATCCACATTAAGCACTGTTGAGCAAATCGATAATCGCATTGTACGTAGCGTATCCTTCGGGAATTTGCGAGACAACAAGTGCATTAGATGCGAAATTGATAGATTAGCCGCTTTTCGTAAAGGCAGGTCGGAATAAATTCAGCCGGAAGCAAGATTCTGTGTTTGTTAGATGTTTTGTATAAAACAAGAGAATTGAGCCAATAAAAATATTCTACAAAATACCGATCATGTTCTTCTTCCCCCGTTCCAAGAATGATGTACTCAAAAACTTCATTATTTAAGTGATAAACCAGTAAAAATTAGCTTTTCAAGCAGAAAACTTTTAACAAATTTAACAAACTAGTCTAATTTAAGTTTTATTCAGATTTTTTCATTGCGTAAGAAAAAATCTACGCGTGTTTAAAATGTAATTTAAATATATTAAAGATTACAAAAATTTATTTATACAAACGTTAATGGCGGCATATCAAGTAGGATATTATTATAGGGTATTCTACTCATCGCTCTTTTTTTGCAACGCAATTTATTGTAAAATGTATGAGTTACCAATTTATTTCTTGCAAGACAATTAATATATATGATATCCTGATAGTGTTCTAAATATAAATGCACATAATAACGTAAAAATGCATTTGTGCATATTTATGCAATGCAATGTAACGTTCTACAGAGGAGCCTATAATAAAGATATAAGCTCTTGTCATAATATATTATATGCATAATGGAATAAGAAGTAAAGTCCTAAATTATAATGAAGCTCAATTGTTCTTTATATCTTAAAGATATAGAAAATTTAATCCGTTATTTCTCTAATTAATCAAGTTTTTCTTGCCACTCACCGATTGATGCGCAACGAGCGGAGTTATCAGCCACGTAGCTTCGATGATTCTGTGAACATATAAGATCCAAATTAAAATAGTGCTCAAAATAATCAATGATTTAAAAGATAATTCTTACGCATAGAAGATTTTAATTGCTTTTCAATTAAATAATATTAAAATAATTATTCCAAAAAATCTTCATAAAAATAAACTTTTATAAAATTTCGGATTAATTCGTTTTCTCGAATTATTATTTTTAAATCAATCAAAATAAAACAATTCAAATAAACAAAAAAAAAACGATTAATTTTACAAGTAAGCAATAATATTTACCGCAAGTTGCTCCGCCGGCGCCCGATGCCTCTCCTAGACCTCCTCCTTTTCCTCTCAGTCAAGACTCCATTCTTCTTTCACAGGGTGTCAGAACTTTTTCTTATATTACTTGCGTCGATGTACAAAGTTATAATATACAACACTTATCTGTAACAAATATCCATATACAAATATATCCAAATAAATCTAAAATAATATCTAAAATAAATATATGAAGAAATAATTTTTGCACGCAAGTATCTTATTCGGAATTTCGACAAATATTTATTAAGAAAATAAAAAATGTTTTAACTGTCTTAATCAAATTTTTCAATATTAATTCATATAAAATTTATATAAAATAAAAAAAATGTAATTTTTATATAATTTAAATCATTTTATATATGTATATAAATCTTAAATATTTGGAAATATTTTATATACATTTGTTAATATATTCATCATGTTACATATTTTACTAAATGTATTTTTAAAATCTCAAAATAAAAATCTGATCTAAAATATTTCATTTATTAAATAATGTATTTATTATACGTGTAGTAAATTATTATATTATATTACACATATATTACATACAATATATTTATATATTATTTACATATATACATATATATATATATATATATATATATTACGTTACACATTAATCTAAAAGGTCCTATTGCAAAAATGAACAATTATTTTCATCAATAACAAATAACAAAATATATTACAAAATATTCACCTTCACGCAATTCATCGTCACCTGGTCACTTCCCTGGTCATTTCCTCCTTTCTTCTTTCATTGCTATTTCTTCGCGACTCATGCAATCTGTTCACTCTCTCTAAATCAAACAAATTTTATGACAAATTTTAAATTAAACGCAGTTACAACGCGCTGCTTTGTCATGCTTCGTACAATACTCTCGATATCAAATCTCGATCAATTCTCGATATCATTCGCGACATGTATTTAATTATGTTACGACAGTAGAAAAATACGAATGTACAAAATTATGATACGTACGATACCCGCGATATTTTACAAATAAAACGTGAACGCAATGAAACGCATCTAAGATGGCGAAAAAGTTTCCCGCGCGATCAATTTCATGCGCCAAAACGACGCGACGGCTAGACCGAATTAATTCGCTCAATAGATTTCCAAATTTACATCACGCAAGATATTGCAGTAAATAATAAACGCAAAGTAAATTTATGTCATGCTCACCAAGTTGATGAATCGCAATGCCATTCGTTTTGGAGCCGATCCGTTTCGCGTCCTGCAAACGTAATGCAATTAAGATGGCGAGGGCGCTTCGTCTCCTGCGCGGGCAACTTCACGCGATAAGAGCGACGCGACGTAGCTACGGGTCCTGCTCCTAACTTCATGCATTTTGAGGAACAAATATTATCTCGCTTTTTACGATGATTATTATTTTGTATTATAATTTCAGGATAAACGTATTAATATTATAAATAGACATCCGCGATACTTTCAATATATTCGAAAATATGATCGTTATTTCGTCGATTATTCGCGCGATACACCATACATTGCAAAATACAAGTTTTACAAATTGCCAATGTGCCAACCGCCGAATTTATATTACGCGATTAGATTTTGTTATTGAAAATAAATGTAGGTTTAATGTGGATTTTGCTTACCAATTAAACGAGACATCGTTCGTCCAGAAACCGAATATCTACAATATTTTGTGTCTGCAATATCCATCTTCCTTGTAATGGCGACGAAATATTCGAAGATGCCAGCAACTTCGGTCTGATTATCATGCGATACTACGCGAGTCAAGTGGCTGGCTAATAAAAACGTGCAGTTGGTTAATCAAAAGTACGCAATTGAAATTCAATGTTGCACAGTAGACAGTGTGTGAATTCATTAATTTCTTGAAAGTAAATTATGAAGCTATTATTAATAAATAATTAATTATTTAGTATGCGTGCCTTTCACTTATTTCATTCGATTTTTCTTTGTAGCTATCTCGACGAGAACAAATCGTCCTTTAAATTTTTCGTCCGACTGTAACTTGTCAATGAATTTAAAATTACAGGTTCAGAATAACATGTACGCATCGTCGAGAATGCAGCGCAAATTTCAGGAAAATATCATCAAATAAAAAGTTGCGCTAACTAAAATTCCAGTGTTGATGCAGATTTTTCCCGCCTTATCCTGACTGATCGAATTCCATGCAACATGATCTTATTTTCGTGGATGACTTATTTAATGTGTAATATTTAAACTACAGATCTGTAATCGTAATTGGCGCATGCGCCCACATAACCTGCAGTGCGATGTAGCAGCGCAAGTGGCGTGACGTGAAGTCAAAAATGTTTCGTTCTGTTACACGTGAGTTATTTCATCAAATTATGCCGATTACTATTAAACGAATGTCTCGATACTCGGTTCTGACATATTCGTTAGGCATAATGCGTATTTAATCCCATGTCGGGTAAAATGCCGCGTGTGTCCGGACCGTGGACGATCGATACCGTCTTGAAACAAACTTCGCTCCTCGCACACTTTCCATTTTGCAATGTCGCATTATTGCATAAGATTGTTCCTCTAATATACGTCACAAAACTCGATGCGCATTTATTTATTCGCAAAGTTGTACAGTTTATTCCGAAACGTTCGACCGTCGATTGTTAAATGCTGTCATAACCTTCGAAATGCAACCAGGATGTTTATATTTACTGTATTATTTATAATATGATTTATCTACTTCTTTCTTTCACACAGATAACGTCCCCCAGGGACTGGTGTCCCTGGTGCGTAACAATGTAGCGGCATCAGGACCTGCTGCCGCAGCTACGTTGAAGGTTCAGACTAAACACATGGCCACGGAGTCATCCGTGCAAGAGGCGAAGGCTCCGCTGCCAGAGAAACCGAAAGTCGAACCATATAGCCCTTTTCAACAGCCCAGTAACATGGCGGAATATGCCTTGGCCAGAGTGGATGACTTATTAAATTGGGGACGTAAAGGATCATTGTGGCCGATGACTTTTGGTTTAGCCTGCTGCGCCGTGGAAATGATGCACATCGCGGCGCCTAGATACGACATGGACAGGTTCGGCGTTGTATTCCGCGCCTCGCCTCGACAGTCAGATGTTATTATAGTCGCTGGCACTTTGACAAATAAAATGGCACCTGCCCTGAGAAAAATCTATGATCAGATGGCTGAACCCCGCTGGGTCATTTCCATGGGAAGTTGCGCGAATGGAGGCGGATATTATCATTATAGCTACTCTGTGGTTAGAGGTTGTGACAGAATAATACCTGTGGACATTTACGTGCCTGGTAAATTTACAATCTGTTCTTTATATTATGCATTACGCGCGCGCACGCGCTCACACACACACACACACACACACACACAAATATATGTACTTGTATATAGCAATAATTAATATATATTCTTCAATTCGCAGGTTGTCCCCCAACAGCTGAAGCATTATTGTACGGTATTCTTCAATTGCAGAAAAAGATTAAACGTATGCAAACCACACAAGTTTGGTACAGAAAGTAATGTACCTGACGTTTATAGTAACAAATGTATAAATTATTAAAAAATTGTAAGATAATTAATACATAATTAAGCGATAGCGGAGTTGTATGTCATTCAAAAATGTGATTGTCGAAATAAATCACATTTCAATAAAAATAAATTTTTGTTATTACCATCAGTCTTGTTTACTTATGTATATTTAACATTAATAATGTATATTTAAAAAAAGAAACAAAATATGGAACTAATATATTTTGTATTATATTATTTCTATAATTAAACTTAAAATGTATCATGGTTTGTTTTCATATATATATATATATATATATATATATATATATATATAATGTACAAGAAACTAATTTATATATAATATATAAGAAATTAAAAATGTTTTATACAAACTCCAAGATATATAAAACATATATATTGTTTAATATTTTCATTTTAATACACACACACATACACACTCTGACAAAGTTACATACACTTTTTTTTTTAAATATATAATATAAAAAAGGGTTGCAACTCTATATATAATTAAACTTGGATACAATGTTGTGAAAAATTTTATTAATTTTATCTTGTCAAAAAAATTATCTTCTCTTATCTCTTCTTCTCTCTATTACCAATTTATAACTTAAATCTATATCTTTTCCGAAAGATAGCAATATCAGTAAAATCGTGTTATATTAGTAATTTGTGCAATAATACTCATAAAATATTAATATTGCTTAATATATGTACATGAATACGAAAAAACATACTATAATAAATAAAGCTTGTACTGTCTTTTTATGTTAAGAAAATAAATATTTGTAAACCTGTGTTTTATTATATTCTATTGTTTGCATGTATGTATTTTATTTTTAAAAATATACAAAATGTAGAAAACACGTTCAGAATAATTTAAATAAAGTAAAGAATTTTATACACAAGTTCTTTGCTGTTTGAGTTACCACGTACTAAGGCCCCTTCCTTTGTTTATTTATTGCTATAACTAATACTAATATATAACAATTACATTTTTATTATATACTCATACAGTACATGCACATATCATCTTAATAAAAATACATGTATATATAGCGAAACATCTTGTACATATAATAGGTAAAGAATTTGTTTCTTTTTTTTTAACCGATTTGCAAAGTTTCATATCTATCATTTTTTTATTATACTTAATAAACATATTCTGTTGTGCCAAATTATTGTGTACTTTGGTCATAAAAAACAATAAAAAAAGAACTAATAAATAATTTCCACTGGACATACAGATAATTTGTCAAATCTTGTTGAAAGTTAATTACTTCGATTTAATTTTTCTTATTATAAACCAGTATATACAAAATTTAATATCTAAAATTTGATTCTTGTTCCCCATCTTCTTTATTTACACAACACCTCGAAGATCAATTTTCTAAATAAGATTTTGTCTATATAATATTTTAATTATATCATTGTAGAGATTATATAATAATATTGCAATTACAAAATTGAAATAATGTGTATTTTATGTATGTAATTGTTTGGTTTGAAAATTTAATATATTAATTTTTATTTATTCCAGCGTGTGACAAACATAACGGAGATATAAAAAAAAAAATTTCTAAAGTTACATTAATCAGAAAAGTAGAATTGACGAGATTTTAAATAAAAATAAAAATTTATTCTATATTTCGATCCATTTTCTATGTGCAATACAAATCTTGTTTGAACGCATTGTGCGGCAGAATAATTTACAATTTTAAAAATGCGTTTGTTCTGCATTACGATGATAAACATCTGCATTCTCTTATGTACTTCCATATAAAAAAACGATTTAATGCAATAAACAAATAAAATACCAATAGTTTACATATACAGTCAATCCCTGCCGTGTACAATTTCGATGATTCAAACAATACGATTTACAAACTGTTATCAAGTTCTGCTACAATTAATTGCCATATACTCTTGCAGATCTCTGTATTAAAAACATTTGGATATATCAAATATCCATTAATCCTATTTTCCGTCTTGTTCGCAATTAAATCCGATTTTCTGAAACATTATTATACTTAGTTCTTTTAATAGTTAAGAACTGAATGATTTGATAGTTAAGGCTGAACTCAACTTCGTTTTACAACTCAATGAATAATTAGTATACAAATGTACATGATTTCAGATAGTTCTGAACAATTTAAGTAGACACACCTAAATATCTGTTATATCATTAGAGAATTGTTTGCGACGTAGATGGTGATGGATTAGTTGGCAACACAGGTACCGGGCCTTCTATCCAATGAATGAGCGAATGCTCACTCATTTGAGTACTCTGAAAATGGTCCTTCAAGAGAGTTTGAGAGAATGTGCAATGCATTTGATATGCTTCTGCCTCGCGAGTAGGATCATTACAAATTCTATATAAATCTGAAATATTTACAGGAATTATACAATATACTGATCGAAAAATTAGTGCTTACTTTTCAATATATCCGCATATACCTTTTAAAATGGCAGTAGCCCACAATTGTACATGTACATCAGGTATTTTAGAAGCTAATTGCATTGCAGGTGTGACCATATTCATCGATTCTCTACTATTCCCCAACGAAAGGAATATATGTCCCAAAAGCACAAGACTACAGGAAGTGAGTCTGTTCAAATCTTCAGAATTTGCCATTTTTAAGGTTTCTCTAAGATATCGCCTAAAAATCATATTTGCACATTTACATCAATATATTCAAATTGTTTCATACATTGAGATTTTTTTTTTTTTAACATCGCTAATTGAGAATCATTTTATCTTCCTCTCATCTTTTTATTTTTTAGAAAATTAAACTTACAAGTTTCATATATTTATTACGACATAAGAATAAATATTTCAAAAATCTGACATACTTTGCTTCATTGTATCTAGCACCAAAGAAAGCTTGGAGTCCTTGTACGTAATATGCAGCTGCCCTCAAAGAATGAGAATGGGACGGTAGAGATTCTGGATTTATTCTTTCTAATAATACTCCCAGCTCAGTTTCCTTCTTTGATCTAAGATATACTATCGCTAGATTCAAATTCGCAAATGTCCAAAGTTCCCTCTCTTGTGATGTCTGAAAAAAAGATCAA
Source organism: Cephalotes varians (assembly GCA_037157785.1). Lineage (NCBI taxonomy): Eukaryota > Metazoa > Arthropoda > Insecta > Hymenoptera > Formicidae > Cephalotes > Cephalotes varians. The sequence goes on along the minus strand of JANQDE010000001.1, from coordinate 2,329,684 downwards.
GTAATTCTTTTTAACCTCTACTAATTACTATAAATGTCTCACAGATCTAACATTATATTTGTGTGCAAAATTCAGCCATAATAAAAAAAGTATTTAAGCATATGCAACTAATATAACACTTAGAAACATAATAAAATATCTTAAATTATTTATTATAATTCACGATAAAACAATTCTATTCTCTTACTCTGAGTGCAGCAGTAAACTGAGCCTCTGCAGCTTCCATACAATTCATAGACATTGCATATAAACCTAATAATACATGTAATTGTGGTCTATGGCCTTGGAGTAACCTAGGCTGCTGTCTGCAGAGTTGGCAAGCTTGAGAAATTTCATTAAGAGCCATGCTTTTGTTTCCCATTACAAGCCGGCACATAATTATATGTTCCAAGAGCATTAATTGAAACACCGATAAAATGGGTTTATTGTCGATAACTGTAAAATAAGAATAAAAAATTCAATTTTGCTAGATATTAAATGAATGCAAGCAAGAAAATAAAAAGTAATATGTGGGATGACACGTAGCTCCGTGAGAGTGGTCAACTCACAGTCAGCAAATCTCGGATTTAATCCCAACCTTCCTGTGTATGTCTCAATTATAAAAAATTGATTAAAAAATCTAAGATTTGTGTGAAGGAATATGAAGTGAATTGTAAATCATTTGGGGAACAATAAACTGCTTTAATTAATTAAAAAGTAACGTATATACTTACTTTTAAGTTTTTCAATTTGACTAAGCGCTTTATCAGTATATTTCTGTGCTTTATCCATGTAACCGGCTTGCATAGAATGCATAACAGTTACTAAATAGACCAAGACATATAAATGATCTTTCGGCATCCATATAAACATATCTCCAATATTGGAGCCTGTGACCGCTACATCGTCTGTCGGCCAGCTAGGTGACATTATCGTCTGTATACTTTGTTGCAATGATTTTAAACATGGTTTTACGCTTTTCACCTATTTCAATAATGCAAAAAAATAATATTATCATCAGAATGGCATGGCCTGTGCAATATTTTTCTGTAAATTACAATTTTCAATTACTATTATCACCTGGCCTGCCATAAGATAATGACACACTTGAAGAACTAGAAAGTACACCTTCAGATATTCCTTTTGATACGAGTTACCCTGCCAATTCTCTATATAATGGTTCGCTGAATTTAGAAGAGGATGAACCTCAGTGAATTTCTTGTCTATCAACAGCAGCATACATCGGCTTAGAAGAAAGAGAACTTTAGTATAACCGGCGTTACTTATGTGAGAATAATCAACGCCCACTCCAAGTAAGCTACTTGCTGCAACAAAGTCTTTCTCCGAGGCATGAATTTGCTGCAATTCATAAGTCATCATAAGTATGTCGTCTCTTTGAGACATCAAGAATTTAAGAAATTAAGAATTTGCTTACCGCAAGTTGAAAAATAAGTCTGCAATGCCAGTAGACATTGTGCTGAGACAGTTCTATTGCTTTCCTCAAAATCGGTTTACTCAAGTTTGGCTGTAGTTGTTGCTGTTGCTGCTCATACAAATCCGCAACAATGCTGGCTGCTTCAAACTTCACATCGTCAAACGTATTTATATTCTGACTTAGCCGCCACTAAAGAAAATAATCAAGAATCATTATAATCATCAAAGATAAAAACTCGGATCATTAACGTAGCTCCGTGAATCGACGTGACATTTGAAGCTCGCGCTATGTGTGTTCCAGTTTGAAATTAGTTATTCGTAGCTTTGAAGATAGAATAAATGGACATTCGTCGAGCATGCATCGTTCACCATATGTGCCAATTCATCAGCAGAACAGTTTTTTCATTTTTTAAATCAAAGAACGCGAATCGCGGTTAACTGATCATTCCGTTGGAGTTAAACAATCGCACTTGTCGTTGACTAGAATCACAGTTGACACTTAATCAGCCATCAAGCTAACCGGAGAAAGTGAAACTGACTCTCGACGCAAGCTTGACGTACTTGACGTTATACTTTGTTATCGCGGAGAGGTTAGGATGAGCAAGCATGCGGAATTGCGCGAAACCGCGTGGATAAGAAACCGGACGAGAAAAAAAAAAGGAGCGATGGAGTTGTTCGATCTCGTGGTCGAGACGGGAACGTGGTGGAAGACTGACCGCTTGATCTAGATGGTATCGCGCCAAATCGATGTTTTTCGTGTGCGTAAGCAGGATGTTGCCGAGCTGAAGATGAGTGCGCGCCTCAACGCGCTGCGGCGGCTTGAAATGGAAGACTGCCTGCAAACACTGGATACACGACTTGATGTTGGGCGGGCTCGACGTACGGAAATTCTCGGCCAGGCCGAGCAACGAGAGATACCAAGCGTCCTGAGAAGACGCCATTTTAATATTTCACTACACGAATAAAAGTCAGACGTCAGATCTGCCGGACGAACTCTGGCGTGACTCGGTCACCCACAGCGAATGTCGGAAGTATCGAAATTCGCTGTTGCTAGACGGGCCGCTTTTCTGGCGCATGCGCAACAGTAAGGGCACTTAATCCAGTGGTGGATATACGCATGTACCGTAATGAGGGAAAATTGCAATGAAAAGATTATATCGGTTAAGGAAAGTTAGCTTACTAGTTAGTGGTAGCTTAGTAGTTAGTTAAGTATGTTAACGAGTGATGGAATGATAGATAGATGATACATAGTTTCCCTTACCCTTGCAACAAATATTGCGTTCTTTATTTCTACCTAATCAATAAATTATTTTACTTTAAATTAACAATTTTTTTATTTTCCTCTTTCCTTTTAATTTAGCCTTCGTATCATTGAGTTTCATTTTATTCATGATGTATAATTTTATCTTCGTTATTTATTGAATGTTAAACAAGGATAAAATGATATGCGCATCATGCGTTAAACGGATTCATTATTTCACCTGTACATCAATTACTTAAATTTTTATTGCATTTTAATTGCATTTGTACACATGTACACGTATGCATATGAATCTTAGTTGCAACTTTCGATTTTTATGAAGTTTGTTATAATTGTCGAAACAAGGGCTCCAGCGACACATTTTTTTCTTACAGCAGGAGCACGTTACTGAGGTTTCGTTTTGTGCGCATGCGCGAGAAAAGCGGCCCGTTTAGCAACACTGCTGGACACTCTGGGCAGTAATGTCAGACAGGCTAGAACGAGGGCGCTGCTTACCATAAAACAGATGGTAGGGATAACACATCGTACTTGCGCACGCAACGCTACGCAAAAGAGGAATCACGTAGCATGTGTTCGATCAAAGTTATCCTTAAAACAATATCAAGTTTGATCCTTTACTTCTATTAATTCGTTTTGTCTTATATCCAAGGGATAAGTATCTCATATTATATTCTAGCCTTTATGCAAATATCATTCATTGTCGAGCAATATTTAAATTGGATCTTCGGCGAGAGATAATAAGACGTGATTTTGAGGGTGCTTTCCTTTTAGTGACACAGTCGACACAAATGTCATTCTATCCTTCTTGACATTCAATGGAGTGAAAATAGAGCGATACTTGTGTCACCAAATGGAAAGCACTGAGACAATCGCCTGTTGTTTTATAAAAATCATTTTATGTATTTCTTTTTCACACGTCGAAAGCTTCATGTAATCATTGGTAAACAATGTGTGTACAGGAAATTACACAATAATGAATCGTAATGCACAATTACACAATAATGAACCGCATAATGAACCAAACAATAAAAGATGGACTTCCCAGCAAACGAAAATAGATTGAAACGAATTGAAAATGTTAATCCATCTTAATTCATTTGAACAAAATATGGATTGAAAAAATAGCATTTACATCATTTCAATCCTATGTCATGGATTAAAATGAATTGTATGACCCGAGTAACTCTTTTTTGGATTTAAAAAGTAGAGATCATTTTGTTTTAATCCCGCGTGATAGATTAAACTGAATTAATGGTCTGCATATTTTTTTGAATTGAAAAGAATAAGAATCGCTTTGTTTTTATCCTTTCATATGAATTAAAATGGATTTTAAAAAATCTGGAAACTTTAATTGGATAGAAATGGATTCAAAAGATCAGAATCTGGGACACGAACAAAACGAATCCATTTCTGTCCATTTCAATCCATTTTCGTTTGCTGGGTTAAACGCATTTGCAATCTGCCTACGCGATCGGCTAAAACGTTTTTAATTTCACAGACCGAACAAATTCCGCGTACGAGGCGATGCTTTTTCACGTCGACGTGGGATATCCCCACCAGATGTTCAACAAGCACGAGTGTTCCCGGCCGCCAGCTGATCACCAGTCGCCCGTTTCGAATCGCGCGGGATCGAACGCGCGAGAGTCTCGTCGATCTTCATCTCTTTCTTTCTTTACACTTTCCATCTCGCGCCATGTCCTCCGACCGGTGCACGCTCGCGCTCCTTTTCGGTTTGTTGACGTTTCTTCCGCCGCGCGAAACCCAATGCGCCACGAACGTCACCGACGTCGCGGAGCAGGTCCAGGCGGAGAACGCGCTGGCGAAACTGGTGAAGATGTTTTCCAAACCGGGCGCGTTCAAGCGGGTAAGCCGGGAGGATCACCTCGAACTCGGTTTCTACGAATTTATTTCGAGATTATTGTCATGGAATTATTATCATTATCTAATTATTATCATTATCATTATCTAAATTATTATCATTATTCCAATCATTCGAGATCGCGCTGCACGAACTCTCCCTTAAATATCCTAATTTTCCGACAAAATCTCGCGTAAAGATCTTGTAACAAAATCATCGTGAGCCAAAGCGTACCTGCCACTTTCTGCAAAGCTCGACCGATTGGAATTTTACAAGATGGAATCACGAGCATCTGTGTCACGCGAGAGCCCGAAAATGGAAAACTCGATACGTTGGTGAAACGGCCGTCCGGTTTTTGCCGCGGTCCCTACCGCAAATCGAACTTATAATTCTGAACAAATCGTGTCGGTCGTGATGCAACCGTCAGATGAGAAATAAACGCGCGCGGCGAGGAGAAATAATCACCGGTGCGTCCTACATTACGTCGTCCGGTAATAACAAACGTGCCTCGTCGTCTTTCGCTAAACGCAAATTCGAATTACAAATTATTCTGCCGATCTCGAGTCGTTTTTTAATCTCAATTTTTAGATTTAATCGTTAATTTAATCGTAGATCTTTTGCAAGAATATATCGAGCCAATTTTCGAGTTGCGAGCGATTGAAAATGAAACTTTTTCTCGAGGCAGAACTCTTTTTGGTGAACGCAACACGATAAATTTTTAAAAATCCGACGGACAGTTTGCGAGTTAATCGATTAACATTTGTCGTCGAAATGAGAACTTTGTAACAGCGGTGAGCGTTTCGCGACAAAATTCCACGTTCAAACAGCGATATGATGATGAAATATTTTCAGATCGACGCGATACTTGGTGAGAATACTATCGAGGCATCGTTCACGAGCTGTCCCATGGGCGAGGAGGGCCTGGAGTGCCGAAGGGCGGAGGCTCGACGTTCCGTCGACTGTCCTCGAGGTAAACCCTCGTAGCCGTCGCGGCGTCCGCGTCGCCGGAATCTAGACCGCAACGCAATCCGCAATACGATACCGTTAGCGAGCTTCCTCGCTATTACGAAAGAAAAAACATCGCTATTCGCTCTATGACAATAGAGATTCCGACCTTGGCAATAGACCGCTCCCAGATGACTATGTTCGCCGACGCAGCGTTAATTCAGCGGCGCAGCGTGAACGCCTTGCCTCGGTGAAATATGTGCGCTAAAATAATTTTACGGGGACATTATCACAAAATATTAGAGCGTTATCTAATTTCAAAAGCTGGTTCAAGCAGACGGAAATTAAAATTCACGCGCTTCAGGATTTGAATTTATCCGGATGTGAACTCATTTAGCCGTCTCTGGTAATTACGGGATGATACGATTGCTTGACATCATAGAAAGGAGAGCGCCGTAGCATTTTAGGTCCGCATCGCGCACCTTTCTCTATGCAATGAGTTCAAATGAGAAAGATTTAGTTCATGACTATTACTCACGAGATTTCAAGCAATGTCGGAAGGTAATATCGAAGTTTGACATGTTAGAGCAGACGAATGTTCGAACGCCAGTTCCTCGAAACATGTAACACTTGCCGCGTTTTGTCATCAGTCAGTGTTTGAGAGAGCCTAATTGCTGCAACTAGGTGACACACGTTACATGCAAGTGCTTTCGAATAATACGTATGTACATACATTAGAGCGTATGCAAAATATGACAGTGACTCTCAAGGATCAAGTGTTGCATGAGCGAAAACATTTGTAATGTTTCAAAATGCACCAAAAAGATCATGCTACAATCTCGATCTCTCATCGGGCAAGATTTTATGTAATAATTGTTGTAAATTTTATATATTCCACTTTTATGTGCTTCTAAAACCGGAACGGATACATAAAATGATATGTGATATAAAATTCATAAAATGTCAACGTTGATTTATTCGATATTATCGATCGCTATTTATTTATTAAGAATTGTAGTTATATCGGATAGTAACTGAATTCAACCTGACCTTGAATAACGTGCGTGTAAGTATTTTTTATTAATGATGCAATCTTTCAGACAATTCCAATCGATAAATTAAATTTTATTCTTAATTCATAATAATTGCGCGATTGAGAAACAGCATCTCGCAAATGTCACTGCCGCGAATATGTCTTGATTGTTGCATAACCAGTCTTCGAAAAAAATATGTATGCGTATCTCGGAAAATTTTTAACTCATATAATTTTTTTTCATCTTATTCTACATTCTCTTCTCCTCGCAATAATCCGTGCGATTATGTCTCTCCTTTACGTCACAAGTTTGCAAGTGCGCTATTCAACATATGTGAGACGATACGAAATAACGAATAAGAGAAAGTCATACAGTGAGAGCATCGGAAAGCAAATCGTTCGTAACTGTCGTTTTTTTCGTTACTGTGTAACTGAATACAAAATAAGTTTTGAATTTAAATGTCGTCCTAAAAATTAAGAAAATGCAAATATACGCATAACATAAACTGCTTCTAAAGTATAAAATTAAATATAAATTGATTTAATTCGAATTAAATAAATACAACAAGTTAATCTACTTCGAGTATCATTAATTATACAATGTTTATTCATCCAAAATTCTTTATATAGATGAGATTTTAAAAATATTCTCGATGAAAAGTTCTCTTAGAAATATATTAAAAAAAATATCAATTTCTTTAAATCTTATTTTATTTTAAATAAAATTTTAAATAAAATAAAGTTTAAGGAGAAATTGTTGATAAAAAAAAAATTGAGGAGAAATTAAATAATAAAGTAAAATAAAAGGAAGGATTAAATCTTATTTTATTTTATCATAAAGAACTTTAGAGAATGATTCGGAATGCATTTTCTTGCAACCGGATTTTATCGAAGAGCGCAAAATATAATCCGATATATCTGTTTGATCATCCTCGAAATGCGGAAATTGCTTATCACGAGTTTGAATGGTCAAAGACCATAAAAGATATCAACGTGAGTGAAATCAAGGAAGCGCGGTTTACAAAAAATGTTAGGGAAATCATTATTGGTAAATCGTAAATATTAAATTGTGCATTACGATATGAATTGCAGGAGACTGTTTCTGTTACGATTGCGCCGCCGCCGGACCCGACTTGTGGGCTTCCTGTTGCCGTGAAAGCTTAAGATGCTGCTCTCATCTCGCGGCGGCTTGCAGGACGTGCGATCATCCGACATTGTATCCTTTCTGCGCCAAGCACTTCAAGAAATGCCTGACGCAGTATAACGAGACGAATCAGAATTAGGAATTAGGGAATAATCTGTTCGACTATGTCTCAACTGTGATAGTTGGCTTACCATGACAATCATCGATGATCTTGTGACAGAGAGAAATATTTGACTTGTCCTCTTCGCGATCAATTGTTTACGTCGTAGACGTTCTGATCTAACGATCAGAGACATTTTATTTAATCGTATTACAAGTTACACAACCGAAGTTTTACGTCATGCCTCTAAATATAGCCTCTCGAAGTCGTTAAACTGGTCCAACCTGATTGCTTCTGGACCCAATTTTGTTCGAATAAAGATTTTCTGCAATTGATTGTACCTGAATCTTGGTATCATTAAATGACGAATCTACAATCATTTATATTATTTATGGAATGATGTTACATGTGATACAACTGTTACTTAAACAGAGACAAAATTGTTTTGGTTCTTCCAATTTATTACACAGAAGCTAAAATTTGTTGTAATTAAATTTGTAAAATGTAGTTGATGTATATTATGGAGAAAACGCTTCTGCGAATTTATACCTGATAACTTATATATAATTCTTATTTTTGGCCTGAATCTCGACTATTAATTATATACTATAAACCCTTAAAGAGCGCTTTCCAAGAAATCTAACTTCTACAAAATTGAAAAAAATGTTCGGATTTTTTCAATTCAATTTATGGATTTACGGATTGAGATCTCGGTGTGTAAATCAATAAAGTCATACGATCATAAATTTGCGAATACATAGGTTCATATACCACCAGCATTTTATTTTTTTATCCTTGGCAAGACATCGAATAATTAGGAAATTACCATAACAGAACACACATAATCTTGGATTCGCCGATATAAACATAGATTAATACCAATACTAACGAAAGTCTCGCAATGCGTTAATTCAAAAAAAAAAAGGAAACGAAAATATTACAAAAGATAAATAAATATCATCTTTTAATACAATCATTGGTAAGCTTTATTCGTATAGTTTCCAGAGTATTCGGTAATCTTTATTTATCCACTAATCCTATAAATCGTGGGGACAACGTTTTTTCATTCGGACAGATGTTCCAAAATCGGTGTACGAATTTCGCAATTTTTTCTTTGACAAAATAAAAATGTGCGCACATCACGCAGTCTTCAACGGCTCAATATTCATAGTCACGAAATATTTGTGTCCCCGTACGAGCGGACAAAATTGACCCGTATTCTTTCTTTTTTCTTGCATTTTGCGAACGTCTTAGAATTCTAGTTCTGCTAAATATTCGCCATCCCTCGTTTATGTCGTGTAGCGAAAAGAGAGTTCCTTTTTTAGGATATAAAATTCTCTCGCACTTTGAAAGTGTTTAATTGCTAACAGCACCACACAGAGATTAAAGAGAGACAAGACTAGAAAAGAAAAATAGAAAGAAACGTATTCTTTTCGTTTGTGAGGAACGAGACGCGATCTGATTACCGAATGCAGTTAATCTATTGCGAATAATGATAATGATGACAGTAATGATAATGACGATAATTTGTTTTACCGAATCGGCGTAAATTCCAAGAGTCATACATCAGGCACATTTTCGCGCCATTAATTTTATGTATTGTATAAAGAAAAATATGATGGTATTTTTTAACATTCGTTTATCATACATCGGAAAATGAATTGAAATTTAACTTCCTACACTCTTTCGATTGTTATATAAGATATCGCAAGCGATTGCAGAATTGATAAGATTATTTCCAAGTATCTAGTTTTAAATAAAATCTCATTGAAAATTTCATCAAAATTTTATTTTTCATCATTTTCACTTTATTAATCATATGAATTACAATTTAATAATTTAATCGATTGGACAATTTAAATAATAAACACTGAAAGATTATAATCAATTTTAATAAATAAATAATTCATTTTAATTTCAACTGTTATTTATTTAAAGAACAATTTTTTAACGTAAATAACTTGGAAATAGTCTTTAATTATCAAAAATTATATAAAATATTGCTCGCTTTTCTCGGGGAAGTACGTTCAAGCTTTTAAGAATCTCTCCTTTACGTTGTCATTCTATTTTGCTCCCGGATCTCATCTTAGGATAACGACAACGACGACGACAACGACGGTAGTGCCCCGATGACGGTAATTAGTTGACGACATATTATTACGTTTTCTCTTACACAAAAAACACAGATCTTGATCTATTATGCGATCGTAGACTTATTATGGTGTACATGTATATCAAGTACGAGTTCAAAATCTATCACGTAGTACAAAGAGAGATGATTATGCGCTATTTTAGTTTATTAAGTTGTATCATATACCGAGAAATATCAAGACTATAGTACTATATATTTAATTGATTCGGAAATGTATGAGACCAAGATCGGTTAGCCCAGAATTAATTAAATCAGACTATTAGCGGAGGAGGAAGGGGGAGGAAGGACTGGTATTACTGGGGACAAGTGCCGGATACTTTTTAACTCGTTCAAGTGCAGACTCGTAGAGGACGTCGTAAAAATCCGGCGGTCGCCGTGTTGTAACAATTCGCAAAAATCTCGATTACGTATCTCCTCTAGTAAGTTTCTTTAAATACTTTTACATCAAATGACATGAAAATCAATCGCGCTGCGTTAACTCGAATCCTAATTATCATTATAGATTCGTCTGAGTTTCGTTTTTAACGTACAAGAACAGTCCATGTTAAGTCGTTTATACATCGCCCGAGTGCATATTCTAGCGAGCCCGACTTAACGTACGACTTAAGAAGTCGCACAAGAAAATCATATTTGTGCGCGAATAACACTCGTGTCGCTCTCCATTAGAAACTCGCCGATGCATACTCCGCCGTATATTGAGAAGAGAAAAAGATTGCTATACATCTCACATGTGCTGGCTTATCATCACTCACACGCGCTTTCTTACAAAGGTCATTTTTTTTCTTTTTCTTCGTTATGTGGCTACAGCTCTTGCGTTAAACTCGCCTTAAAAATACAGTTTGGAGAAAATAATGAGATATACACATAGTACAGGTACTGCCGGTGATCACAAAACTCATTGGAATCAGCGGCAAAAATCGTCTTAACTATCTAAGGGCCTAAAAAGATCCTTTCCATCAACTTCGTTACCTCATCTTACACTCGTGCCTTCCCTCCAGCGATTATCTCTATTATCGTTAATAATCCGATTTGCAGTCATTTTACACTTATTATTGATTTATTTAGTGCCTTGTAAATGTCTATTTGGTTCTTTATATTATGTTGTTTAACAGAGTTGTCTAACTTATGATTTCATCATGCGAGCGAGCGAGCATTTTTATTTTGCTTTTCATCACGTTAGATATTCCTTACGAACAAACGGCAGAAAGAAATACAATAGAAAATCTTGCACAAATGTATAAATAGATAATATAACTTTGCTAATAATAACATTCATTATATAACAAAGAGACAAAAGGATGTGTGATAAAGAAAGTATAGTAAAAGCGAGATGATCGCTCACTCGCGTCTAAACAGAAGGATGTATGATTAAACAAAAAGTACAGTAAAAGCGAGATGATCGCTCACTCGCGCCTAGTTAGACAACTCGGTGTTCATAATTCAAGTAATTGCAATGTTATAATATGCTTGTCGATACTTAAATTAATTATGTTTATATATCAGTTGTTCAGTGGACAATGTTAACGACACGTTAACGAAATAATAATGCATTATATATACGAAGAAAGATCAGGAAAAGAGGAAATGAACGACATTTCCAATTCGAGAGAATTTAGTCTCCACTAAACAATGAATTAATCACTTAGTGATGCGACGCGATTCTATATCCCAACTCATACGTACGTTGAGTGCATGTGACGGAAATAAAACCTTTACCCCTTAGATAACAATAAAGTCATAAACGTACACGTCAATTGACATATTCACAACGATTATTCTTTATACAATACTAACGAATGTCATTCCTCCGACGTACTTCAAGTTGAGCTTCACCTTAACTGAGACACTAACATTGCGATTGGCATAGTGTAACATTCAGGCGCACACAGAATTACTGCACACTTTACTAGATCCTCCTTAGCGTCTTCATTTCTTCCATTACACACGTTCACTGTTTATGTGCATTTACTGCTACATTATCCTTTAAATGCGTCCGGTTACGTTTTCCAGTTATGTGGATGGGCTCTCGGTGGTGCTTGATTGCCTTGCGCTTGAGACGCCTGCGACGGAATCATGTCGAGCAGATATTGACGTTGAAGATCCGCCGCTTGTCGTTGTAATTCTACGAGGCCTTTTCCACCGGCAGCCATTGCTAATTGGTAGGGATACAGTATCGAGGTAAAATGCGGCATCATGTGAGCAGGAAGAGGTTGATGCGGTGGTAGACCCGGTACTGGATTCTTCGCCAATTCTGCAATAATAATATAACAGAAAATGGTAAATTAGTTTTTGATCATGATTTGCTCAAGGATATTTTTGCTCACCTCTGAGCAATTGTTGCTGCAAGGCTGCCGCAGCAGCTGCATGATGTGGACTGAACTTCCCGCTCTCGGCCAGTTTCACCAAAGGATGCTCTTGCAGCTTCGGCGCGGGAGGTGTCGGTGTCAACGTAGGTGCCGGCGGTACCTGCGGCGGAGGCGCAGGCGGAGTAGCCACTCTTCTTGTAGGAGTGGCTGCCTTAGGAACTGGTTTCGGAGCTGGAGGATCTGGACTCGGACATGCCGCTTGCGCTAGCCTTTGCTCTATTTCTTGCTCTTGCTGTAGCGCTTTTACAAAAGCAGTTTTTAATCTGTAATCCCATATAAAATCCATTAGAGAACATCATTTAATCTTTTACATTTATTTGCAGAAATATATTAAATTTTCAATTATTTGTTTACTTTTACTTAAACGAATATTATGATAAATAATATATATTAGATTAAGTCTTCTACACAAGTTAATTTATAATAATCTATTTATTAAAAAATTAACAAAATATAATTTTAATATAATTTAATAATTATTCTTGCATATTATTGATATTTTAATATGTACATAAAAACCTACCGATTAGTGTGTTCTGCTTTCAACGCTTTTTTCACGTTAGTCGTGACACAATGTTCACATATAACCCTCGGATCGCGACCCGCTGATGGTCGTTGGAAAGTCGCATGTTGCCCTCTAGGACTATCTTTCTTACCACCAGGCATAGGTTTTTCCCATTTCCACACGGGCGTGAAATCTGTTTTGCATTGTGAGCACTCGAATGGTTCGGGAGGTGGCGGTATTGCCGGTTCCTTCGTTATAAAATCAACTACATGTTCCAAACCAACCAGATATATGAATTCCGTATTAGAAGGATTCGGCACAAAGTGCATCTCCGGAGGTGGCGGTTTCGGCGGTGGTATTTGTAATAATGTTTTCTCGAGCTGCTTTCTTAGAGCCATTTTTGCAGCTGCTTGACGTTGAGCAGGTGTCTCCTCCCGCGTTGTTCTCTCCTACATTATTGAAAATATAGAATAAATATCATATAATTTAATAAACTTTACTTTATACCGTTAATCTCCCAATAATACAAAATAATACAAAAGACAAACGTCTTAAATAAATGAAAAAAATATAAAATACAAAAATTAAAGTAATTTGAATAATTTTCATATACGTGTTTATACGTATTGTACATACGTGATATATATGTATATGTATCATAGTATAAATTTAATAGCTGCATGCAAATTAGAATTTCAATATAACATATTCTTTATGCGATATATACATATTTCTCTCTTCGTATATAATAATGTAATTTACACTTAAAAAATATATGTTAGTGAAAGTTTAAAAATGCTGCATGTTACAACTTGTATTATGCATTAATAAAAAGATTTAAATACTTTTCTATATATAGTTTCACTAATAACAAAAAATAAAGACTCGTTAGAAACAAAAAGCGCAGAAAATAAAGCTTAATTAAAATATTATAATCAATATGGAGAAAAAAACAGATTAATAGCCTTTAAAGAATGTAGACAGAAAAGACATTATACATTGATCGACGAATGAATGTACCTGTTCCGAATTCACAGGTGTGCTTAAGGATGCGGTGGTTTTATTTTCTTGCGATCCAGCAAGCAGCTTTGTGTTTAGAAAAACACAATAAATAGATTACATATGTTGTTCACAATTAAAGAATTATTTAACACTTTCACAGCTAGGTCATAGTTTGCGCAACGATCGCTTATAATGTATCGTATTGTAGCGATCACGAGCAATGTATTAGCAGTGAAAGTGTTAGTTCTTAAAATTACTCAATAAAAGAGTTTTCAATGGCCTTATTGACTTATTCTTAATGTTCGCATAAAACTAAAGTTATAATTACTTAAAACTTACAACAAAAATAATAAAATGTGATGTTATACCTTACTTACTTGATGTGCCGGAGCCGGTGTTGGATCCTTTGTAGACCTCTCCGTTCTGTCCGTTGGTGCATGATAACTCGAGACGGTTGCCGCTGCTACACTGGGTGGTCTTCCTCTAGGATGAGGTGGTTGTGGTATTACCATGTTCGGAGGCATGCCGCCTGTACTTGGAATGGCATTTCGACCGGCAGTAGGAGGTAGTACCATGCCAGGTGGTGGAGCGTGTAAACTACTACTTCTGCTCGGTGCGGGCTGACCCTTAAGTAAAGGCGGAGGCGCTTTTCCGGCTCTGTAGTAAAAAAAAGTAACATTTATTTCAACTTACCACAACAATATATCAAAATTACAGCTTGAAAAATGATATTGCTAAGTTTTACCTATGAGGCACCTGCTGTGCCGTTACTGGCGGTGGTAATTTGCTGAGAACCTTGGGCGCTGCCGCAATATTCTCTTTCAGTTGCTGAGATTGACGCAACTTTTTCAAAAGTACTAATTTCATTTCCTCCGATTTGAGCTCTTCTTTATATTTTCTGAGCATTCTTTCGCGTTCAGCCAGTTCGTCGGATGACAGTTCCTTGATTGGCAGCAACGGAGGCATGTCACCTGTTTAAATATTCAGCATAATGAAACGTAAAGCGACATTGAAGTAAAAAATCATAAATTATTCTCTATTCTTTAGTAATAAAATGAAAAAATATCGATAACAACCTTCATCGCTGTCCGATGCATTTCCATTTAGATATCCATTCATCCTAGGCTCATCGGGACTCTCGGCATAACTTCTTTCGATTCTAGGTCTAAGATTACGACGTGGTTTACGTTCGTCTCCACGTTTAGGAGCCAAGATGCCACGAGCCGCGTTCTGTATATTACGTGCCTCTGGCATATTGTTTTCCAAATTGGAGCCGGTGGAATAGTGAATTCCCAAGTCCAATGGGATGTCACCAGAATTCACAGAAAGGGACGGGGAGTTGCGTCTACCACTGCTGCTGAAAGAACACGTATTACGAGAATTAGGGAACCTATCGTCTAATATTTTATCGTGTGGCATAAATGAGACTTAAAAGTTTTACCGTTTTAAGTATATTTAAACGTATGTCAAGCTAAGAAGTAACAACAACCTACTTCTCTGTCACACAGTGATAAGAGCCTAATACCGATAAGAAACTCCTGCCTGAATAAAAGATGGCATTATCATTAATTACCATTGTATATGTTGTTCCCTATTTTAGCATTTGAAAATATGCAATTTGAAGCGAGATCGTCACAGGAAACAAGAGCAAGCTATTGTCACTTTCCTTTTTTCATTTCCCATTTAATTAGAAGCGTAATAACGAGCTTCAGACACGCGACACCTTTACCTGATGCTCAGATCCACCACCGAATCTCCGTCCATATCCATGGCCTCCATTCTTTCGACCGTGGTCACTCTGCAATCACAAATACACGCGTGAATACACCGGTCAACACGGGGACATTTCATTCGCGGGAGAAGGGGAGAAGAGGGGAATGGGAAAGTATCGTGTTACGCCGTTTGAAAACGCGCGCTGCGAGGAGGCAGCCACGACGTTAATCTCGCGCGGCGGTCTTCGCGCGTGCAACGAAGATCCGCGCGCGGAACACACTCCGGGCTACGCTACACAGAGAGGACACGCACGCATGCACACGCACACGCACAGGCGCGCCACTCGCGCTGGCATACAACTGGGTTACCGAATCTCTCCTGCGCGCATTCTCGGTACGCGCCCGCCGTCCCACGGTACGTCGCGCCCGATGGATCACCGAAAATCCTCCGGCGATCGAACGAGCGGACCGCGTGACGCGAGAGTATCGCGGACGCCACACGCGCGCGTACGGCGAGTAGCCAGCGGCACGACGAGATCCCGTACGACGACGCGCGAAAACCGAGGAACATCCGTGACGAGAGACGACGCCACCAGCGTGAGGGCACGGAGAGGAGCGGGGGAAGGGAGAGTGAGAAAGACAGCAGGGGGGAGAGAACGGGGCGGGCGATCGGCCAATACCTGCGGAAGTAACTGTCCTAACCTAACTTCTACGGGAGTTTAAAGAGAATCGGTAGCGCGCATCGGTGGGGCGAGTTTCCAGAGAACGAGGCCGCGGGACTGCTCTCCGCGACGAGGCCGAGGACGACGACGACGACGACGACGTCGTCGTCGTCGTCGTTGGTGAACGACACGGGCCACATCGGATCACCGGCGTATCACTCGCGGATCGCGCGCTGCTTTTTTTTTTCGGCGGAGCGTACACACGCACACTCTTTCGCTCTCTGCCTCTTTTACTCTTTCTTTCTTTCTTTCTCTCTCTCGCTCTCCGCAATTGAAGAATTAAATTTGATGCCTCGGAAGTGGCGTCCCCGACACAATGGCAGCTAAGCGTAGCGGTACAAGACCCGTGGAGTAGGTAGGTCGGCCGAGGGGAAGACGGCGGCGGGGGGAGGGGGAGGAGGGCAAGCGCGGGAGCACGGGGGGGAGACACGGCGCGCGCGGGGAGAGGAATGGTCGCACATTAATTATTTCTCCTCTCACCCCTACTACGACCGCGGCACGCTAGCCGCTCACCCACACGCGGTCGCATCGGGAACGGGCTAGAAACCAATTTCTCTCTTTCTCTCCATCTTCATTTCCCTCGCTCGCGTACACACACACGCACACGCACACACGCACTCTTTCTACGTATCGGTCCATCGCTCCGCCGGCGCTCTCCCACATTCGCACCCCTTTGCGGGTTTTCCCGAATTTCGTCTCCGTACGTATCTCCCTCCCCCACCGCCGCCCTCCCGGTCGCTCGCGCTCGCCCTTATGCCCTACGGGAAATCGATTTTTCGACGGCAGGGTCCCCACTGCCGGCTGCAGCGAGCGGCCGAACGTCGCCGGCACGGAGGGCTCGCGACGTTTTTTCGACCGGCCGACTTCTCGGACGATCGTCGTTTTAACGCGTGGAGAGAGGCCAGCGCGTGCCTGAGCTCCGGCGCCGTTACACCTCGCGCCGCACGCGAATGCAGGCCGACATCCGATAGCCCCGTCGCACCATCGCCGTCTTCCGAGCGCCGCACGCCCGCACGCTCGCACGAGTGTCGCTCTTTTCGCTGCGCGAATTCGAGCGGCACGTGGACTCTTATTACCCCCTAGTTTCCATGCACGCGAACCGATGGAAAACACCCTGCTCGCCTACTCGCGTTAGATCTCTCCCCTCCCCGTTCCTCTCATCGCGCCGGCATGCGGCATCACGTGACACGTATCCCGAAGAGGTCTGTAAACTCTCCGCACGCGCAAGTATGCGACTTCTCGCGTACTTGCAGCGCGAAGTTATGTCATTTCGCGCGCTCGGAGTCAGGATGGGGAAATCGTCGCCGCTGTCGCTACGACGCGAAGTTCGCCGCGAAGATCCGATAGCGATCTCGACGTTCGATTGTATTTGGCGCAACGTTATCGCGATCGGAAAAAGATCGCGGGAGCCGAAGATACACGATGACTTCACATTGCCGCAGTCGCGCCAAGGAGAGAAGTCCGCCACGTTTGTCTGCCACGTGGCACGGAAGACGCGCTAATTGATTGACATCCAGCTTCTTATCAGTAACCGGAGTGTACGTGGCGACCGGCTAGATCCGACCTTATCTAAATAGGTTAAGTTTTTCCTCTTTCGCATCGCCGCGTGGAGAACCAGCCGTCGTGTCGGACGCGCGCGTCCGAGTCTCGTGGAGAGACGAATTGCGACTTGTTCAACTGGAAAACGACAGTCGTCCACACATTTCCCTATCGCGTGCAATTCGCGCGAGTACACAGGTTTCTTCTCCGACTTTCGCCGATCAACATCGACTCGCGTTCCCGTTCGCGACAAAGTTTTTGTTCGTATCACCGCCCGACGGAAAAATCAACTTCCCACAAAAAAAAAAGTATGAACGCGATCTACGTGATATTCGCGCAGATGTGTCGCAGCTGTCGCTACGGAATTCGCCAACGTTTCGATGTTTTTCGGTTTCCTAGGTACGATTATGCCGGAATTGGAAATTTCGAACTGTGTTTACACGTCAAACAGAAAGACCAAAATTTGAACAAATAGTTCCAGGAAAGGGATGAGGTAAACAGTCGAAGATTGTTTACTTGAGGAGTGAACTGCGAGAGTTCCAGATGCGTCACGGATAATTCACGGTTCTTTCAGAGATATGCCGATTTCAGAAATTAGGGCCGTACTTATTCATAGGCGCGACACGCAAATAAATATATATTTGTAATCACAAATCCAATGAGTTTTATAATTAGAATTTTAAAAAGTTGGCTCACAGTTATCGATTTAATTTTAATAAATTGAATAATATAATTTGAATAATTTTATAAAAGTTCTCGTATGGAATTTTACGCTTTCAAATGGGAGCACGCTGTTACAAGTTATATATACTAATATATATAGTTATATATAATTATATATAATTATGTAAATGAATTGAGATGTATCACATTCACGAAATCATCAAAAGTACATGTTAAATTATCAATATAAATAGGAAATATATATATTGCCATTTGTTGTTCTTACAAAAATTACTAATTATTTGAAAAGTGACTAAGTAGTCAAATAAACTGTTCAATTTATTCGCGTCATTTATTAATAAAATGACTTGAATTACGACGAAATTTCGAAAAAGAAAATGAGATATTGTAACTGTTCTACACATATCGTTCAGTGTAATTTTTATATTTATTACTTGAAAAATTAGTTATGTATCTTTACCTTTTATTATGCATCTACAAACTGTTACTGTATTCAATTGAGCTGTCAAATATGATAACGTTTAACAATTATAGATTCAGTCGGGCGTCAAGTCTTGGAAATTGCTACAGTTTCTATATTTGATTCTTGAAATCGAGAGAACTAAAAATATAATTTATAAAAGCTTAAAATCTGATGGACAGAAATAGCAAAGAAAAATTTTAATACTACTTTCAATAAAGTCACCTTCGAGATATGCTTGCGTACTGAATATCGCGTATAAATGTGCAAAAATATTGCATGCTTAAAAAATGTTATTCTTTTAAGAGCAATTTTTAATTAAAGTGCACGATAAAAATGCGTGAAATAGTAAACGCACGTTTATACGTTGCATTTGAAGTTATGATAGACGCAATTAAAACATTAATTATTTATTTTTATATCTGTTTACAAATTGAACGGATAAGATCAAATAAAAGGATCACGTTTCCACTATCGTCTATATTTAATGAACATTTAAATTTTATATGAACGTGACGAATTAAACGATCTACGCACAGGAAAATTTTCGGTTCAATTTTGTTATAAAATATGCAGTCTATTAGCAGCCCTATCTACATTTCGTGCGTTTGTGCCGCGTTATTGATTGTGACGTCAATTCAAAAAAATTCTGATAATAAACATCTCATCACATCTCATTTTAAATACGCTCGTTTTTTTTTTCACTGGAGAATTCCCCGAAAGAGAATATCGCGCTTAAAGTTCCAAGAAAATAAATACGGCCCTGCGACACAGGCTTCCGCATTTGTCCATCGGGGAAAAAACTTGAGCATCTCTTCCGATCGGTGGAGCACTTTGAATCTTCCCGTTTGCCCTTTGTCCCTCTCCCCGCCCCTCATCGCGTTTCGGTACACCCGTGCGGAGCCCTCGGCGATACGTACCTACGATGTCGATCGGGGCTGATCCGAATTCGCGTGGCGGTTCAGCCGACATGCGAGACGAGCCGATTCTGTCTCTCCTTCACCACCACCTCCTCCTCCTTCTCCTCCTCCTCTTCGCCGCACGCACGTCTCTGTCTTCGCAACACGGTACGCGGGCCGACCGCGTACGGTGAGATGCGAGACGCGTCGCCGTTGCCGGTGACGACGACCGTTTTTTCTTTTCTTCCTCTCTCTCCCCCGCTTCCGCGCCTCACTTCACACGTCACCGGGGTCCGCCGCACTTCGTGTCACACGGCGAGACGCACTCGCTCACCGCACTCGCTGCTGTCGCTCGTCCATGGCGATGTAGCGCGCACGCATCGTGCACAACCGCGTGTGTGTACAAAGTCAATGTGCACGCGTGCACTCGCTCGACCCGGCCGAGCGTTCACTTGTCCGCCCGCCCTGCCCGTTCGCTCCTCCGTCCGTCCGTCCGTCCGTCTGTCCCTCCGCCGCCACCGCCGCCGCCGCCGAGCGTCGTCTCGGCTCCGTCTCGCTGTCCTCTCACGTACACCGGCGGCGTGCACGATTCACCGAATCGCGATCGCGCACACACGCGGCATGCGACTCCGTCACATGTTCCAGCGAACTTCCTCTACCAGCGGCACGCACGCACGCACGTTTTCCACGAGAAAGAATGCCCGAGTTCCGGACTTCCACGCGCGAGTAGCGACACAGCGACCGAGTTCCCTCCCGGATGGAGGGAGAAGATCACGAGCATGCGCAGCGGCGCCAGCATTAGCAGACGCGCTCGACTCGACGATGTTCCCCAGATCGTGGAATTTCTCCGCGCGTGCGCAGTCGCGCACGCGTCCGACCACGTGACAGCCTCGGCAGACCGGTGGCAATGCGAGGGGGAGCGTCTCGATTAAAAATTTTCGCGCCTTTTATTATCATTTTCCATTGCCTTTATAGTAAATCTCGATATTCGTACAGGTCGAGTACCGCGAGTACTCGTGCCTGATTTAATGGAGTTCACTGATAGTTAGATACTTTATTTGATCGATCGAGTACTTTGATACCGTTTCCTTTCGATGTTTCCTTCTTGTCCTCTTCTCGCAACGCGAGCCCGACGGTACCACTCGTTTCGATCAAACGTTCACGCTACTGGCTCGAATGCCGCGCTACTGCGCATGTTTGAAAAAAATCTGGGAACATTGGCTTATTCTTTAATGATGTAAATCTTTATTGCGATAAGAAGTATCGCGCTCGTCACGCGAGTCAGTAGAAAATGTCGAAAAAAATGTTGGATTTGCAGTGGACGCTAAAGGAAACGACAAAATGAGATCCATCGAGTACGATCGAACAAAATTTCTACACGTCAAGAATATTTTACGTTGCTCCTTGATCCGCCGAAGCTATCCAGACAACACGCGTGTCTAAAAGACATCTTTATGTCTTTTAGATGTCTTTTAGACATGCATGTCTAAGAGGCTTTCTACAATAAGCCATAAGTCATAAATCAGAAGTCAGAAGCAATAAATTGATCAATCGTAATCAAGTATTTTTTTCACATTTGTCTGTGATTGGTCAATTTATTGCTTCTGATTTCTAATTTATGACTTATTGTAGAATGGCCCTAAAAGATGTCTTTAAGATTATGTTTTTTAGATATTTTTTAAACATGTGTGTCTAAAAGACGTCTTTGTGATGTCTTTAAGATGTCCATTAGATTATGCGTGTTGTCTGGGTAAGTAGTCGACACAAAATATTCTCGAGTGCACGCGAATCGCGATGGGATCGACTGAGTTGCAAGCAGGTCTGAACCTGATCGGATTTTTACGACACCTCGAAAAATGACCGCGATATTCTCTCGCGGAATCACGTCTGAACAAGTCCAGGCTCTTTGCGACTATTTCGAGAAACGAAAATACCATTTCCGAATGGAATGGAGTTCTAAATGCGGAAGATTCTCAGGAATATTGTTGTTATCGAAAAGATCTCTTTCTCTTTCGACGACTTTCGCAGAAAAACCGCGTGAGAACGATCTCACAATTTTTCAATCGTGTTTCAACTCGTCTCTCTTTCTTTCTTCATTGAAATTATAGCAATGTGAAATCCATTTATTGCTAAAACGAAGAATCGATGTTGCGCAATAATCTTTTAGAAAGTTTTCGTCGTTCTAATTACGCGCTAATTATCATTCAACTTGCGGCTAACTTCAATCGGTACATCCTAATCGCATTAAAATGCTCCATTTCTCGATCATCGATGATCAAGAGCGACTTAGACAAACGCATTCTACAATGGAGTAAACGCTCGAAGGCTGCAAAGTGAAATCTGAATGTCGAAGACAACACGTTCGCGAGTGCACGTTCGAAATTGATCCTGTCATCCCAGGCGCGGCTGTGAAGATAGGCGCGGAGAAGAGACGGAAGAGAGGAGAGCCGCGGAGATGTGATCGACGGGGGGAAAAGAAGGGAGGGATGGGGGCCTGCTGCCCGGGCACCTCAACCTTGAGCGCGTGGACGGGGAAAAAAATCGCGACGCCTCTGCGCAAAAATTAACGAGAGCGATACAACATGGCGGCTTCGCCCGCCGTTGATGCTGCCCCCCTCTTTCCTTTCCCGCACCCTTCCTTCTGCGCGGGCTCGATTTTGCCGGGTATTGTTTCGGGCGTCACGTCGTCCGGATGAGTGACTAGAGGGTAGAAGGGACGAAGGGAGAAAAAGGGCGAGAGGAGGAGAGAGAGAAAGGGACAATAGGTCATCCTTCGAGATCCCGGCAACCCCCTGCTGGCGCAGGTCGAGTGCCGCCAGCTATGGGGCTTACTAGACACCCCAATACTGAACTTTACCGGATGCGGCATCTAGGCGTTTTGGCAATCGTCAGTGGTCTAAATAAACCCCCGTCTTCCGCAAATCCCGCTCTTGTCCGCCGCGTTACGTGCGGCGTCTCGTTATGGCCAATCAGGAGCGAGCCGCGCGTTCGCTACTTACTTCAAGTTGAATCGCCTCGGCCGCGACGCACAGTCGAGATTAATTTTTTTATTTTTATTTTCTTAGTACGACGGAGATTTGAGGATTGGAGATTCGTTTCTAATCTGATTTTCTAGTTAAAAAAAAATAAGAGTTTCTAAACAATTGTTATATAATTATAATTAATTTTTCAACTATTCCATTTCCCAACATTAAAAATTAGATATTTCTCAAAAATTTTAGAAAGATTATGTATTATTAAAATCATCTAGTTTGTAATAAAAAAATGTTGTTTTAATTAAAAATTAATAAAGAATAGTAGAAAAGTTGTACTCGATATTTTTTACAACATAATAAACATGAACAAAAATCTTAACTGCATATTTATGTAAGATATATTTTTTATAACATGATTACACGGATATGAAAGGATGCGATTGAGTTGCTCTTTATGCCATGCATTATTTATTTATCGATTCATACATTTTTAAAAATTGATTCACATTTCCAAAAAACATCTGATTTCTATTTTATTACAGGAGTGACGTAAAAACAATAGATCGGTACACAATCCTACGGAATTTTAAAATCGAAGAAATATTGATTCGTTAGAACGGTTCCGGCATGTACAATGTTCATCCAGGACTATCGCATCCGCGGGAAACAGTGGAGGTAATTTGTAGTATTAAAGTGGTACAATAACAGACTTCTACAGTTCGTAACACAGGTTCCGCAAATTGTAATGACGAGCCTCGGCCCTTCCGTAGGTCCGTACAACTATATTCCGGGATCGTATTTCAGGATTGTATTATTCCTGGGGGGAAAAAAGAAATGGCGGTATACACAAGAAAACGTCGTGAATCAACTCGGAGAAAGGTTTCATACTCCGCGCTTTCGGCCATGGGTCGAAACTCGCACTAGAACGTGGCGTAAAACCCATGTTACGAGTCAAGAGTGTGTACCGAAGTATAGCACGAGTAGAATACGGAGAAATTTATAGACATACGAAGCTGCAAGAGAGACACGTTCGCAAGCAGTCCGGAGAAAGATGCATTTAATATACATAAAAAAAAAAAAAGAAGAAGAAACGAAAAAATAGAATGTATCACATAGAGCCGCGTAAATAGCTCGGCTGCAGTTCCATGTAGTTCTAGAAGAACGTAAGAATCACCAAAATCGAGCGAACATCTTCTTTTTCCCTTTCTACACAACTACGTACTCCTGCATTCGATGCATTAGCGGTGATTTAACGCAGTAACAACGATAATCATTTTCACCTCTATTAGCTCGATAAAAAATTTCTTTTTTTATATTTTTCTATGTAAGGCTACATATCAAATAAAAATGAGCAAATTTTTTTATCATTCTAATATCTCGATTTACGATGTTTCAAATTCAACAAAAACAAATCTCTGTCATAGATTGTGTAAAAAAACAATTGATATACAAGATAATCAGATCTCGAGAAGACTCGTTTATAAGAATAGAAATGTATCATTCGCGGGCCATGGGTGAATAATTGAATCAGGTTAAATCTTGTATATCAATAAAGTATATCTAAAGAAAGATTTTCGTGAATCTGGTATCTGTTGTTAGAGCGTTAAGTCGAATTCTATTCGAAGGAATAAACGGAGTACGTTTACTATTGTTAATTTAATAATGCATAACGGCACATAAAAAATTAAAACGCGACGACGAGCGTCTCGATGATCGTTAAATCGATGGACCGATAAAATATTATACACTGCTCAAAAATAATTGGGAGACCACTGCTTTAAACGAACAATTCAGATATCAAATAAAAGAGCTAAAAAATATCGTGTTTATGTAAATATATTTATTAAAAACTAGAGGAAAAACTAGGATAATCAATTCTTCATAGAACAAGTAATAGCATTATGTGTTAAATATATGAAAAACATTGTCGTAGAATTATTTTTTCAGTCCCTGATAGATCTAGATTTTCAGAGGCCTGTAACGTTCCTGTGAAACTTTAAAAAATATTTATTTATTTATTTATATATAACGAGTTTATATATTTTTTATTAACAGAACCAACATAAAGGGGCACTTGTGCCAAAAGTCATGCTTAAAAAATAAATACATCTAAAAAAATATGATAAAAGCATAAATTTTATTTTCTGATTCGTATATAGTTATTATTCAACAAAATAATTAACTAGACTAGATTTTAAAGAAAAAGACGCACAATGCAAAGAGTGATATGTCTCGATATCTGTATATCGAAGGCTACTTGACTTTCCAAGATTCCAATCACAAAATTTAAACTTTGTTCTCGAGCAGATATTCATAATTTCTCAAGCTGTTATCGCCTTTTGATCCTCCAATTATTTTTGCAGCGTATTAATTTTCATTGTTTCACAGTTAGATGCGATTCGACGCGCGTCGAGGGCATCGGGAAGCGGTTCCAACTAACATCGATAGTGATTAGAAAATAATGATTTTTGCAACGAGTTTTGTGTTTATCTCGCTGTTAATCTCGAACAGATACAATAACGAAAAGGACAGCGAAAACTCAACCGACCTCCCGATTCCTCGTCGTCGAATTAAGCCGCGGATAATTAATCTACGATCGCGAAGCCTCTCTCGTCGGCGCGCTCATGCATATAATATAATACGCATAGAATAGACGAACACGCAACATACATACATATACATCTTATAATTCGTTAATCTCGCTAAGTGAGACAATTATTCGCTTGTGTATGACGCGATTACATTGGCAGAGAAAAATATATAGCGCGGTTGGTTCATTCGGATGATGGTCCGACATCACAAGCAACAACGAGTGAGACTTCAATGCTGATTCGATGCTGATGCCATTTCGATCTCGCATCGACAGCGTAAAGGAAACGGATCCCGCGCTCGTCTGCGCGCGTTCACGCGCTCTGTAAACCCGTCTCCTCGAATATATATAGCGAAATTATGTCCGAACAAGATCTGTCCTCGAAGTGATAAGGACAACCGTCTTGAGGTTCGCTTACGCAGGCTGTCCGAAGGAAAGTGTATCGATAGTGAGACGATTATTCCGTTCACGAAGGAACTTGGAAGCGACTTTTCCTCTCGGCGACGACTCAATACCGAGAAACTTCATCCGCGGCGGTTCCGCGGAGTTTCGAGACGCGCGGAAGATTTATTGGCGACGAAACTCCTCGATTACATTGGATACAATATCTCGTTAACGTCGCCAGGGAAAAGCCGATGCTACGCTTCAAGACTCCAAAAGCCCTTCGCTAACACACATCCCCTTTCCTCGACATTCTGTATTACATCTGCGCATGCAACGTATACGAGCAACGTGCGCAACACGTTTGATAGCACGTCAATTAATTAGCACCGATCGCAATTTTTTTTTTTTTTTTTTTTTTTGGCGTTGTCGATGAAACGACGCCGGGTGTAACGAATAACATGTCGAGACGCATCGACGAAGCGCCGCTTTTGCAGACAGGAAAATGTGAAAGCGACGCTAAATCGCGGCGAGCACGCCGTCACCGTCACGGGTAGCGAGCGCGTGACTTTCGCGCAATTCCTCATCACAATGTGTACAATCGGCATCAGTTGCCGACAATGATAATACTTAACGAAACTAAATGCTACGGAGTCGACGAGAAGTAATTACAGGTATATCTTGGTCCGCTTGGCCGCGTCGCCATGATTTCGCGTCGTTTCAACTCCGTTCCGCCGATGGGGAACAACATTCGCAAGGCAACGATCGTTTTTCCTCGATTGCTCTTGTTACGCTTAACAATCCTGTTCTTATTCAACCGTCTAACATCGCGGCGTAGACTTTTTAAAGATTGAGGTCCAGAACGACCCGTTTAAGAGACAATTCAATCAAGGTGACGCTCCTTTATACATACGATTGTAATTACTCATCGGTTGAATTCGGCGAGATTCTATGGTAGCATCACCTGGGTGACTAAAAGGGTTTCTATCCCTCGGATAGATCGTACGTTCCCTGCGCTGAGAAACTAAAAACTGATATTTCCGTGCTAAAAGCGAAATTCTTACTGAAAAAAAAATTCTTACAGCGATAAATCAAATTTTATACCGACAGTATTATAATAACGCCAATATATACTGCACAATGCCCGAATGCCCCCTTTTGTTTTAAAACGCTTCTGGAATATACGCTTAGAAGTTGCATTAGCGTCGAGAATCGATTTAGCACGTTTCTTAATCAGTTTTGTATCGCAGGCGAGTGTTTAAGAATCCACTTCGATGACGGCGCATCTAACGAAGATTGTCGTCGTACAAATTCTTTTCACATCGCTCTTGCTTGGTTCAATACCCTTTCAGACGAATAATACGCGAGAGATCATCTTCTTTCGCCGCGCGCGATTCTCCGATCTCTCGCGGATCATGCATTACGCAATACAGATCGCAGTGACGAGCGTGGTACTTCGATGCTCTGGATCATTTACCATTACACGCTACGCTTTTTTTTCGATTTAACTCTCTATCGCTCTGCGCCATATCATGTCAATAATTCTAGCTTCAAGTTACAACGTGAACTCGTTTCCAAGCTTTGCGTTTTCAGAAATACAGCTTACAGATTTATTTCAACTTATGTCACGCTCTATTCTGAATTCTCAGACTACTCGAGCGACAGAGAGCTAAAAGTCCCGTGCATTCGGGACGGATGTGCATTCGAATGACTACTCCATACTCGATGGCATTACTCGCGCACGCTAGAACTAGGACATTGTAAGATCCGTTCGAAACTATGAACGAATATTAATAGCGACAAAATATACATACGCGGGCCCGTAAAAGCCCTTTGCGAAAGATTCCAGCACGGAAACCTTCACAGGCTTGATTGCGCGACGATTACGAAACTTCTGTTCTCGCTTACACAGCTCGTTGCTTACATCTAACGCTGTTTGTGTAACTCTTACGTGTGATATCGATAGAGGAATGCGCGTGTCTGGCGATACTGTTCTCGTCCCGATGGGCAAAGATCATTTGTTACGAACGGGACGCGATAGGCGCCGACGTCGCGACGACAGGTACAAAGTCAATTGGAAACGTACGAGCCGTGCGTTTCGGAAATAACGAAAGTCGAATTTTCAGTTCAGATAGGATCGCTCGACCGAATATAATCTACAGAAACTCATAGGCGTAGTTACTACAAGTTCGTTTGTGCCTCTTAGAATTAACAAGATCGTCGTTTGAGACTTAAGTTAATGATCTATCGAATATGCTCTTGGCGATCAAAACAAGACACACACAATTCGTACAAGATAACGCAATACTTTGCGACTACTTCTCCGATTCGCTCGACGATTCGCACTGTCTGTCCGATTTTCCTCGCGACACTACATCACGCTCATTCCCGTCGACTGGAATGGATTACATGTACTCGTACTTGTTAAATACTTGATTAAATTATGACGACGTGTTACTCGTGTCATGTCCGAAAGTATTGGAAAGCGCCGAAAACGAATCAACGAACGAGCGAGTGAACGAACAAATCTACGTCGAACTGAATGCTCCCTTTCTTGTTCGTGCACGGACGTGTGTATTCGTATGCCGGCCCTCTCTTCGTTCTATCGCTTAAATCGTGTAAAGTATTTCTTTTTAGGAACTTATAATACTACTCGTGGCCGTCGACCGACCCGACGGCGACTGTTTCGTTCGCGCGGGTTCAACAAAATGCGTCTACGCGTCGCGTGTCCGTGTCAAAATCAAACTATATACATACATATACCTACTTCGGTTGTACCCCGATAATCTTGTGCGATCTTGCTTTCAGTCGACGATAACTTAACGCTTTTTTCCTTCTCTCTTTCTTTCTTTGTTATAATTTACCTAAATGCGCGCGCTTCGCCATTCAGCGGCGGATTTCAATGGGAGGAGGAACGCTAGCCGCTGCAGCGTAAAGATTCTCTAGCTGAGGTGAGTCGAGAGGACCAACGTTGTTCGTTGAGAAGTCGGCGGAGCGGTCGCGTGTGTCTTCGCTTCTCACCGTGGAATGTCGTAGACGGAGCAACAAGAAAACTCTCCGCGCTGGTCATGATTCCGCTTTGGAGCCATGGTACTTGTACGCGCCGAGGAATGACGAGGATCACGCGGAAATATACTGCGCTGTATACCAGACTTCCGACAGTGTACCACGGCCCCTCCGCGGGACGCGCACACCTGATCGCTCCAGCTCTGGCCGAGAAGAAAAAAAATAAATAAATAAACGTGCGTTGCAAATCCACGTAAAGCGCGCGATTGAGCTGATCGGGTCGTTGTCGTCGTCGTCTGCTAGTTAGACCGGGCTATCTTGTCGAAAGACAATCTCCCTCATTCTCACTCTTACTCTCACTTTTCTTTCGATCTGCTGCTACTAATCGATTATACGCACGACAAACTTTTTTTTCGGAGCGTCGGAGCCCACTGGCCCCCTTTTAAAAAAAATCGCGCATCCAAGTTTCATCAATGCCCGCGCGTGGATTTCCGTCTTCCACAGCCCTCTCTTTGTTTCTTTTCTCCTGATTTTGTTTCCCCTACCCTCTACCGACACTCGCCGATCTTCATCCACTCTCGAGCACGCTTGTAAGATTTTCTACTTTATCACAGATGTTTTATTCTCGATTTTATAACGCCCTGACTATGTCTACAGCTCACTCGGTAATAATCGATCAGCAGGGATCCTCGTGTTGTGTTCCCTGTGTTGTTCGCATACTATGCACGATTACGCTTTCGACATACATTTCCCGTGTTGATTTTTCTACCTCTCCCTCTCTCCCCGTGTCTCACGTATAGCCAACACGTGTTACAATCACAGCTCTCATCTCGCCATTTATGCGCAAGTAGACACGATCACACGCTAAGGCCTGCCTTAGTACAAAAATATACATTCGCTTCTTAAAAAATAGATCTTAGCATTCTGTACTGGCTAGCGTTCGTTTGATATTTTACAGTATTTTGATTCTTGGCAGGCTGCTTTAAGGGTTTAGTTTATAATATCGGCTTCTGAACGAGAACCGCCGTCGAGTGAGCTCTCTCTCAGGGCTTATTCCGATCTAAACGCTAGCTTGTGCACCATCCCTTTGTTTTTATTTCGTTTTCGCGACGCGCATATTCATAAATAACGTTCGCATTCGCTCGATCGCAACGGCGAAGCGATTTAGATCAGGTCGAGGTGGAAAGCAACGTGGAAGGAAAGCCGCGTCCAAAGCGCGGTGGAGAAAACACCATGAGGAAAGACGGTTACCGTGTTCAATTCGGAACAGCGACAATATTTTTTCAACCGGATGTCCTGCTTTCCGTCCTGCCTCCTCTTATGAATATGGCAACGCGCGGCGGCAGCGTGCAGCCCGCTCGACTTGTTGTATACACCTTCTTCGATAGGTTCAGTCTTATGTTCGTGGTTTTGTCACGCTAGCGACACGTGGTTACATAGTTGCGTTGTGCCCGTGTCGAGCGGCTGCACAACCGCCTTTCTACACAACGATATTACTTTGTTACAGAGGACTCGCAGAGATGGTACTATCATATCACTTGATTCTACGATTCGCGGATATCCGTTATTACATTCAAACGCGTATCATCTCGCTCCGCGCTCTCGAATAATTTCTCTTCGTTCTTTCTCTATTCGCACGCTATTAAATTTGCTCTCGCGTAATTGTCGCATGATTTTTGCTCTCACACTTTACTCTCGCTTTCGTTTTACTCTCTCTCTCTCTCTCTCTCTCTCTCGCTCGTTCATCATCACACTCATACGCTGGGTACCGCATCCCCAAATATAATGTTTCTTTCTTTTCTTCTTTTTCTTCTTCACGCGGAATTTCCGTTCGTTTGAAAGAAAAACGAGAAGAAACGTAAAATTACTTCGTAAAGTCTCGTCCGCGTGATATCGGCGGTCAACGGACGAGTTAGTCGATCACGTCCGCGTTCGTACGGTAATAGTTACTCTTGGAAACCCCTCGGTCGGCTCCTCTCGTTTCGCGTTAGACTTCTCCCCTTTCTCTCATCTGATGTAAAAATATACACGCGCGGAATACGAAATGAAAGGGCACGAGCGTGATATACCTTAAGTTTCTGGACGTGGTCCTGGCAAACGTGGGCGCGTGTGCACATATGCCCCGCACGTTCGTGAGGACGGCGACCGTTAACAAGGTGTTTAATCTGGTTATCTCTCTATGGTGGATGTCGCGTGACAGATTTTTCAGTGAATTTACCCTTATCCGCGACTCAGGTACATGTTAAGGCCCGTTCATCTTGTATAACAGCTGGTCGTACGTCGAAAAGAAATGCTTTTTTTCCCCTCTCATATTTTCATCTCCTTCATTCTTCCTTCTTTTATGCTTCTCTTATCTCTCCTTTCTTCCTACTTTCCCCTCTTCTTCATGTATTTTTCCGCACGCAACTCCGCGTCGTTCGCGCGTGTATCCAGTGTCTCGAACGCATGGAGAGATGTATGTACAGAAACCACATATAAAAACCAATATTAATACGTGTGACTACAAGTTACGATATACGATAATGTAATATAATTATACAAGGGCTCGAAAAAAAGTAAATAACCTCTCGGAATAGTAAACTGTGTGTATATACGGCATATACGGTTGCATTTTGGTATATTATCTTTGTTACGAATAGCGCTCTTTCTTTCTCTCTCTCTTTCACTCTCTTTCTCTCGCTTCCTTTCTCTCTTTTAAACACGCTCTCAGAATCGTCACTGTTAATCGCACGACAGAAATAGATGCGCGCTGCGTCCGGATGTTGACGTGTTTAAAGTTCGACAGATAATACAGTTATACATACATATACATACATATACGATTAGCGGTTAATAACTCCGATTTTACAGATATATTTATATTCGTGTGTTCGTCATCAGCGGTCGCTAAGAGCACGATGAGTATAGACGGTTATATATTTGCGTTACTCGTTCGATCGCTACTCATTATCACCCGTCGAAAGTTATACATGAACAGGTGTGGATATATAACGAGCGATTTTTTTCTTTTTTCGTTTCGTTTTCGCTCGCAAACGCGTTTTACGTACTTCGTCGAGCGGACCG
Source organism: Cephalotes varians (assembly GCA_037157785.1). Lineage (NCBI taxonomy): Eukaryota > Metazoa > Arthropoda > Insecta > Hymenoptera > Formicidae > Cephalotes > Cephalotes varians. The sequence continues at coordinate 2,297,874 of JANQDE010000001.1, read as the reverse complement.
CGCTCTTTCCGCGCGCTATGTTAATATTTGTACAAAAGCGTCCGATTGGTCTTGGTATTAAAAATAACCTCGGATCGCTGTATTGACTTCGTGCTCTCTTTCTACTTTCTCTTTGTCTTCGAGACAACTCTTTATGCTCTCGCGCCGCTCATTCGACGAACTCTTCGCGAAGTCTTACTAGATATTTATTCTCGCACGTCATGCTCTTGGCGCTCGCTATCACCTAACTTCCCAGAGAATTGGAAAAATATGTTGTTAAACGCATTTCTACTTACATACGTTTGGAATTTTGTTATTCTTTCCAGTGGAAGATCACGAAACCTCTCTCTCTCTCTCTTTCTCTCGTTTTCTCTCTCCTATGTGTTGCACTCTCTCTTTCTGCTGGTCAAATCCTCGCTCCAGTTCTGCTTTGCATTATACATCTCTTACAAGATTCATGACACAATCTTCTGTCATTGCGATCTTGTTCTCAGCTACGTTCTAAAGTACCGCTCTCTTTGACCAAAATAATTGTAGTTATATAAAACGTACTCTGGCTTCTTCCAACAATATCGACTTAATAGGCGAGAGGGACGATATACATTAGCATATCGTTCTTAATGCGGTAATGTACATTCGTGATCACATTCTTAGCATCACTTTGTCAACATCAAAGCGCGACTCATGGTTTTCCATAAAAGAAAACTATAGTGCATATAAATCACTGGAGAGATCGTCTCTTAGTTGAAGAAATCGTCTTATTGTTTGCAAATGTGTTGTAATTTGCATTAGATGTATCAACAAGTCGAAAGTGGATCTAGTTTGACTACAATTTATCACATTCATATAACCGATAGAAGTATTGTAAACGAGGAGAAAGTTATGTGCGCGTTTATCTCTCTGTATCTCTGACACATTGCACCCGAAATTCTCAACTCGAAAAACGATTACGCCATTAACAACGAGATTTCGAACTTATAGTGCATATTCGCTGTTCGATGTTTCACCCTCGTTAAAAAAAATCTTGTAGAAGAATAAAACATGTAATTTGATAACATTACTTCTGAGAATATTGGTGGCCTGGAGATGATTTTTGGATAATCACACTGGACAGAGATTTTCCTTGGCTTCTGTTGGCAATTATTTTTGATCACTGAGAACCAACGGCATAATCACTTCTCTACTATCGCCTTTGAAAGGATCCAATATTACCATTGGTAGATCTGAATCACTTAACGGCATCCAATGTGGACCCATTATATCTCGAATTTCCTAAATGTTGGAACATTTAATATTTTAAAAGTTTCTCGAATTCACGCAATCGTTAATCCTTTAATCATATAAATGCGATATTTCTTATATTTAAAAATACAAAAAATATTTGTCAAAATGTCTTTATACTCACACGTCTGATGTTTTCAGCCTCGAGCCACAATTCAACTTCAGATGTGATATCACTTTTAGCAAATACCAGCAATTTAAGAGTGCTGCCTCTGAGACGTGCAATAGCCAACAGATTCTCTTGATAATATTTATGACCGAGGAACACCATCTTCATAAGTTTAGTACACTTCCATGCCACTAACACCAAAGAGTCTGGACTATAATGGAATTATGTATAGATTATACTCTCATCAGAGAAGAATATACTAAGTCAAAGTGTAGAGAATTTTCTTACCCATTTGGATCGTTTGGATCAAATGTAGATGGTATATGCTGCTTGCGATCTATCGAGTCTATCCATGTCAATGATTTCAACGTATGTGAATACCACATTGATAATCGATGTAGTGCTCTGATATTAATATTTTCACAGAACAGAACTTGTAAATGTGTCAGCGGCATAGCAGGACAGAATATATCAGTATCCAAAACCTTAACCCCAGCATAAGAATGTATAAGATTGAGTCTTAATTCACACTGTGGGCTGCAAATAAATAAAGATTTATGTACATCTTTTTTTACAGAGACACTATTTTTGTTATCAAAATAATTCTAAATATGACTAGTCTGACAATTACTGTAACTCACTTTTTTTGAACAAATATTTGCCAAGCCATATTTGTTGTTCCTGGATAATCCTCTTTCCAGCCATGTATATGAATTACAAGTCTCTGCATACATCCATTATCTAACGCTTCTAACAAAGTATCACTGACATACTCATAATCCAGAGTTAAGAAAGACAATCTGATAAATGAATTAAAAATAGAGTTATCAAACTCGAAGAAGTCATAATAATCAGGATCGTCTTTGATAGATGCCAGACTGAGATGTGTTAAATGTTTGGAGTGATGAAGACGGAGAGGTTCCAAAATTGCAAACAAATTCACTATCAATTCTTCCCTGCATCCTAGACTTAGGGTCTCCAAGCAATTGGAAGTCTCAATAATATTTACCATGCATTTTACTAATGATGTGGAACTTTTGTAGTTACTAAAAAACAAATAATCCAACTTTATTGAACATAACAAGAAAGCCGATTTTTATTAGATAAGATCAATTTATCAATACCTGTCATCCTCGTTATCAAAAGGAGAATCACAAGTATTACTATTGAATTCCAAGAACAATTTTCTCAATTGTCTATTGCGACCTAATTTTTTCAAGAGCCTGTATGTTTCACCTATGTAATTGATGTTTCTAGGTATATCCCAACGAATCGTAGCTTCATGTACACTCAGAGCAAAACGATTTGCCAAGAATCTATAACAAATATGCTATGTGCACTGTACAACACTTAATGAATCTGTAAACAGATGGTAAGTCTTACGAACCGGGCCCATAAAACGCTGTCCTCATCTCTGAACACAAAAGTAATTTTTTTCCAGAAGTTTGGGTGGAACAAGGTGTATCTCCAATTTTTGCACACCTATGAAAATTGAATAACAAATCCACTGAATAAAACTTGTATTAATTAAGCATAAAAACATTAATACATCAATTTACATTGATATAAGGATTACATATAAAACAGTCCAACAATTATTTTTACTACATTTGTAGTATAAAATATTGTTTACAGAAATTACATCACGTGTATCAACTTCACGGTTTTTTATATCACTAAAGATACGATCTCTATTCACGTGATAACAAGGTTTATCGCCGTAAATAATCGTTGGCATTTCAGCAGCACTATACCCACTGTTGCTCGATACAATAATGCAGAGAAGAGAATATACGGATCAGTAGCGACACCCTTCTCCTCGCACATACGCATACATGATAACGTTCGTAAATCAAACTTTTATTCACGCAACTAACGATTGAGCATATGTTAGACGAGAGGCAGACAGTAGCGGATTTTCATTAGTATACATTCCGTCGCATAAGAAATATTCTTGCGATTGACGCCACGGCTTTATCGGCCACACAATGTCAGATCAGTTTACAGCGCAAACGAACGGTGAAGAAAAGGAAAACAAGAGGCAGGGCTCACGCAGCACGCACACGCACGCACACACACATACACTCTCTCTCTCTCTCTCTCTCTCACAATATACCTGGGAGGCTTTTATTCTGGTGTCGTGCGACAAATACGAGAATATCTCCTGCAAGATAACGGTGGGTAGATTGTCCCAGGACGGGCCGTGGTCCTCTTGCGCCATTTCTGACGTACGGCATGCAGGCTTGCAGGACGAACAGCTGTTCGCCGCGCACAGCATAGACAGCTGTCCCTCGCACTTCCTCGACGTCGCCTCCGCCTCCGCGACGTCCGCGTCCCCGTTCCCGTTCCCGTTCCTCGACGCCGTCGCGACAGCGCCGCTCGTTGTCGTCGCCGCTCTGAACTTCTCCAATCGTACATCCGATGTGTCGTCGCAGGCGCGCATCATGTTCAACCAGCCGATCGGCCAGAATCGCGAGCCATCCGCTACGCCGTTCGACCTGTCGCCGATCGCGGCCGCGGGCGCGCCGTTCACAGCCGAGACGGGCATATATATATACATATATATATTTACGCGAGCCGATGTGTGCACGCACCGAACTCGCAATCGCGACTTCCCCGCAAACGCGAACTCACTCTCGCACGCTCGCCCCAACTGTCGCGGCTCGCCGCTCGCGGCAGTCGCGGCCTCTCCCCCCGTCCTCGCGGACCCTCGCGTCTGCCCGCGTATCGCACGCATGGATGTATATACACATAGCAGGGCCGAATTCACGTGTCGATTGGCCCGCGGGGGTCACGGTCGACCTCCACCCGCGAGAAAGCGTGTCATCGACAAAGATTCAAAGGGTCTGAGAAAATGGCTGGAATGGAGAGACAGAGGAAGAGCAAATCATCGAGAATTGATTGCCGATGTACAAAATGCGCAGATAAAAATATTGTTAAGTCTTCAGAGGCAGAGAAGCGAAATCGAATAGATACTTTTCACCCTTGACATTATCAGAATTTGATGTTGAACCTATCTAAGAACTCGTATCTTTTTGCCGAGTATATTCCAACGCTTGACGTTCGTTGAGATATATGAGAACCCCTGAATGTCGGGAAGAGGAACAAAAGAAGTGGAATCAAGGAAAAAAAAAATGGATTTAATGGCTAATCGATTTATGTAATTTCTGCAGTAAGCAAGTCGCCAATGGAGATGCCGACTAAGTTAATTGAGATTGAAGTTAATGTCCGTTTCCACCAAAGTAGATTAATTTTAATCTCTTTAACTTACTTTTAACTTAATTTTTTTATAACTCTAAGAAATAGAAATAGAAAAAGATATATATAAAAAGTAAATTAACTTGAGATTAATGTTAATCTACATTGTCTCGCGATTTTAACAGTTTATTTATTTATTTTTGTGTTATTGTTCAATTTTGAATATGTCAATTTTTGCTGAAGAAGCCTAAGTACAGAAACGTTCATACTTTTGTTTTTTTATTAATAGATAATATTCAAATATTAACATCCATTTTATTGCATTTAAATTATTGCTTTTAAATTATTGCTTTATTGCTTTTATTGCGTTTGAGGCCAATTCCCTCATTTTCGTTGCTTAATCTACATTGGTAGAAATGGACTATCGTTCGATGAGAGCTCGATTCGTGGCTTCAGCTCGGGGGCGCGACAGGTCCAAATCCGGCACTGCGTCCCGCGTGATTATGCGGCGCACACAGGCGCGCACCTCATTGGTCGTCCCTCCGCGCGTGTCGACGTTATTCCGCAAATACAAACGCGTATTCTTGGAACGAGAAAGCACGCTCGCGCCGATTGTTTATGCGCGAAATCTATTTAAACGCGCTTCAGATGATTCCGCAGGGAGGATTGATAATTTCTTTTTCCTAGCGAACCTACGGAGCTCAGCATTCGCATGCAGCCACACATTATCGTTTTTGTATCTAAAAGATCATGTTATTTCAAGGTTCATCTGTTACAAAATCTGTCGAATATTGGTCGTGTAAGCTTCTTCACCTAGGAAAGAAGCCTTTTCTCGGAACAGGTAAAAAAAAAAAGAAGAAAAGAAGCGCTTCAGATGATCTACGATAAATACGGAGAGAAAATTCGAAATCGAGTCCGTCACGTCGATCGACAAGGAAACTGTTCGCAAATTTGGGACGTTTCATCTTTATAGGAAGAAAGTATTAAGTAGTATGCGTGTAACGCGAAAATTGATTAAATTTATGAAAATTTGGAGATATTTAGACAATACACATAATATTCCCAGAACAAATGATACGTTTGTTAGAAAACAAAAACTGAATCTTTTTCGTCCATGATTCATGACCATACTTCGACTATATAGACGTACGTAAAAACAGCTGTTTCGTTCATCTTGACAAACGAGCCGCTTTTGAATGCCGCTACGAATCCCAAAATGAGTACCTGCGGCGTCTAATGATGTGTCCTCGCTTATTTCACTTTTTGCGCTGAAAAGAATCGAATCTTTTACAAAGGAATAATAGTTGAGCCAAGAGGCAGAAAGGGACGATTTTACTGGAATCCTTTAACAACAAATACCATGTATGTCCAGCTGATAATGAGCTGAATACTCGTTTAAGAATTGAATCGTTTTTGGAATTCTCTATCCCTTCTGCTACAAATTCTTGTATAGAAAAACAAGGATTTACGTAGAAAAACAAAGAGCTTGTTTCGCTTTTGACTTCGGTTAAAAATGATGACGCAAGATATCGCCGACGAAAGCATCTTATCTGCGCTAGTGATCGCTGATGAGATCACGCGATTAACGATCAACTTGAAAACCACTAATTACCGTGACGTTCGTTTGCAAAAAAAAAGAAAAAAAGATTCGAAAATAAACAAGAAGTAAAGAGATTCTGCAGATTCATTTTGCATTCGGAATCGCGAACGGGAAAAAGATAATTCCGATTAAATTCCGATTAATCGGCGATTAATTCGATCGATAGAATTGCTAAATTTCTAACTATACGATTTGCCGTCCCTGAACCGGTCCCTGAACCTTTCTTTCCGTATGTTAAACAAGATCAATTTTTCTATCCACGTTAACAGAATAGTATTGTTTGATAAGTTCATTGGCAATTAAATTTATCGGAGTTTGGCCCGATCCAAGTAACACTCGATAAGATCATCTTGGCTGAGACTTGACGAAAATTTCACGTCAATTTTACATCATCGTGACATTGCGTAATTCCCGGCAAACGAAAATGGATTGAAACGGACAGAAATAGATTCGTTTTGTTCGCGTCAAATCCAGATTCTGATCTTTCGAATACATTTCTATCCAATTAAAGTTTCCGAATTTTTTTTAAGCCATTTTAATCCATATGAAGGGATAAAAACAAAGCGATTCTTATTCCTTTCAATTCAAAAAAAATGTGCAGACCATTAATTCATTTTGATCTATCAAGCGGGATTAAAACAAAATGATTTCTACTTTTTTAATCCAAAAAAAGTTGGGTCATACAATTCATTTTAATCCATGACGTAGCATTGAAATGATGTGAATGCTATTTTTTCAATCCATATTTTGTTCAAATGAATTAAAATGGATTAAAAATTTCAATTCGTTTCAATTCATTTTCGTTTGCTGGGTTTCACGTGAACTTTACTTGAGAAAAAGTGACGCGTCTATATACGACTTGTGTCATGATCAATAACAATAGTAGTACGTATATACAAGAATAAATCGAGACAGCGATAACTTAATGTTACGTGCGGCATGTAAAACGCTCTTCGCAAATTTTTCTTCAAATTTATATTACGCAGTATCCCAAGTAACACGTGATGTCACAGTTACGTCAGTTGACGTAAAATCAGTGAAATTCAGTCTCAGTCAAGATGACTTCATCCCGATGACATTATCATAACAATCGAGTGTTACTCGGCTAAGTCCGACCAAATTTTACCAAATGTTGTATGAATTGTACGAACGTAAGTTGACAAATATATTCCTTCCACGTATATAACAGTGAGCCCTAATATCCGCTAATATTAGTTTACTGATATACGGTCTCATATTTAACCGGTAACGTTGTTATCATTCGGGACGTGACGCGCGTACGCACATGCATACGCGTGCGCGTGTGCGCGTACCCGCGACGAGTCTTTAACGCGAAACGCGAGCGCGACGAACGTATGCGGCTCGACATGTGCGTGCGCGGAACGTTGCGAGGACAACACGGAACGGTCCGAAGGCCACCTCGCTGCGGAACAGCTGGAAGCCGGGAGGAAGCGTGACGAGGAGGACAGACGTCTGGTTGTGCGCGCCGGGCGGCGAGCAACATGGAGAACGCGTTGGGACGTCGGATTGTCGCGTTGTAAATCGTGAGGGGAAAGTTGTCGTCGTCGCCGTCGTTGTTGTGGCTTAAATGACACGGCACGATGACGCGGTCGAAAATCCAGAAGCTCAAGTTCTTCATATTTTTGCTGATCTTCCTGCTGGCGCAGACGGCCGTCTGCGACGGGATTTTCCGGGAGAAGAGGGACGCATCGTCGACGAATGCGGACGGAAAAGCGATTCCCGCGGACGAGAGCGTGAGGCCTGACGATAAGGATGACCAGAGAAACGCGGTCGAGTCGTCCGTCGACACGAAGAAGCCGGCGCCTGACGGCAACAAGACGCACGACGGCATAACCTCGAAGCCGCTGCCGCAGGACATCGCCGTCGCGAACAAAACTGCGCACACCGTGGACACGTCCAACGAGGTTTATATCTTCGTTAGATCGAAGGCCATACGGCCCTTGTTCTCAGCCCTGTTCTTTTAGACAGCAGCCACGATTTTATTTTTCTAACATAATCTTTAATTTTTCCAACGTAAATTGAATAAGCACACGAGTATCTCGTAGTTTGCGCTATGTGCATTCGGGAAGATAATTTTACGTGAAAAAATGAAAGATGAGATAGTGGAATAAAATTTTTCTACACGATGCTTTCAGAAAAAAAGTTTGTGTACTTTTAACTTGCTTCTCATGCTTGCAATTCTGTAGAATAAGAACTACAGTTTTACTACATGCAACTTTATTAAAAGGAGCTCATCGCTAATCACTAGTCTCTTATATCTTGAATCGAACATTTTTGGGAACAAAAATCGTTCCTATTTTATTCTATTTTAAATCAGAATTTAAAGGCAGTAATTTCTTGTATACGTGTTATGAGGATAAATCAATAGTATAAATGCGTAGTGAGGTCAGCAAGTAGAAAAAAATTAATTATTAGCGTATTATGTATAATTCTTGTTTACTGCTTTATCGATGCTCACGGAAAAAAACTTTAAGATAGTTTATATTCTGATTATACGTTACGTAGTTGATTCTAATTATAATAGCAGTATTGATGCTAATATTATGCTAAATTAATATATCAATTGAATATGAATATATATTTTTTATATTAGTAGATACTAATATTTAACATGTACTGTTATATATGGAAAGAATATATTTGTGACCTTCATACATTTTATATAATACGTTGGAAAAATTTTTGGCCATAAATATATATCACAAAATTATTCTTTAGAAACATCATGTATAATGTAAATTTAAATCTACAAACAACGCTTTCCATTGCATATATTATATTACTATTATATATTATATCAAATTATGTTGCTATTTTGATTTATTCTTGTGTTATTATTGTTATTAATTATGGTACTTTGATGGAACAGTCTAGCGAAGGTCATACGTCCTTCAATACTGGTGCTCTTGTACGTGGTTTCTTAGTCTTTGTGGGACTAAGCATTCTTGTCATGGCCTACATCGTGTTCCGTAGTTTTAGGTGCGTTTTAACAGATAACGATTACAAGAAAGACATGTTATATAGATATGATATACGATAGGTATCAATTTAATGGATTTTGTATTGCTCTTATCGGCAGGTTAAGTAAGACACGCGCCCAGTTGGTTCGAAAATACGGTGTCCTCACGCACAGGCAAGACGTCGAGATGCGACCGCTGCCACTGGAAGAAGAAGATGATGAAGACACGACTGTTTTCGATGCGAGTAATGTTGTGACGATCAACGCTCAGCATCAAAACACATAGATGTGTCTCATAGTGAAATACACCGTTGTGCTATTATATGTCATCCGTGTAATGTTCTCGACATCATGTGATTTTTAATAACATCCAACTAACTTTATCGCGACCTCGTGATGTAGGTACACAAAAGGACTATCAATTCCGAGATAGATTAAGGCATTTTTTAACGTCTTAAAAGTTATTTGCTTTGCGCAGCAAGATTATTAACATCAAATATGCATCTGTGATGCACTTATCATTAACATATTATGCTTGTCAGCAATAGATGTACTTTTCATAAAAAAACAAGCAAAAAGAAAAAATACAAAATATTTCTACCAATATTCTCCACCCTGTTAATATTACTATGTGATAACACAAAATTTTAGATATATATCATCTGTGAGAAGAGTTAATGGGTGGCTATGTCTCTCTACTCTTATACAGATTATATTTTAATTAATCTACATTGTTATAATTAAAATTATATAAAAAGACCTGGATTTGCCTATATTTTATTTAATTCTTCTACACATTTTTAATAAAAATTGTACATAAAATCTTATTCCAAATATATGAATATAACTTTGAGATATACATATGTATATCTATTAAAAAAATATAAATATGTGAAAGTGAAATTTTATTAAAATTAAGTATATATATTATACATATCAATAATACTATTCCAATAGTAATTGCTTTGGCAGTACATATACAAATACTATTTCAATAATGTGTAATCTTGTTAAAATAACGTAATCATATTCTATAATTTTTTACAACGATGCAAAAAGCATAATTGTATATAAATTCTCATTTTCATAAATATCCATTCTCAACTGCATGAACAATTATGTCCGCTAATCTTTGCCTTCCACTCGATGTGTCAATGTTAGACAATGTCCACACATCAGCAATATTTACTGCCTCATCGCCCTTAACAAGAATATCTAAATCGAATGATTGCGATGGATCCAATAGACAAAATGGAACAGCTTCCGTTGAAAACACTAATCCAAGCACAGAATACTCCTTCACCTACAATTAATATGTAATATTAATATAATTAGTATAATTTTTAATTGATAATCAAAAATTTTGATTTTTTTACTTCTTTCATAAATAAATCCCACGGATAAATCTTTTCCGGTTCAGATCCAAGGGATTTAATGGCACTGCTCAATTCGGAGTAATAAACTTTCAATATATCATCATAATACTGATCTCGAAATGGCTTCAGAGTACAAGAATAAATCAAAAACGATAGATCCGTGACAGGACTAGTGCAACGGGCAAGTTGAAAATCCAACATTAGTGCTTTTTTTTTATTTCGTCCAGTGTCTCGGACTAAAAAGTTCGGGGCCCAACAGTCACCCGCGGTTATGACAGACGTTGGAATATCTTTTTCACATATTTCAGTGCACTTATCATAAAGTGTACCAAATTGATAGGAATTGAATTGCTTTTCAGCTTTACTGTTGGGATATTCCATCATTAATGCATGTTTAGATATACCCATTAGCTTTTTCTGTAAGCGAAGGTTTTTTAGTAATAATTTATATGTAATGCAACGTAATATTACTTACATGGAATTTTTGGTACCAGTTCCAGTTATGATTACCATAGAAGGTTTCTGTTAAATAGCTTTTTAACTCTGCGAATTCCTCTTTCTTTTGGTCTCTGTAAGCAAATGAAATTGCGTGAAATTTCGCCAAGGTTTCTAAGATCACGGTACATTCCACCCAGTCCAGGCAGTTTTGTCTGGAGGCAGGTCCAAATCCTAAAGGAGAGACATCTTCCAAGACTATGAAATCATTTTCACCATCCATGTAAGAAATCAAGTAACGTGGTATGAGCAGTAGATTGCTTTGTCCTTTCTCTGCTAAGAATTTTTCAATCTTGGGGACAATCTATAAAATAACATTCAATTGAGACATTTGTTTATACATAAGTAGACTCCATTTTTTTCAAAAGATACATGCATTTATAATTATAATGAAAAGGAAAGTTTCATATATATCCTCACTTTTGTATAAAATACGATTTCGTTAGCGAAAAAATCTTTGCTCCTAAAAGTCTTGCTCCTGCCAATGTTTTTGGGAATCGATTTTACGACGACATTAACTTGCACTTGTTGCCTCGGACTACCGTCTATAACACCGTGCAACGTACCCTTGTTAACAGTCGACATGTAGCTGTCACCCTTGGCAAATCCCTCGCCAAAATTCCAATCTGTCAGTTGCACCTTCTTCCCGTTATACATCTTGCAGAGAACCTCTGCCAGTACTTCCTCCGTGAACATGTCACTTATGTCACTCAAGTTAAATCGATTTTTAGTATGACTCATGATTTCTTCTACTTTCGTATTTGATAAATTTACGAAATTCGACAATACTTTCAAAATACTGATCGAGATTATTAAATACTGCAATATTATCGAGATTAATATGTTAAATTATTATGTTAAATTAAATTAAAGAGAATTTTAATGGCACATTTACACCGATACATCGGTTAAACTCTGTTTTGATTGAAAAATCTCGTTAAAAGAATATAACAAATGTGCGAGCACACTGAAATATCAGATTGAAACCGGTCGCGGTTTATAATGTAGCTGTTATCTCCCTGGACGTGATTTATTGTGATTTCCATATATCTCTTAGATATCTTTTCTCTCCGTGATAAAAGGATCTGAAATTCGCATGCGAGAGCATCTTATCATTTCGTAGTATTTAACTTCTACAGCACAATTTTTTTATAGTACAATTCACATAAGGTGCATTCCGTTTCACGCATATGCACCCATTTATCTATAGTATACGTTACGTATACTATAGACAGATGCACGCTATACGTGAAACGGAACGCACCTATACAAATACAAGTTGCTTCCCTTCAATTTGTTTTTTTCGCCAGAGAGAGAAAGAAATATTTTCGCCGATCTTCACGCAAACGCATATATTTGATCATAATAAAAGATCGTTTGTTCGATTGTTGATAATAATCGCACGTGAGCGATCCTCGTATTCCTCGCGCGAACTGCCACGTACGACACTGTGGCCTTTCATTTAATGACACGAGTCGACACAAATTGTTCTGTCCTTGGTATCAAATAGTAACAAAGACAGAACGATACTTGTCGACTTGTGTCACTAAAGGAAGGCATTCTAGCTAGACGGGATTTTCCATTGTAAAGGAGGACGAATCTCATTTAAAAGACAATTGAGCTCGTGGAGGGGATAAAAACTTGTAAGAGCAGCGGCAAAAGACTACAAAATAAAATTCGATTAAACTTCATGAACTTCCTATGTCCGTCTCTTTCCATCAATGTCAAACATTGTAAATCTCGTGCGCAGGTTTCTACCAACGATTCATACTCGCACTGTGGAAACATAACCTTACACATTGTTGAAGGGAGGAAAAAAAGATTTTCCGATAGAAAATTTCATTTAGAATGGCTGATAAGATTCAGAGATTGTTATCACATAACGCAATTGTTAAAAATCATGAACGATTTTTTTTTCGAATGTTTCGTTCTTCGAGGTGGATGGTTGATTTACCCGTTTCTAAGCTCGTTATCGAAACCATTAATGCCGTATAAATATTTATACAGTGACTTTCCTTTCGCTATGATATTGCGCATTTTCTTGTGACTGATAAGAGTGCTTTAAATTTCAGTAAGTCACAGAATGTACATGTATCGCCGATAATATATTATAGATATAATTATGAATTATATATTAGAGATTATATATTTAGAAAACTTGGAAATATGGAAACATTTTGTCTTGATAAAGAAAAGAAATGATGAAAGACTGATCATTAAAAATATATTGCATTGATATAGTTGTATACAAGCATCGTAATTCAATTATCACATTTTGTTCAAAATATGACATTACCGAAAATACATATACATTATTAATATTAAGAGTATTCCAAAGAAAATATATTTTTAGTGAAAAGAATAATTATATAATACTTAAGAGATATCCTGTATAAAGAAATCTTTAAGGAAATTAAAAATGTTTCATCTATTCAGATAACGTAGATTATTTCTGTTAATGTATCACAAGAAATATTATACTGAATTACATCGAATACGTATGTTAGTTAGATTTTACAGCAAATGATAATTTTATGATGACGTTTTTCCACGTCATATGAATCCTTTTTCAACAGCGTGAACTATCACATCTGCTAATCTTTGTCTTTCGCTTGCTGTTGTAAAGTAAGAAAACGATACCACGTCACCGATATCTATCGCTTCGTCACCCTCAACAGCAGTATCTATGGAAAATGATTCATCTACCTCCATCAGACTCAATGGAATAGCCTCGAGCGAACAAAACACACCAAACACAAATTGCTCCTTCACCTGTAATTAACATTAATATTTTAGTACTGCCCCACCCGAAAAAAAAGATCATAAAACGAAATGTTTCTACCTCTTTCATAAATAAATCCCATGAATAAAGCTTCTCTGGATCAGACCCAAGTAATTTAATGGCATTACTCAACTCGGAATGATACATTTTTAACATCTCGTCAAAATATTGATCGCGAAATGACTTCAGGGTGCAAGCATAAATTAGATACGACAGATCTATGATGGGGCTTGCACAACGTGCAAGCTGAAAGTCGAGCATCAGTGCCTGCTTTTGATTTTGTCCAATATCACGGATTAAAAAGTTTGGAATCCAACAATCACCCTCGAGTACGACAGATGTAGGAGCATCTCTTCTCTTACATAATTCTGTGCACTTGTCGAAGAGAGCACCGAATTTGTAAGAATTGTATTGTTTCTCAGCTTTGCTGTCGGGATATTCGGTAGCTAATGCGTGTTTAATTACAACTTGTATCTTTTCCTGTAAAAAGATCGCTTTAGAAAACTGATGTTAACATTTCGCTGTTACTTACATGAATCCCTTTGTACCAGTCCCAATGTTCACGACCGAAGAAGGTTTCCTTTAAAGAATCTGTCATTTCTGCGAACTCTTCCTTTCTTTGGTCTTTGTATGCAAATGAGATTGCGTGAAATTTGGACAATGTTTTTAAGACAGCTGAACATTCTGCCCAATTTAAGCAATTCTGTCGAGGCACGGTACAGAATCCTAAGCAAGAGGCATCTTCCAAGACCAGAAAACCGTTTTCGCTATCTGTGGAGGAGATTATGTAACGTGGTATGCATAGTAAATCACTTTGTCTTTTTTCTGCTAAAAAGTTTTCAAATTTGGAGATAATCTGCAAAATAATTAGAGAATGGTTTATTTGATTACACGAATAAATATATATAATACGTTTTTGTTCAAATACACACACATATCTGTATAACTCAGAAAAAAATATAAATGTCTATACTGTTACCTTTGTATAAAAAGCGATTTCGTTACGGAAAAAGTCTGCACATCTGAGAGACTTCCTTGTTCCAGCATTTTGTGGCATTGATTTCACGACAATATTCGCTTGTACATGTTGCTTCGGATTGCCGTCGATAATACCATTCACTTTACCTTTGTAGATATTTGATAAATAATTGTCGCCTTTAGCAGCTCCCTCGTTGAAACTCCAATCCACCAGTTGCACTTCTTTCCCATTGTGTACTTTAGAGAGAATACTTATTAGCACGTCTTCTGTGAATTTGTTATTCACTTCACTTAATGTGACACATTTTTTGTTCAAGCTCATACTTTTTTTCGTTATAAATGTTGATTGATGCAATTTACTAATATTTTATATATCAAATGTTATTTATATTATACAATACAAAAGATTGATATGACGAAGTAATGAACTAATAAATTGTGATCAACACTAATGATGAGACTGGCGTAGTTTATATAACTTATCTTGTTACATTACGCTTTATCAGAGCTTGATAAAGACGTGAATCAGCAATGCAATTGTATGGTAATTGGAAATATATTTATTATGAAAAGCGTGCTAGCAGAAAAGCCAATGAAATATTTAATTTATTGATTAATATTTATATTAATATAAATTAATTATTACTTTTATTTAATATTTTTTATTTAAAATTAAGAATAGATTCGTGACCGATATGTGAAACCACAACAATTAACTAAAGCGCTCACGGTCAAAGCTGGGTCTTCGTGCTGAAATTTCTTATGTGACTTTTGTATACATATCTCAAGTTCAACTGCGCGCCGAATTATATTTTCGGTCTTGAAACACAGTCTTAAGATGAACCAGGATAGTAAATCACACTATTAAATTGATAATCAATTTAATAACAACGATGCTGATAAGCATCTCAATCCCTTATTCCCCCCGAATATTTTTTATTTAATATTGTTGATCATAAAAATGTGAATTTTTCGTACATTATACTTATCAAAATTAAATTGTAATAGATTTTTGAAAGAAACAGAAATCATATAATTGTCCGTTGTCTCATGTAGACATCAAAATAATGTATAGAGTATACTATCAATAAATATATATTCTCCGAAAATAAAATTTTTTTTGTATGAAAAAATTTAAATATTGAAATGGAGACTGAAAATGGAAAGAAATGGTAATAAAACAAAATCATAAATATTTACATATATAACTAACATATTATATTTATATATTACAATATAAAATTTGTTTGTAGGAAACCTAAATTCGGGAACATTTTTGCATAATGCATGTCAAATTATAAACTCTGACAGCATTTTTGTAAAATTTATCTAAATTATGCTATCCCGATATAAATTAATATCGTGAACACAACAACCTGTGAAGGCGTATTTCAACTAAAATTCATTCTTTATAAAAATGTAAAAGTCAAAAGGACTTTTTTCGATGTACCTAGAATGACTAAAATCTCATTCGAAAGTAAAACAAACATAAGACTTCGCAAAAAAGCTTTTATTTACATTTGTTCCGTTTCGTTTAGCGCCTTAGGTAAATTTATAATTGCAATAAAATCCCACACAGTCGATCGCGCACTCACACTGATCACTTGTTGTGGAATGTTTCACATAATAAATACAGTTTCTGAGATAAATTAAAATACAAGTCTTGCATCTTTTTTATACAACCAAAAGATGTATAAATTCCAATGTGTCAAATAGAATCCAATCAGATTCCATTGTAACAGTAGATTCACTCACGTCGAGTCCATATACCTTATTTACAATATAAACATATACATTGCGACCTATCGATATACGAAGTGAAAGGTAAAAAGTACTATTTTGTACCTTAGAATCTGAGAAATAAAATAAAATGCTGGCCTGTGTGTATGTGTGACGTTAAATCGCACTTATGTCATCTATTCTAAATCAGTAATAGTATTTTTTTACGTCTTTCTTATTCACCTTCGATTTATTAAATGCAAACCTGTTGACAGTAGTCGCGTCTTGCCTAACTTAATAGCTAAACTTAATGTAACCGCAATTCTTAATCTAATTCTTAGCCGCTAACTAAATCGTACAATTGGACTGAGTGATAAATTATCATCGACTGTACAAACATCGCTTTTAGCTTGACACAATCATATCCTAATCTCGGAATACCTGAATGAGAATCGTAATTGTTTTCCCCAGTTGTGTGTTTGGACCTCGCGTATAATTTTTGTAAAAAATATACTTCCTGCTGATCGCAAAGCTGATTTTATGTCGAATTTCCATCATAATAGTAAATTCAAAGAACAACAAGTATCAATTGAACAAATGATTACTGTGAAATGCTTTAACTTATGTACGACTATATAAAATAATGAATCTTAAAAAACTGTTGGGACAATATAACGCCGAAGTCTTCTATAAAGTGGCAGCGAATAAAACAGCAACGTATTTGCTAAGATACGTCGGAATTCCTTGTGTGGCATTAGAACTGATTTAAAATCATTTGTTCCTCCGATTCGTTCCACAGCCGTGTTCGGTACTAACAGTGAACATAAAACCGAGAGAAAAGCGTTTTCCTATATACTTCAGTGACACATTATTTCTTTACTTTTTTCAATCACATGAATCTTAATAAGTACCAAGTGCCTAATATAAGATCAAGTTCAATATACCCTGAACTACCCACATATAGGTAGAGGAACCCCAAACGAGTTCGCCGTATACTTTTACTCGCTTATCGAGGATCAAAATAAATATGTATAGATATCGCACGGCAGAGGCTTGGCTCGGACGTCGATGCGAAGCGGGAGAGCAGGAATGGCAATTGTCTATACACAGGACATATCTTACATAGAGTACGAGATAAAATTAGTTTAGACCGAAGTTTGCGAGGGCGACGATTCTCGCGAGTGTCGATATATCCTATGTTTCATCGACGACGACCGTTTCGTCTGCAACAAAAGAACATTAATTATACTACATCATTTTTTAAATAATTTAAAATAATTTTATTAATTATTTATGCATATCGAACTTTATTATATGTATATACAAAAGTTTTTTAGACATGCATCAATTATAATATTGTAATTATAAGCGCTTCAACATTTTCCCTACAAGAAAATTAAAGAATCTATTTTAAAAAATTAATTAACTTAAAAAATAATATAACAAAAGATGAGTTATTGCATTAAAATAATATACAATTGAAATTCTATTTCTCTTATACTTACCGAGTCAACAAGAATCACGTTCTAGTCATCGCATTGGCACAGCCTTTATGTGTTGTTATAAAGTTGGTGGTGGGTTTGATGCTGACTCGGATGTGAGTGTTGCAGCGAATGCTGATGCTGATGGGGATGCTGATGCTGTACCGTGGGATGCCTCGCGTTGTATCTAACGCTACCAGCAAGCGAGCTTCCCCTGCCATGAGTGCCGACCATGCTCTGCGTATCGGACAACTCGTCCTCTTCCGCGCCAAGACTCCGGAACCTAACAAAGCCGTCCTCGGCGACTAGCATCGTCGAGCCGCTGGTCGGAACTTGTTCGTGTAGGCCTTGAACGGGCGTATGCCTCCCGCGAGTCTCTGAGTTTCTTAGGGTCTGTATGCCGTTGCCATGGCGACTTAAGGAACCTCGACCTTCGTGAGGAAAGTGGCCCATCGTACCTGACTTGCGGATGGAATGTCTCTCAAAGGTACCTGCGCGAAAAATAAACATTAGTTTCTAAATTAATTAGTTATATTAAAGTTATAGTCTAGATAATTAATATCACAATCTTTTAGATCGAGAACAAGAAGTAAATTCTAATATTCGATTATGATTGGGAAATATAAGAGATACTACAATTTTTTTACCTGATATGTTCAAATGCTCGGGCAAAGTATTCAGTGGAAAACTGTCGTCGTAAACTTGTTTTCCCGTTCTCATGGTATAATTTTGAATCGCTTGGTTAGTGCTACATATGGCGGGGTAGAGTACGTCGTCCATGTTCTCCGTGGAAGTGGAACTGCCGCAAGGGAATAGAGCGAAGCCCGAGTGTGTTGAGTGTTGCTGCATCTGTTTTTCACGCAACGGATACTGGGATAGGCTCGCAACCCAGGCTAGGAGACCACAAACGGATAGTTCCAGCAATCTGACGGAGAACTGCCAGCCCCACCAAAGCCACGGATATTGTTGTGGACGTTCCTGAACGCCGAATATGCCATAAAGCTGTATGAAGCCCATAAGGATGAACAACAGAGCGGTAGCGATAGTGGTGGTGATGGCAGTGCTAAGAGCTACTGTGGTAGGATCGGCGCCCATCATATGATTCGCACCGGCCGCTTTATTGCTGGCCATGTGAATCTGCGAACGCACTACTCGATACACGTACATGTAGCACAGACCTAGAGTGACGCAGACAACGATGTAGATGCACTGACAAATGAGCGGCAGGATTCTTGCCTCATCCTGATAGCCGAGCATGTGCGCGGACACATTCAGGGATACACATAGCACAATGTGCACCGTGGACGAAAATATAAGTGTGATAGGCGAAAGAATGTTGTTGTTAAGCGAGGGTGTTTCCGAGCACCGAGCAAGGTACAACATTAGAGTGGCAAACGCCGAGGATAAAAGTGGTGCCGGCAAGTACATCAGCACCCTGGATAATGACTCCGGCAACGAATGTCCGAGATTATAAGCATCGTAAAAGAGATGGAAGCACCTCAAAGTGCAGATTGTTGTCAGCAGCAGATGAACAGCTAGGAAGTACGACTGCGTAAGTAGATTCGTTGCCTCGTTGAAACGTACGATTTTGTAGATTGAATACAAGGCCATGAGTGTGAACATAATTGCTGCGAGGTACACGTGCAGCGACCAGGCAATCCGCCACGTGGATTCGAGTGGATGCGTGTCGACGTGTGGTATTAGACGATCGTCGTCGCCGTCGACACTCGCTGGTCGTTTCGGCGTTGGCGCCGGTGGTTGCGCCTGCGGATATGGCAACCTCTCCGTGTCCACTATCTCGATACTGTCGTCAGTCTTCAGGCCATGTTCATTCCTCAGGCCGTGATGATAACCGTCGTCATCCTGTCGACCAGTGTTCGGTAGGTTAAAGATCGTCGGCTGCGTGATGGCGATCTTCGAAGGATCCGTGATATTGCCGGACGCTTTCGGCGTCATGGTGCTTGGCGGTGACGTAGTTTTATCGATCGTTGGAGCGGGAGGTATATTCGGCACCAACGGACTTTTCGTGGCTAAGGGCTTCAACAGTATGTCGGGGATATCTTGTTTCCTGCCATTGCTACCAGACAAGATTCTAGAAATACTGGGGTAATGAAGAGTCACGAACGAAGGATCGTTCGTGCCATTCTTTCGCTCGGCTTCACCGGATTCCGCGGGCCTATGCTCTCTGCTGTCGGGCACGTTTGCCGGTTTATTCCTCGAGTGATGCCTCTCCGGCACCTGAGAGGGACTCTGAGGTAAATCCGGCGGTCGGATGGGTATCCGTTCGTGCGCCGGCGTCAAACTCGGTGGCGGTACCGGTCTCCTGTTGCCGGTGTGCACGTCTGAGTTGGTACCTCGCAGCGTGGGCTTGTCGGCGAACGGGTGCAGGTACTCCGGTGGTAGGGGTGGCGTGAAGAGTGCCCGGGAAGGCGGTGCGTACGACGGCAGATCCCGGAAGACGGGCGAAGCCGTGACCCGTGGCACAGCCGGATATTTAATGGCAGGTATCGACGGGCTAGTAGTGGTTGTACTGATAATCGTACTGGTAGTTAACGGCGACGGTACCGTCGATAATGTTGTGCTGGCCGATACTTGAGCATCGTACGCCGGCACACTACGCTTTGTGGTTGCGGAACTATGCGCCACTTTGTTGAAGATTGCTGCTATGTTCTTCTCCAAAGCAGTGTGATCCAAATTGAAGATCGGGCTGTTAGGACCGCCATCGCTGCTCGCCGAGCAGACGATCGAGCAGGATTGTATGGTCAGTAGAGTGGATAAGAGAAGCAACCGCATCATCGGGGTCATGATGTTCGTATTGAAGATGATGATCGCGGACACTTAGATGCCCCGTCCGGGCATCGGTTCATTCCATAACAGAGTCAACGCCGCTTTGCGACGAAGATGACGTCGAGGAGGAAACCTGAATCCGTAAGGACACTTGTTGAGACGAGTCTTTGTCGATCTCGTATGTCAATATATTATCCCGTATGTCCTCCCCTTCTCTCGGCTCTTGTTCGAAGATGATTTCCTCGCGCGAAATTCTGTCACGTGTCACATTCCTGAGATCGGCTGTCTCTAGGCTGTCCTCTCACCGTGTCACTCCCTTTCCTCGCGACATCCGGCACGTTTCCCTTCGACGTCGGCGTAGCGTTATATTTTATCGCCTGTGTCTCCGCGATCGATCATAGATACCGTCGATACATGCGAAAGGTTCGAATGGGGTAGAATGGGGTTAATAGTGTCTTCTTTGTAACTATACTTGTATCTACATTTTTTCATGTACCGCGTCAGGTAGAATCTCCCTTGACATCTGCGATATGTCGAGCGATTAGGCGGCGTATAAAGGTAGAATTCAATTTCTTCCTCGCAGCATCCACCATCCTCGGGGTCCACTACCGTCTCGTCTCACATGCTTCCATTATACACGGAATACGCGGCCCAATCGCCTCTTATTTTGCCGCGTTAACTTTGTTGTCGTTGTCCCGCAGTTGACTCGATTTAAAATCTATTTGCTTGCGCGACTGATACGGCGACGACACGGGCTTGTTAACTGAGTTTGATCCGATATCGTTGCTGCTCTTGCCGCTTTTGCTCCCAGAAGGCCATCTCAGATCCGCGAGAGCTCCGGCCGGAACGTGAACCGCCGGGGGAGCATTTAACGCGCCGAATTGACCTGTATTCTTAGTCGTCGACGCGGCTTTGTAATTACAGTATCCATTTCTTTAATTGAGAGGCGAACGTGCTCGTTGCAGTCATCTATTCCTTCTTTACGATTCTGTTGCGACGTTGTGCCGACACCTGCAAAAAATATCTGTTATCAGTTCGAGAAAGTGACTTAAAAAACAATAACAATTTTTAATATGTAGAGATATATGAAAGTAATTTAATAAACAAAGATTTTATTTAACACCTCTGAAATTCTTATTTCTCAATAATAGGATACATTTTTTATGTGGTATAAAGCAAAGCATTACGAAGAAAATTCAAATTTGTTTAGAAAAATACAACTTCTAAATTGAAAAGCTTTAAAATAAATAATTTTTTATATTTTTATGATTTTAATGTCAAATATATTAATATTAGAATTCTTACATACTATTTCTAAAAATGCGTACAAAATTTTTTTTTTTCATAAATTAAATTATTAGCACAGATTTATTTATTACATTCAAGTTTCGTAACTAGTTTTATTTTTAAAATTTTCAATTTTTCAAATTTCTTAGATCTTAATATATTTTTATTAATTCTATTTTTTCTTTATTTAAAATAAATATTCCAAAGTGTAACTGTTAAGAATTTCAATTAAATATCAATAACTTAAATATCTAATAACTACTAATTCAATAATGTAAAACACTTAATATAGGACACATGCAAAAAAGTTTTTAAATTGTAAGAAAACAATATTTATACAGTATTTATATAAAAATTAAATAATTGAAAATAACTTTTGATAAACTTTGGCATTTTTAGTGAGTATTAAGCAAAAAGGAAACATAAAGAAAAGTAGATTTAGATGCTTCGTTTCAGCAAGTTATATAGTTACGTTGTTTACGTTCCCAATTTCAATAATGTTTCATCATGCATCAATTAATTATATAAACAGATAAAAATAAATGTACACCAACCGCAAATGCACAATATCCGTTACACATCATTAATTTACACGTTATTAATATTATTAGCCCGCAGAAATATGTAAATTAGCAAGTTCGCGCTGGACGTAATTGAGTTATTCATAAATACTATTTATCGTTAAGTTAATTAATTCCGATATCGGCCACCGCTATCACCGATTAGTAATCCGCCATCTGTAATTGATCGTAAAACGATCCGAGATGGTGGGGTATAAATTTCTGGGATATCTTAGACAACGAAGGAAGTCCTACGAAACGATCGCCCCGACTCTTCGCGATACAGGAAATTGATTCGGTCAGGTAAGACGGGACACGTGGATGAGTCAGTCGACGAAGGTAGGGGAGTGACCATTGATTTCTTTCCCCCGGTTATCGTCCGATATCTCGTTCCGCGAAATGAAACTTAATAACGAGGACATCTCTTCCGACCGCGAGAGATTTGATTTTCAATCATTCGCCATATAATCGTAGGTAGACGCGCGATGTATTCTATAACGAGAGATATTCCGAGCCTTCAGACCAGAGAAATACAATGCAAATTACAGAAACAAATCTAAACTGCAGATGTAAATTGATGTTAATTGTCGGATTAGCATGTCAGCAAACCGTAATGATGATCTTCCAATGATTATCTCGTCATTACATCATTGTGAGATTCATCCTAAATCTCATTATAATAAAAATAAGAGTGCTGAATCAAAACTTTAGCATTTTTAATGCGATAACTTGAAAGATGAATTGAACAAATAAGTTTTGCATATGTGAATTGAATCCTAACAATATTCTTTGAACTCACTGATCATTGTTTCACCTTCAAAGATAACTAAGAATGTCTCGTGACATACAAGTGGTAAAAATAGTAGCTTACACATGGTTAATTGTTATTATCGTATATAATTGTAGCGATGATGTAATCCCGTGGAGATCAACGTAGTCACAAGGGACTGATTCCGTATAGTCGATATTATGATTCATAGGCGATCAGGAATATTTCGTGACACTTTTGTAGACGGCAAAAAGTACGTTCACGTCAAACTCAAGTGTGATAAAATATAGATGTATGCTTTAAACGTTGGGCGAGGTGTCACGATGGAATGCGTACTCTTTCCACGCTGACAAAAACGGTTAGGGTAGATACATATATCTATCCGCGAAAGCTATTTGTCTCTTTTTCAACGAATATTTTAGAATTGGTCGTACCTTAAAATATTCGTTGCATGCTACCTTACGTGTAACCTGATTTTCAAATACAGCCGTTATCAAGATCAAACAAAAATGGACATCTGAAAGATTGTAAAACTAAATCAATCACGTATCATAAAATCATAAATAAATTCATATAACTTTACTTGCCTCGCATATTTGAAAATATTTCATCGGAAATTTGGAATTCAGAGCATTAATAAATTCAATTTTCTTATGAACTTCGAACGTTACGTATTTACACCTCTTGCGAATCGCATTTTAGAATTCATATTTTTTAGTAAATAATTTTTTAAATTTTAATTCAACATAAAGATATAACGTGCCATAATATTTTTATTAAGTTTTTGGTATCGCATAAGGTATATATATATAAAATTAGAATAAACTCATTAAAACTGAAGGATTATTAAGAGATGAATTATTTCATTTTATGCACATGATTCGATTTCTTATATTTTACTTTTATTTATTACAAATAATTTTTTTTGTTTGGAATCTAAACAGACCTTGTGTGACACTTGCTGAGGTTTTGACACTTTTATGAAAAAATAATCTGCTCATAAATTCATGAAATGATTCGCAGATCAATGAAATGATAATTCTACAATATTTCTGTAGTCATACATTATACTAATTTAGCGCATAAATCTCATATCGATATATACCACATGGTCGCTTCGATAATTACAAGCTTCGTGACATAAAATCGTTGAAATCGTTCGCGATAAAAGGGCATTATGCTGATACACGTTTGCGATTTGCATGTCACGATAATAGTCTGTGAATTAAGCATTAGATCGAACATTCACTACCAAGTGGAACGCTCCAATCAATAATGTGGCTAGAGTCTCCTATACAAAGTTTGTTGAAAAAACGTCCGCTTTGTATTTTTAATGAATAATTTTCTAAAACAATTTTCTATAGAGAGACCGATAGTTTTCATATTTTTTAAAATGCAAAAACTGTCGATTTATTAGTGTAATAATTTTTTTCTTCAATATCAATGCCGACTTGTCATTCCCAAGAATCGAATGATTATTATCAAAAAATCCGCAGAGGAAGTATGACGGACAATCCGTAACACCGTTCTTCCATTTTTGCTTCAAACGATTCACTGTTGCTATTCGGTTAATGATATATTTTAACACTGCGCCTTCATTCTCAAATGCTCCGCGACTTATCATTAACAGCGTTTTGACGACCAGTTTATTTTATTCAGCAAACACGCGACATTCGTTGGTTGGTTAATTGGTTGGTTGGTTTGCGCATCTGTGTCCTTTCATCCTTTTACGTTTGTCCTCGATCCATCGAATCGCGTGATCGCACTCGCCGATGCGCCAATACACAAACCCTGCGGGCGATTTGCTCGATAGGAGTTGATTAAACCAAATCAATGCAGCTAATAATATCGTTTGTTAAGGCTCAAATGCGTTTACGCGACCGAGCAGATAATTTTTGTCATCGTTCCATCGACCTTGTTCAGCTTGTTACTATTCTATTGTCCTACGTGAATACAAATGACCTGGGCCGTGATACTTTCGATTACCATAATTTTTGTTACTTTCCTTTGCATGTGGAATGAACATCGAGATAAAATATATATCAACAACTCCCTATTAATATTTTCTACTAATCTTCTATCTCCAGTTTTCTAGCAAAAATTTACATTCCACATTTAACGTGCTAATAATATAACAGAGAGGAAATAAAGAATTTTTTTTAACAAAGTATAATTTTTGAATTTAAGTGACGAAATGATACTGTTTACTCGATTTAGGATTTCATTTTTCTTAAATTTTAAGAATGATCGATCGCAGACAAGGAAAAGTCTATGTTGACACAAATTATTAGTTAACATAACTAGTAAGTTCACATAACTTCATGTTTCCTTGGCTTAGTTTAATGAATTATACGAATGTCGGAATTGGCATGTTAGGGAGCCGCGTTCGTTCACATGCTTCCGTATGATATAATACCTAGGTAAAGCTACTATTCGTGACTAACTACCGTCAGTGGATGGCAAAAAGGTGGATAGGGTGTGGGACCGTAACCAAATGGGCGCACGAAGACCTAGCGATGTTTACATTTGAGATTGGCGAACATTGACTATTCTCGCAATTTTAAAATTTTACCGATCTATCGCGTATCTTACATTTCTTAAATACGTAATGAAGTTTCAATTCCATGCGTTTATCTTAAATATTTCTTAAATACGCAATAAAATTTCAATTCCGTATCAATGCACTTTTCAGTATATATTATTCTCTCATATACATATATTGTTCTCTCAAATCCTACTTATTTTCATGACTCTCTCTCTTGAGAAAATCTTTGATAAGAATTTAAAATAATCCGCTAAATTTGTAACTGTGATTTAATATTATATCTATATTTAAAAAAAATAATTTTTAACTAATAGTTTAAATTTTTTTAGGTTGAATAATGCTTGGCAAAACAACAACCGGTTTTGGCATTATAATATAAAAAAACTTTTTCTTTAATTCTTGCACGTTGTTTAATTATAACGTTCAGGAAATAAATTATTTAGCAGATACAATTTTTTAAACATTTTAGCAATTTTCTATAAAGCTTCGTTCAGAGAAATCGGTTGAAATCTGGCATAATGTATCGTAGTGTCGTGTATAAAAATATTTTCCAACTCATGAAACATCAGAGATCGCAGACAGTGTTTCGGGGGACAGAAACGCTGGGGAGAGAAATATTTGTTCAACGCATATTAATTTCAACTAAACGATTTCAAAATATGTTTACCATATATCCCATCGAACTTCCATCGTAACAGTAAAATATTATATACAATGAATATCAGTGATAGATATTACATGATTTGTTCAAGCACTTTTGACACAAATCGAAAGGAAAAACTCAAATCAGATAAATTCCCATTTAAAATCATAAATCTCGGTTTATTTATTCATACCCTTAAAAACATATTGACTAAATGTCTTTGTGTGCTTGACAGGAATATGTAACCATTAAATTTTTCGTGTCATTAAATTTTAGAGGATATTAACACAGAAACATATAATAATTACGATTCTAAATATAATTCTAGAATAATTATGGTTTTATAAATCATTTTATAATTTTTTTTCTGCATTGTTATATCGCAATCTGATCGATGGCTTAGTGGCAGAGATAACGTAAAACTGCTGAAAAATTCGGAAGTCCGTTGTAATCCGGTCGTTACGAGAAGATATTGGCAGCGCTAAGTGAAATGTGATCATGTTCGATCTGTTTTCAATTCCCAACAGTCCCTGAGTCGAATTCATTATCAACTTCCTTTGCATGCATCCAAACAAGAAAGGCATTTGCGTTCTGTGATGTACAATTTTAATAAATCTTTTAATGAGTATTAATAAATATTATAACGAATATTTTTAAAACAAAATTATACCAAAATTATAACAAAATGTTGTATGTTAAAATTTAAGTTTTATCAAGATTTCTCCCCTCCTTGTCACATTAATATTTGCCACATTATTTGCAAATTTGCATTATAAGAAATTATATATCTCGAAACGTAAAAATTTTCCAAAAGAATACAAAAAAAAACGTACAAGATCGCCCATCAAATTTTATCTCAAATATTTCCACAAATATTTCAATTACCGTTTCGAGAGGAAAACTATATTGCAGATAAAATATTTACAGATTGAAATGGAATGAAAAATAGAGCGAAATCTCTATACTGGACACATCTCGTGTACAATTCGCTATCCTATAACTTGCTCGGTGAAAAGCTTGACACGCGTATCGCGATTCGATTATCTCGTCCGGATAACTGCCGCACGCTCTTCAATGGTTAGTGATTGTACATCGCACGCGCGTGTATAATTCGCGTGTGTCGCGCGAAGTTACATCGCAGCCGTCCGCGAAGTCACGCGAGGAATTCAGCCGCGCGATGCTCTCGCGATGTAACGGTGCTGGATTACTCGTTCACTTTCACACGAGATTATCCTCTTATACGAGCGCGCTCGTCCTCCGGGATGTATTAACATGCCGCGAAGTCGATTGAGCCAGCGCTCGAACAAGCGGCAACTTTTCCCATTTCCGTCAAGTACCGGAGATCACCTTCCTCGCGTTGGAAGGAAAAAAATCGTTCGGACGCGATATTCCGGTCCTAAATCCTTGATATCGAAAGAAAAGCACGGACACTCCAATTGCAAAAACTCGTCAAAACTTAGTTACAAGCTAAAATATATGCACGGAAAGAACGGTTTTGCTGAAAGATCTAAAATTTTAGCTGGATACAGATCAGAAAAGTAATTTTGTTGAACTATCGAAATTGTATAGAGCGCTCAAACTAATTGCTAGAATATCAAGACTTTTTGCAGCATTATTTGTTATTTTTAAAGTTCCAACAAAATTATTTTGATGATCTAACAAAATTATTTTTTGATCCAACAAAATTTTAGATCCCTCAGCAAAATCCTTCTTTCCGTGTGTTCTTTTCATTATCGTCTGTATTTTTATCAAAATGTAAAATTTTTTCTTTGACAATTCAATGAATCAGTTTGATTAGAGACAGCGATATATTTATTATACATCGTGTTTGGATTAAGTTCTCTCTTAAACTCTAAAAGTGCATGCTTCCCGATACGATCATTGAATATAGCCTCGAGTCGCATGACGTGTAGTTATCCTTCATTAGACCCCTTATTTCTTCCTCTATGGAAAGAGGACGGTAATCTATTCGCTGAAGTCTTATAAGGAAGGGTTCGCAATCGATCCTGATTTTGACGAGCTTCGCGTAGTGAAGTTGAATACTAAACTGAATAATAAAAGACATGTATCTTTCAATTTAAAAATTGGGGAATAGGAAATATCATAAATTTGATAAGTCTTATACACGAGTACCATTGTCTGAAATCGTTGAAAAAAGAGATTTTCACAAATTAATTTTATTTTGCTATGAAAATAACCAAATTAATAATAAAATTCATAATGCAACGTATTAACAATCAAACATATCATTTAAAAATTTTAGAAAGACACGAGTAAATATAAAAATATGTAAAATAATTTAAAATTAATGTAACAAATAATAGAAAATACTATAATTAAACCCTATTAAATTCGCAGATAGATATTTCGTGGAAATATAATTCTTCAATACACTGAGATTGTATTTATCAGCAGGAACCATTTAATTTAAATGATGTCACGGTCGTAAATTTAAGCTGACTTAAGATAAAATGTGAACTACATAACTGGGTCGAGTTCCAACGTATTTGATAAGTAACCTAAACCCGTGCACCATATTAATTATTAAAAGCACTAAGGCGGGACTATCTGCTTTTATGCTGGCGTCTCACGGGGAGCATTACTCGAGGAGAAGGTGAGGAGAACCCCCGAGACTCGACGATGAAGTGGCCCGCAGGTGAAACCTCTCCCAATTCCGTTAATTATTAAACACGCTGTCCCACTAGTTCCTGCCTTCAAAAACTTACAGTTGGTGTCCTATTATAATCCTAAATTAATTCTTGAAATTAAAACAATATTAAATAACATCGAAAATAGAATGAAATTTAATTATAAATCTGCCGTTAAATATAACAGATTAATTTGACGAGTTAGAATATATCGTAAACAATTTATTTCTAGATTAAAAAATGTAAAAATAAATCCCATTCTTAATTTATTTTCTATGTTTGACATAATTTGAAGATCGAAGCTTCGAATGAAGTATTCTAGGATTACTGTGTATTTCTTTTTAACTACAGATTCTCCTTTGAATCGAAAACATTTTCGATTCACTGATCTTAATAATTAACAATCACTAAATTTTTCTCAAATTGATGCCCATTTGAGAGACATTAATTGAAAAATTTTATTTTTATATCCGTTTAATGTCGCACATTCGCTTCTCTGTATATCTCTGAAATTAATTTCTTATTAATTAAAAATCTATTGAGCAGGAGAGACACCTCGATATTGAAAGCACCATTATTCATTAATAATTTAATTTAACATCCCTGCTTTGTGTATTTTGTACTCTGTATACAAAACATATACTGCGCAAATAAACGGTATTATGGTGCGCGTGACTGAAAAATATCCCCTAATTAAACTCGTCTCAATGCAAATTAGTGCGCACAGAAAATATTTATTAAAGTAATTAGTCATGCGGGGCAGTCTATATTTACGGCAGTCTCACGGCTCGTATTACAGTGCAGCGGCAAAGGTTTTGCCGATGACAACGGTATAGGCGGCACGTGACAATTTTAGAACTTTGCGTTAGTCATGTTCACGCGTAGTATATAATTCTAGTAGAATCGAAATTATTCTGCTTGATTGTATAGAAATATGTTGTATTCTTCCAGTATTTCGAATTTACTTTCATTTAAACAGAATAAAATATAGAATATATCATTTGATTTCCGCATTTTAGTTCATAAAAAACTCGAATGTAACAATTACATAATAATCATAAAATTAATATATATAATACTACAAAGTACACATATATGTATTTTTCTTTCTATACAAACTATATAAACTTTTTCTTTCTTTTTATATAAATATATTCGAATGAATACGGCACTGCGTCACGCAACGATATAAAAAATTACCACTAGAACAATCGTCTTTCATTATTAAATGTCGTTAAAATGAATTTTGTATGAGCCCCATTAAACTTCTTGCACCAAGTACTCCGGATCGCGCGTAGCAATTTTATATTTTTCTAATACCTAGGCGAAGACTTCAGTTAAGAAAAACAATTTTCACGTTTATAAAAAAAGCAGCGGTTAATGGATGATTACGTTTATAAGCCATTATTATTTTATTCTGCAATAAGTTCGACTATTCAACTCTTTGAATTGCAGTAATTATAATGCATAACCATCGTTTCTCCAAGTGTTTTTCTCTACTTGCTCTTCTACACAAACTATCGATAATGACACTTCTACTCAGATTGTAAAAACGTTGCAAACAATGAAAAATTATTATTAATAGTTGCAGAAAACTTTCGTTTGGTCTATATCTATTTTTGTTTATTGATTTTAAATATTATTATTTTCTCTCATTTTGTAATATATGCATATAAAAAATTTACGATATTGCGAGATGAAAATAGAAAGAAATATTGGTGACATTTACACAATCTATCTCTTTTATTATAATAATCTGTTATAATGATAGAGATAGATACCATTAATAGAGTAAATGTCATTAATACAGGAATGTCAGAATGTCACTGACTAATAACTTTATCAGAACTGTTCGTTCCACCGACTTATTATGTTGCAAAGTGGAACACTTGTCAAAATACGTTCATGCAGAAAACAATGAGAAATCTACAATTAGTTTCCGTCTGAATGGGACCGCTCATTAAATCAACTTGAAATTAACGATCATCTGAAATAATATACAGTTCATCTGAAATAATATACATTGTTTCCGAAAGCTATCACTGTCGAGTGTCATCAGTACCTCCGCTTTGTCCACTCTTCATTGAAAATACGTTGAGAAATAATAGCCCGTGCCATTTTAAGAATCGCCTCGGAAAGTTGTACATTGTGGCATTATCTCATCCATAACAACTTCCTTTCTTTGGACAAACTCATAATGCACAAGTCGCTTTACAATAGCACAAAGATTTGCGACTGGAAAAGCTTACACTCCTTTAATAACGTTGCATCTCAATCTTAACCGTCAAAACAAATGAATATTTCATTTTAAATATGAGAAATTTAAAAAAAAAGGAGTGCAATCAAAAGGAAGCGTAAGCTTGAAGAACCGCGCCATAAAGTTTACTTATATAAATAAATAATAACGAACAGGTATCTTTTTTTACGTTCGCGTCCAAATAAATCGATCCACAACTTGGAAATTTTGCCGTAATTTTTCCCAAATCGCGATTTCGTCCTCGCGTAACGTCGTACGACGCTCAAGCCGGAAGAGAACCACGACTTTAAAAAGCAGAACCGAAGGGGAACATCCAGATAATGCGTACACAGTAAAATTTAATTACCCGACGCGGTTTTATGAAGCCCGCCGCCGTTACTGCACGCAACCTGATGGTACCTTCGTATCGGTTTCGGTAATGAGACACGGTCGAGAGGACCGGGGAAAGGCAAAGGAATATCGTCCCGGCCGGATTATAACAAAGTTAAAATATATAAATGCGCTGCGCGTAAATTTAACGACGATTATTGAACTATGTTTTATGTGTATACCGGCGGCACAATGTTGCAGGATCGTAATCGACATTATTCTTCGGTAAAAGGGGCCGCTTTCCGGTTGGCTGAAATGGCATTAAAGGCTTCTGTAAACACAGACGGTTTCTTTAATGTCCAAATTGACCGACGACTGATTATCCGGTTTATTTATGCCGGTATGAAAAAATTGTTTGAGGAAGAGAAGTAGCTATCCGCACCATCGCCAGACGTTTCGACGGCTTATAATACGTTTACCTTTTTTAAGCGAGGATCCCTTCTCCCACTAACAAGATCGTAACGCGCCGATATGGACGATCGGCTGAAATTCCTACCTCTCTCGGAGATGCCGATAGGACGGAAGGTCGAGAGACGAAGGACGGAGAGATCACGCTGAGAATACCTGCGCGACGTTCCCTCGTACGGAGGATTTAAGAAACCGAAGTGCTATCTGCGAAAGCTCGATCGAACGCGCAATAAAAAGCGCAATAAAAGCACTTCGCGACGAATTCGGTCGACGGTTTCTCTCGGCCGATCGCGTTTCCACTCGCATGGCTCCTTCATAGGGCGTCCTTGGGTTCCCCGCACTCCCTTTTGCCTACTTCTTCAATCAATTTGAAGTAAACTTCCTCTTGACAAAGCCCGGAGAGCAGGAATATCTTTCGAGTTATCAGTGATTGAAATTTCAGGAATTTTATGTGACTTGTATCTCTGAAAGCGTAAATGTTATCGCGGAATTACAGAATTACGTAATTTCTAGATGTTGAACATAATTTTACTGATAAATATCATGAAATCAAGTAACAATATATGCAGAATATATAAACAATTTTAGAGAAGAGATAGCAGAGGGAGATATCTTCGAGGGTTAAAATGTAACCGAAGATGCTTATCTCCAAAATTGCTTTAATAATTCGTCTCGAATTCCCGCGAGAAACTGCATTTTAAAGTATAAAATGGCAGAGAGCAAATAATGGGCATCACTGATGGGCTTTCATATTTGCTTAAGTTTTCAGCCTCAGCTTCACGAATTTTATTAAAGCACCATATTCGCGCTCATATCGCAATTACATATATTTTCTCTTATTGCTTTTTATCCGCAGTATTATACCCATGTTTTCTATGGCAATTCAATCTTCGTGAAATTACAGAATCGTTTTTGTCCCGTCAGCGAATTAATTTCACTCATGTAATAAATTTAACTCATTTTTAATATAAGGTACATTCGCAGACTCATTTTTAATATAAGATACATTTAATATCAAACGCTAGAAAATATCGCGATCTCAACAGTGGTATTCTATTAAATTTATAGACAAAGCCAACTTAAATTTACCGAGGGGTCTGTTATCGTCAGTCACCGTTATTGCGTAGTTAATGGCGGGATGATATCCCGTATATATATTACGGTAACGCAAATTCGCCAGTGGAAGTATCGCGTTATAAAAGATACTCGCGTTACACCTGCTTAAGTACCTAAGCAACGCTCCTTAAATTATGCAAATATACATCACGGCAAAACGTCGGCAGTGAATTTTATCCGCGCTACGCTCGTGTTTGCGCGGATAACCCGAAATACGAAGCTAATGTTAATTCGCCCGGGAGGAATTTGTTAATTTTGTATTTCGTTTCATCGCATTACTCTAGATTGTCCTGCGTTAACAGCGTCTAATGTACAATTATATAATAAAATTAAAAGGCAGAAATTCCACATTCGTCGTTGACGACAATCATCATCAGCTGCAATACGATTAATCGCTTATTGAATTATCGAATTTTAAAATAATTTCGATAAACTAATTATAAATTTAATTCATTTTCTTTCCCGAAACACACGACTCTTGTAAATATTATCCTTCTTTACGAAATCATGAGAGACAAGGGAAAACTATAGCCATTAAACATTTTACAGAGATCGCGCATTATTAACATAGATTATCCATCAAAAGACGGTTCCCGTAGCTTACACGAAGATTATGCAAGCTATATCGCACGTAAATCCTTATATCATCGAACAAGTAAATTAACCAAGTAACAGTATATCTTAATTCAGTTCGAGAAGAACACAAGATTATTATTAGAAAAAAATTTCGATTCTTTTTTTTGCGAGAAAAAGAAGAGGCAAAACATGCGCAAAAAAGTCGAAGGTAGAATCAGCGTTTGCCAAATTTTTTTATGTAAATATTCCGTTTGCGGCAACAACATTTATCTAGCTTAGAAAATTGGTACAATATGGAAGCCACGTGACTTGTGACAGCATTTATGAGATACCATGTACACAAATAATATAAGCTACGGTTCACATAGGCAAACGCTCATGGGAAAAGAGAAGACAGAGGAGAAAAGGAGAGAAAAAGAGAAAATGCGTCGCGCATCTACATAAATTCTTTACTGCTACGTGCATTGCATATTTCCGATATTCCTGTGCCGTGTGTGTTGTAAGCTCTCAGAACTTTAAAGAAACATTTTCTACTATGATCCGTATAAAGCTATCTCGCGCTATCTGATAAACTGTTGCTCGTAACAAACGATGCTTGTTACAAATAATAATACAATAAAGCAGCTATATAAAAAAAAAAAATATTTGTTGCAAACTCGTCTAAAATCTGACATTTCGCTTTTTTCCGTCATATTCGCCAAACCGCGCAAACACGTAGAATGTTTTCATTTCATTCTATACACCTGATCTCGCCCTGAATCTCGCAACGAGTCCCAGCAATTCTAAACCTTGCATATTGGTATTGATATCTTTTATGTCTTAAACTCGCAAGTTTCAGAAATCGGAGAGTTTTGCAAGGAGTCATGAATGATCGATCTTTTCGTCGAATTGCGACGGACACCGTCGCTCGCAAAAGGAAGACGATCCGTGAGACGACCCGAGATCTCTTCCGGGCTGTCGATACAACGATTCGCCTCGCGCTCTTCTCTGTGACGTGTGCCGCGTTTGCTTTAGTTCCGGGATGCATACGCGGGGAGAGAGAGAGAGAGAGAGAGTGTGTGTGTGTGTATGTGTGTGTATGTGTATGCAGCAAGGTTTTATTAACCCTCTCGCGTTTACCGTGTATGTATACGGGAACACGATGCATCGGCTACGAGTTACTCCCCCCTCTCTCTTCCTCTCTTTCTTTCCTCTCTGCTCGATGTACAAGCGTGTATAAAGCACACGTCGCACGTTCTGTGTACTTGCAATCGATCGTTGGCGCGTTGCCATCAGCCATAGCGCGTTTCTTCCTACCTCTCTTCTTCCTTATCAACCCTATCGCAGTTGTGTCTTTTCGGCTTGTCCCTCTCTCTCTCTCTCTCTCTTTCGCTTGTTTCATCCGGCACGGCGCGTTCGCACAGCGATCTTTCCCACGATCTATAAATTCGCTCTCGATATTGTTTCGTGAACATCGCATCGCATCGTATCGCGTTGTAGCGCGCATTCAAATAAGAACCGTTCGGAGACACCCGGTATTACGATAATATAATCATTACGATACGAGCGCGAGATTGAATTTCGTTGTTGGGTGGCGAGGAACGAGGGATGCGTATCTATTTGGCTTTTAAATTGTTGTAATGGATATTTTATTGATATCCCTTCTGGCGATGCGTCTCCGCCACTTCCGGCGAATCTCGCCTGCATTATATGATAAGAATGATAAAGATTAAGAGTCTATATATATCATATTCTCATATAAAAGTATGAAGAAATTTCTTAAGTTTAAACTGAAGTTGACCATTTTATGAGAACTCTAAAATTTTATGTATTTGTCGTTATTGAAATTATTCATTTGAGAAATATAAAGATAGAAATGTAAATATATAAATGTCTTTAAGTAAAGTTTCTCTGTAAAGTTTAATATAATAAAGAATTCGAATATCTTTTTGAAATTTTTAGAAAGTTCTAACTCAAAGAAAGCAAAGATGCTGAAATTCCAAATGAGTTAGCTTGCCTGTTACAACGCGAAAATTTCGTAAGAATTCGTATCTCTGAGATAAAATTTTATTTGACATAAAGAAGACCTATGGTCTCGGAAAGAATTTTCAAGATATTTCGATTCGAACATCGATTCAAGAACATACATACAATTTTTAAAATTAATGTAGACATTAAATATATAATATTTTAATATAATGCGAATACAAGACGTGTTGTTTTCGTTATATATACAATTTAGAAAAATATCATACATACTTGAAATGTTAAAAATATTCTTTGATTCTTTTATGAATATTATAAAGCTCACATTTTTTTCTATTTATTTCCTCGTTTTGTTGTCACATAAAATATTGA
Organism: Cephalotes varians; assembly: GCA_037157785.1. Lineage (NCBI taxonomy): Eukaryota > Metazoa > Arthropoda > Insecta > Hymenoptera > Formicidae > Cephalotes > Cephalotes varians. The sequence goes on along the minus strand of JANQDE010000001.1, from coordinate 2,261,594 downwards.
CAATTTCATCATATTGTATTTTTACATTTTATTTCCCACTGGTAAAAAATAAATTCTAAATTAAAGAATATATTAATTTTTGCTGCAGAAGATTCTTGATCTTAAACGTCAAAAATATTGATTAAACATATTGCTCATTACTGCGATTGTTCAAAAATAAAAGGCACAGAATTGCGAACGGTTCGCTTAAAATTAGCGTATCAATATTTCAAGGCATTTCGCACGGATGATTTCAATATTATTGGAATCTAATGCTTTAAGCCGACGGATGCGCGTGAATTTCGATAAAAGCGGAGTTTGCGAAGTTAACTTTGTGTTCCCCCACGCGATAGCAAAATTACTGCGTTCTTCATAGGTGAATAAAACAGTATCTGATAAAATCGTTTCATCTATAGATTGATTTTTTCCGCCGCCGCCGACGAAGGCAATTGCGCAAATTATACGGGCCGGCTGATAAATACGTAAATGCCGTACGATAAATTGGAAAACTCTATATATATAATTTAAATACAGCGCGGGAACATTCCTCGAATTTTTCGATTTTGCACGCTCGACGTGCAAATAAAAAAATTTCGTCATCAAAACCGGTCGTATAAAAAAGCTAAATCAATCGTGCAATCTATAATCATTTAGTTATAATCGTAAAAAAGTAATGTACAATAATGCACAATGAAAATAATTAATATAATTAATAATTTTCGAGATAGGAAAATGATCGTTCACCAATAATAAAATTAAAAGAATCTAATCATTATCGGTAAATTATGAAAAAAGTGTTAAATTAATCCATTAAGTCCTAGGAAACTCCTACATTTTTCTGTTTTAAATCTTTGTAATTCGGATTTGTAATTCCTAATCAAAATTTTTAGACGGCAGCTTTTTCCGAAAATCTAGTCAACGATAGAGGATATTTGAAAAAAAAGATACAAAGGGTTAAAAATAGAGGTAAAAAAAAGAGTAAGTAACTCCTGCCTTTTTACTGACGAATATTTAATTAAATAAATAATTTTACCTTTTTAAATATAATAAAATATAAAATAAAATAAAATAAAAATATAATATATAAAATAATGTAATTATTATTTGAGTGATCTCCACTTTCAACTTTTATATATATTTTTTTTTCAGATCTCATTCCATCGCCGGCTACATTTTCGGAAAGAGCAATTCTTTTTACCCCTAAATATCAATTGCGACCTAAAAATTTTTGTTAAAAATCGAGTTAAAAGAATTTAAAACAAAAAAGCGTAGAGATCTCCCGGGACTTAACGAATTAATCGTCGTGAAACGTTTTTACGGTGAATACTTGATTTTCGTTGTGAAAAATAAAATAACCGTCGTCAATAATTGATTGCTGTCGATTGACGACTATAATGAACTTTGAATTAATTATATACTTTCTAAATTAATCGACGCGTGGGAAGATAAAGCAAATCCTTTTATTCCCGGTGCAGATCTGTATTTTATCATTCCTATTGATTTTCGTTCAGACAAGAATAATATGAACCATTTATTTCGAGGGAGCATAAATCAATCTTTGATACACTGAATTTGTATATGACAGGTATAAGTAGATATACATGTGTAAAAAAACGATTCTCAAAATTTAATTTGGCCTATCAAAAAGAATGGTTTATGCTGTTTTAAAACTGCTAACCGCTTAAGCGTTGATGACAATGCTGCAAAAAGTTTTAATATTCTGGCAATCAGTTTGAACGTAATATCCATAATTATTTTGATGGCTTAAATAAAATTTTCAGATCTGTATCTAGCTCAATTTTTAGATACTTCAACAAAACCGTTCTTTCCGTGTCCGTTATAATCTGGTTCGCGAACAATTCAACGATAAATATATCGCATTACTGTTCATTTGTACGATTTTATACGTCGCAAGTATTATCAGCAAGTTTTGTGATAAGAAGAAATCAAAGAGCAATTGATGCGACACATTTTAATTAAATCTATGCCTAGTCGACTATTTGTACGAGAATTCTATAAAAAAAATTGCGACTATTTTCCCTGCAGTCTGTCATTCCTCTTCCCCTTTAATCAACCGCCACGCGACAGTTGCTATGACGACTTTTGATTGAAGTAGCATTTCAAATTGGCTTTGTGCAATCGCACTTAACGAATGTTTTAGTGTTCCATTTATCGCAACAGAGAAAGACAGAGACAGAGAGTTTAGAGTTTAATATAATAGGTATTAGCGATATTACAAGCGGACTAGAAGGGGTCGGAATGAGTAGCGACCGCTCCCGAGGGGAGCTGCCCAGCTGTTCGAGCTAGGAAAGGGTTTTGAGACGAAGAGAAGGGTTGATAGGGTTAGCAAGTTGAAGGAACCGGTGAAAAATTTTTTCTTTTGCGTCAAACTTTGGATTTCGCCAAAGGTGTGGTGACCACGATGAAGTTCCCTACTATATTTCTCAACCTGTTGAACCACCCTTTACGCGACCTTCCCTAACCGACATAACGCACGATTTGTTTTTTCGTGGTGTTACCGCATTCCCGATATTCCGGCGATTTTGCGACGATGAATTTCGTGGCTCATAGAGAAGATTGTACTTTGAATTGAATTTCAAATTTTCTTGATGGAGGAAGAAGGAGGGACTCGATTTCACTGTACGAAACAACCTTTTTCAAGTTTATGGACTTGATTAAAACAATGATACTTTTTATTTTTTTAGTTTTACTAAAAGAGACAGTTTTACTAAGAAAATTAAAATATTATAAAATACGTTGTTCCCAAAGTAAATTTCACCTAACATCGGCGAAAGAAACGACGTAAATTTCTCCCGCGAGAATGTCGATACGTGCCGGGAGAGTGATAGATGTCGAAGATGATTTAATCGCGAAACAATTCGTGTGAATTCACGCGCGAAGTCGAAAACGACGTTACGTGTCGGCAGTGATGCCGTCAATATGTAACATCGCACGCGCGCAGTTATCCGCTTGTGCGCGGCTTACTGCAGCCGTTTCCAAAGCGCGCATTTTTGAAAGGTGATAATCCCGCGATCGACGCAGCTTGCCCTCGCTGCCTGCTTCCCCTCCCCATTAAAATATGTGGTGCTACATGCGTCGCTTTAGTCTGAAAGGCAACCGTTAATAGATTTACAAAATATCCATAAAATAGAAGAACTCTGTCAAAATCCGTTTCGCACTTACTCCGTTTCATCTGTCATTCCGATCGCGAAACTTGCGGCGAAATTTGATGCTTTTGCAATCAAGAATTTTGCAATAATACAAACTCTCGATTGCAACAATAGAGTTACTTCGACACTTTGACGTGGACGTTTCGTAAATTAATTAAAAACGAAAAAAAAAAACATTTATTTCTCCGAATCTTATCCTTCCAACTTTGTCATTATTTTTACCTGCGGCTATCTCAACTACGAATTAGCGTGGCGTTTACCCGGTATAATAAAGGGTTTAAGAAATAGCGTCGGTACTTAAGAAATTAGTAGCGAGAGAGAGAGAAACTCTCCTTTATAATTGACAAATCGGGAGCGATCCAGCCGAGCGAAGAGATTGCGCTTACGTCAGTTTCGAAGATATCGTTCTGCGTCCCGGTTGCGACATTCTCACGCCGCGTTTGCTTTATTAGGCATGGTCTCGACTATATCTGTTTATCGTCAAACCACTTTTACGGAAACACGCTCGGGGCAAGATAGATTATCGCGCCGCGAACGAGCAGGCTCTTTACCCTGGTTGCAACGCTCGTTGCAATCGAGCTCTCCGCTCCCGGCGTAACGATCTCCGACGGCGTATCTGGACCGCGCGATGATACGAGCACCCCTCTAAATAGGGCTGGCGGTTCCGCTCGGTCGTTTTCGCGATAAAGACATGAGCGAGGTCGCGCCCCACTTCTAGCAGACGAAGAATTTCATTAAGTCGACGATGCTCGACGAGTTGAGAAAATTAATGTCGGATCCTCAGTCGAACCACCATCCACTGAAGGAGAAGCGACCAACCGCGGAATTCACACCCTGTGTAAGAATCGCGGCGAGAGGACGCCGAATAAAATTAACTCTATAACGAACGATCTTCTTTTTACTCTTCTTGAAGAGGAACTTCTGAGATCTCTACAGACTTCACGGACTTCTAGATTACTCATAAGATTGTTTTCTACAAGTATTAAGTTTGTGTTTTATTTACTTGTTGAATTGTTACGAAAAAATATCGGAAAAATAATAGAATGTGAATAATAATAATAAAATGTGAATCTATTATCACGTACTGTATTTGTATACATGTGAATACTACCGCGTATTTGTAACCTACATTCGAAACAGGTGTTATATCGGTAATCAATATCATTAAAAAGACAATTGAATGGCTCATATAATATTCATTCTAGAGAGTAGAGGCATATCATGCATTAAACATGTAAACTTAACTGATATCGAGAACAAATCTTTTCTCTCTCTCTCTCAATTTTTCTCTTTTTATAAACTAACAAAGATGCACAAGATGCAGCAAGATTTTGTGAAACAAAAACTTAAAAAAAAAAATCTCAATAAAGTACCACTCTGGCATTCTCAGACGAGAAATTTTCTCTACGTCCCGATTCGCGCGTACCGCGCGAAAGTTCGAAAACTTTGAAAAATTGCACATCCGTACGGGCCGGCTATAAATAACGGTTGGCGGCAAGAAGCGCGTGACTTATGTTGTATGCGACCGTGTGTCTCTCCCAGTGCATTAATATTTTCTCGGAATCTCGACAGGGCTATGCCTTTCTATTGCAACGTACGCGCGATGTAAATCCAAACGCTCGTATCGCACTCGGCTCGAAACGCGATATTTCTTTTTCATCTGCCGCAGACACCGGCTGTCACCGAGCGTATGATCTGCACATTACCAGTTTTCTAACGAGAAAAACACTAGCAGCCCGGAAATTTCGGACATACGTGCGGTGTAACGGATGCAATTTTCGACTTTATTCTCGGCTTTAAAATAAGATACTTCTAAGAGTTTACCGCTTACAGCCAAATTGTTGATTTATAAAGAATAACGATTGTAAAAAAAATGACTCCAATATGCAGGGCTGGAATGATTTAAATCAATTGATTAAAATCAGTGATTTAAATCGCGATTTAAATCAAATGATTTTTTGGTAAAAAAATTAACTTGAATAATAAATCTAATTTAAATAAAAAAAATCTGATTTAAATTTAAAAAATCCGATTTAAATAAAAAAAAAATCCGATTTTTTTGATTTAAAAAAAATCATGATTTTTTCAGCCCTGCCAATATGACATAAGCAAAAACCTATTTTGTGTTATCTGAAATAATTCTTTAAAGTCTTCTTGCTATTACAACTAAACATTAGATTTGTAGACTAGATCTATAAAATAATTTCTTTTCCTTTCTAAGACTTTCTTTATGACATTAGAAATGCTACATCATTCATAAACAGTAACATTTATAAGCAGAAAAGACTAGTGATTTGTCACTATCGATACAGAAGGAATGCCAATATTTGTTGCCGTTTTAATTTAGTTTTTAGACGGCACAATATTCGATATTCCAATATCCACTATAGTCTCCTATTTTTCAATATTCCATTTTTTTAAACGATGGTATCCGTTTTTCCAGCTTTACTGAAACATTACTGACTATATTACTTATTCATCGTTCGACTAAGAGACAATAGCTCGAAAAAGCCTTGTCCCATCAAAAGGAATAACAGAACAAGTAAAAATTGAGATGAGAACCGGAAAAAATTTGAATCATGCCGACCCGGCCCAATAATTAAAAGCTATGGAAACTTTTTCGAAATAAATGCTTGGTCTGAATTTGAAATAGAGAATATCTATCATTTAATATAAAAGTTCGCAGTAATGTGAAATGACTGTCGCTGCGGATGCTTGATAATTCCAGCAAACAGCGATAAATGTCATCGGTACGCTGAACTAATCGCTTCTGTCGCTCGTAATAAAATGGAATATCGGCCGTTGATTTCGCGGCTGTGTTCTTTCGGTTAAACAAACGAGTGAATCATGTGCGATTACCGGCCAAATCTATTGGAAGTAATACTGTGTTCACAGTGGCGCGTGCAAATTATACAGATTGATTGCTTGCGGTAATGAATTGCGAGACTCGATGAACATTGCACTTGCGGCACGACTTCATGCTATAAATCTAAATGTTCTGCTGCATTAGTACATTACCATAAAACATAAAAACTGTACGTATGACAAGTACGATATTATTCTAAATCGTGTCGCAAAGTTCGAGTGAGAATGTTAAACTAGGACAAGCAACTCTGATTTATCCGTGCAAAATAATTCATTAACTTGTCCGAAAAATTAATTTCCCTTAATTTGCCAAAAAATGAAAAACAATATAGAGAAGAATAAATAATTTATCGTAATTAAAGCGATATGAATCTTCATAAAAGTTGTATAAAAATAAAACTATTTTTTAATATTATACATTAATAATTAATAATATATACATTAATATTTAAACATATATTTTTAATAAAATAAATATTTTTATAGTATATAGTATCATGAAATATGTGTTATTCTATTTATATTAAAATTATTGCAAAAAAGATAGAAATAAAATACTAGATTAGTAAAAGTAATTTAAGAAAAATGCGTCTTGTAGTTTTGAACATCGCGAAAAACTTTCATGCTTCATCGACTCAATGCCGCATTCAGAAATCGTCAGTCCTTGACATAGAAACTTTCTCATTTGTCTGAGAGTAATAACATTTCCTTTTCGTATTTTCCTTTATTCCTTTAATTTTCATATAAATGTCAGTCTCAGACGTCAAAATGGAGATCAAAAAAAGATTGTTCTAATACACATATAAACGTGCATACATCCATACATATGTACATACACATAAATATTCTATATACAAATATATTTGTATATATGTAACATTATATGACTAGCAAGAGATAACAAAGATCGTTGCTCTGCATTTGGTTCTGGACGTAGTATAAACACAGCCAAGCCGGCTAGCCGACGGATATCTACATATGCAACGTAAGTTCTTCCGGAAGAACCTCTAGAAAAGTAGAGCCAGATGTGGCAGTGTTTCAAATTGTCCTAAGACTGTCACCCGTCGTCCTTCGGAGGAAGCGTGTTTACTCTCGAACACGTCTTCGCTGCGAGTTTTCGCACAAAAATAGTTTCTCCCTTCCATTCCGTGGATAAATTTTAAATAAAAGTCATTCCGGGATTCAATACAACCGACGACACAACCGTCTGTTTCGTCGTCGGGATTTGTCATTCGTGTCTTTACTTAATAACCAGCCACAAAATTTCAGCGAGTAACATTTGTAGTGTATTTGTACCTTGAAAAATACAAGGAGCAATTCAAATAAAAACAGTGCAATATTTCCCAGCGCTTTATATGTAAAACTGAAAAACATGTATAAAGAGAGTGACAAACTGATAATCAAATCAAATCTAATCAAATTTTTTTTAGCGTCAATTTTATCGTATAGAGAATTATTTAAATTATAGATCCTTAAAAAATCAAATCTTTGGCACAAATATATGACATGAATACATAATATGAAAGAAGGTGAAAGAATAAAAACATAATTTTATTCTCCATCTTACTTAAAATATATTTCACTTTACTAGAATACATAATTTCAATTATGTAATATATCTATTAAATCACATTTAACTACTGAAGCTTATATTTAAAATCATTACATTAATTATTATCAAATGTCTCTTTCAAGAAAATTAAATAAATAAATCTAGAAAAATTAGAAAATAAAAGAGGCTTATTTATTATAAAAATAAATATAGATAATTAATAATCATTAGCTTGCTTTTTTAACAAAAAAATTAATTAGAATATCTAATTAAACAAATTAGGCTGTATTCCAAAATTAATTATTAGCGCTGAAAATCTATAGTGCATGTAAAATTAGATTTTCAGCGTTGGCAGTGAATTTTGGAATATAGTCTTAGTTAAACTGTGACAGATATTTTCTGCTAGATCTTCTCTTAAGAATTGATTACTGAACCAAAATACAGCTCAAAATAAATTTTTCTGAGTACCACAATTAAAATACGATTGTAAATACGATACAACAAATAACAAAATTAATTTTCATTTATTATAGATTGTATCACATCTTTCAAGACTGCTTCAGCGTCTCTTCAACGAGATGTAACTAAAAAAAAGCCTAAAATATTTAGTAAAAAAGAAAAAATCGTAAGAAGAGAAGACTTTAATAACTCGTCGAAGAATTGGTGCCAAATTCAATAAAAATATCATCATTATCGTTTTTCATACCTTTTATCATAACATGTATAATTAATTAAATTTTATTACTCATATTCATCGATACTTTATGTGGTCTTATGGGAATAAAGAATTATCTTATGTACTTGTAACGGTTTATAAACTCAAATGTATGTATACAATCGCAAGAAGTAGCACTAATCATTAATATTATAATTATTTTTATCGAATACTCATGTCTGTCTTTCTGAAGACATACATAAAATCTGCACTTCTGAAGACATATATCATAAAATCTGCAGATTCAAAATCTGCTGCAAACGCGCTTCATAAATGAAGCGATATGACTGCGATAGATAAGAGAGAAGCGTTCCCTCGTCATGGTCGGACAATAAAATTCATTGTCAGACGCTTCTATGAACCATACAGATCTTCAGGTTGCTCCACGCCATTGTCTTCGTGAGCTATTTTCGGAGGCGTTGCCGTCACGATTCGAGGTATAAAAAGATCGTTCAGTTCCCTTTCCGATTGCTTCACACGGAGGGAACGAGCCATCTCCGAAGAATAATTAAAGAAAAATCCAGCTATAATTGTCGATTAACATCGTGCCATTCCTTCTTTAATTAAATAACTGACATTTATTCTTAATCGGTACCTTTTTAATTAAATAACTTGATTGCATAAACTTATATTTACAGTAATTAATAAAAAGAACGATATCTTTGTTTTATTCCTATGCTAATGGTCGTTGAGAAACAAATTAAGCTAAAGGAAAAGATCAAGCTTGTTCTAATGCTTTTGATTTACTTTAGAAATACGCAGAACGCAGAAAAAATAATTGTATTACATTGTATACACTCTTTGTGTATAGTTCAACAATACAATTATTTCTTTTGCGTGTATAGCTCAATAAACAAATACTTGTGTATATATATATATATATATGTATAGTTCATGTATAGTTCAATACTTGGAGGAAACAAAACTCTATTCACTCTATTCAAAACTCTATTCGATTGGGAAATGCAATAAAGAATTAATTTCTTTAGCCGAGCTCACTTCCATTAACGATAGCGTGTCTCTCCGTTGCTTTAAATAATAATTAATACCAGGTATATTACGGCAGTGGGGATAAACTGCATTATGCATGTAGGGGGCGGGAGGAAGGAGGGAAGAAGCTTGATCTACAATATTCATTCGTTGTTATGTTATTATACTTGGGATACGTAATCCGATAACACGGAACTAATGTAACTTCCCGGAACAATGTAAAATATCAGCGGCGGATTGAAATTACCATCAATTTTTCATAAAGATCTGATATCTGCAAATTTGCGATAATATCATAAACCATCTTCCGCACTTATCGAAATATTTTTATTTAATCCTTAACTATTATCGTGAAAAAATGTTACTTCTAACGTCATGGACCGATGGACCCTTATTTCAAAGGCTAATAAAATAAAATTCATTAATCTTAAAAATTTTTATTATTTGGACCTTCATTTATCTATTTTTATTTAAACATTTTTATTATTTGGACCTTCATTTATCTATTTTTATTCAAAACTAAGAATAGAAACTAATAATCAATTTGCCTTAATCTTTAAAGTGTATTAATAAACTTTCTATTAAATAAGATGTTCTAAAAGATTTGATGAATTCAATGGATCCCACAGTCAAGGATTAACTAATGCAAGATTATAATATTGTGAGTTATTGACTACGTATAATTAATAATTATAATTAAGCGATTGTTATATATTAATAAACAATTATAATTCATATTAAATATGATTTTGTGAGATATTTATGCTATCTTCATTTATTTATGTACATTACGTATACTAATTATATCTTCTTTTCTTAGTTATACTAGGAAAAGTTTTACTTAACTATAACTGATTAGGTTTTGAATTTTATTTTACTAGATAAAAGACGGAAGTCGATCCTAGTTGTTTCCCGGCACAAATTGGACTTACAGGAATAGTCGCTTCCTCGGTTGCTTCGCTGGTGGATTTATGCTCGCGGTAAAACTATTTCTGCGACGTCGCGTCAGCAGCGACAACGACTACCTTCTATTGCTCGTTGCGTTTCGACAATGCTGTCAACGACAAAAGTTTCTTCGTTGCCGACGAAGTTGGCTGCAGCATCGCAACGACGTGCAACGCACAAAACGACATTGTTCAATAGCGCTTCAAATAAAATATAAATAGACATAAGGAAAATACGCTCTACCAACGAAGTGTAAAATTTGTTCGCTTTAGGACAGAAATATTTCATACAAAAACATAAAATATAAAAATATAAAATATTTCATTTGACTGCATGTAAACATAGATGCTTTTAATTCTGTAATTTGATATTTCGAGAGAAAAAAAAATATAATTTACCGATTGTAGAAAGTAATTCATCTAATTATTATTTAATTTGCTAATTGCTATTTAATTTACTAATTACTATTTAATTTTTCATTTTCAATTATCCCAATTAGCTCTGCCTTTTTTCTACGTAAACATATTTATTACTCTGAAAAATATTGAAGAATCCGAGTTTCAAGGCTTAATTCCTTTGGACTAAATATTTATTTTCAAATATGACCAAGTAGTATCTGTCCTCCTCCTAAATCTGTCCATCTCCTTCTAAACTGAACAAGTTTCATTAGATGAATTACTTTCTACAATATCGATAAATTATATTCTTTCAAAATATCAAATTACAAAATTAAAAGCACCTATGTTTACATGCAGCTAAATGAAATATTTTATATTTTTATATTTTTGTACGCAATGCCAATGGGAAATTCTCGCCTTTCGAAGAAAGACGTGAGCATGTCAAGTTACCTCGGGCAGAAATGACGCGTCCGCAGATGAGCTATTAGATCAGCGTACATCTTGCTTGCCATTAAAACAGATGAAAAGTAAACAGGAATAATTGCAGGGCGCGTTCGAAGCGAATGGTACTTCTTGCGGTATTCCCGTATAACGATAGAATCAGACTCATGACATGTAAGTTGTTATCCGTATATGTCATGCCGCTTAATGCAGAACACTTTGTTTTAACTACGATCCGTTCAACCAATTTCAAAAAAATATTTGTCTAACTACGAATATCGTGGCATGGTAGACTCCTCGATTCATAAATGATTAAAAATAAGAGAAGTTCAGGAATGAAAATCCAGATTCTTGAAATAGTCATAAACAAGAAAACATTCTCAGAATTCTTCGTTTAATTTTTTTTTCTTTCGTTTAAGGTAAACAATCTTTATCTTAATAAATTTACTTTATATCATATATAAATTAGTTAGAAGAATAAAGTTGAATAACATATTTTAAAAGGAAGGTAAACTTAATTTAATTAAAATTAATTAAGATTAATCTCCAATTCATCTAATTTAATAAAGCAAGGATTCTGTAAATAACAGAGAAAAAGAAAAAAGAACAGCTGTGATACCCTGTACATGTACGACATGAAATAGCAAGTTTAGACGATGTCGTGCAAAAATAAATTAAAGGACTCAATGTAACTTGACGCCGAAAGACGAGTAATTATGTTTAATTTCCGCGAGCAAGAATAGAACGACAATAGGAATGTAATTATTGTTTAAATTAGGTTTATATCAAGACTGTCAAAGAACGAATGCATTAAATAGCAAATGTAATTAAGTGAATGTAAACCATTAAACAAGAGTACGTTGGAAAATCATTTGACGTTAGAAAGGGCTAACAAATTTAAATTACAGTTACCTTATTACAGAGAAATAGAATATTTCAATAAAATAAAAGGAAATAAAAGAAAGATTATTTATATGTAATAAATAATTATATATAAATGATCTTTCTTTCATTTCTTATATGTATATACAGGACACACACATATACACCGCTAAATGTAAGATATAAAATATATAAAAACTCAAATAAAATATCGGAAAATCAATCGTAATGTTTTTCAATACAATATTCAATACAATACAAGATTATAAATCCATAATTTAATTATTAATTGGTGTATTAATGTCTAAAAATTGCAATTAATATTTAGAGATTTTAAATTTATTTCAATCTCTTCGTAATATTAAAAATTCTAGAGTCGATTTTTCGAAAATATATCTACTGTCGTTATCCGTTTTTATTCCCTTCATAACAACATATATTTCAACGTTAGATTGACCGAATTCTACACCTCTGGATATCGTGGGAGGCTTACACGGCGCTTAGAATCGATCAAACGAAGTTTGAACGAATCTAAGCACCCTATAAATCTCGTTCGATTTCTGTAACAAGTATGATCGCGTAAAAACTTTTTCTAACTTTTCTTTGCCTTGCAACTTTGGAATACGGAGAATGTTGGGGGAGACCGATAAGAAAGGCGAGTATCCGACAGTATTATCGCCGCAAATGCAGCTTATACGGATGCTTGGAGTGCGAAAGCTCAACAAGCGGATAAAGTTGCACTATATGAACTGTCATCAATCTAGGAAGACAAAACTATTCTATCTGACTCTATAGGAAAATATTTTATGTATTCCTTTTTTGCATGTGTATGCTTTAATATGTATTTATTCAAAATTCAGAAAGATTTTTAAGAAAATATCAATGGGAAAAATCTTTAAAAGATATACATCTTAAAAAAATATTGAAAAATATATATCTTTTAAGAGAAAAATCTTGGAATTAAAAAAATAGAAATACATTATTTTCTTTACAATATAAAAAAACATTTGTTTTAATTTAAACTGTAATTATAATATAATTGTAATTAAAATTGTCTTTGTAATTTTACGACTTATTGCATTTTTTTAAGGCAAATTATCTTTAATTGAAATTCTATCATAAAATTGATATTTCCGCTTTTTAATCATTCAAGAAAACTATATTCGATCACAACACGTTCAGCTCACGTTTCAGCTTTTGTAGAAACAAAGATCAATATTATAGATCAATATTATAGATAAATAAATAAATTTCTGAATCTAAAATATTCAAATTTTTATGTGAAATAAACATACAAATAATATACAGAATATTATTTTTTATATTTTTACATTTTTTTTTTAAAAAGAATTTTAAATTGCAAAATAGTTGCTAATTAATGTCACAAAATTAATTCATAAAATTAAACATTCCATGCAGCGTAAAATATTGTCTTTTTGGATCAAATAAACTTCGCACCACGTGATATTCATCAATGTCATCGCGAAGCGTTATATTAAGTTTAATTATACGTCTAGTCGGCTAACCAAGGAAATATTGTAGTTAAACTCGAACATGTCGACAGAACAGCCGTAAGAAAAGTACACCCTTATCTTTGAGGACCCGTCGTGCTCGATGCTCAACAATGATCCTCCGGGGAGGTACAGAGATGAGCGTGTCGACGACGCTGACAATGCCGTCCATGACAAGTTTTCTTGCGGTGGGAAACACGACTGAATGCAGAAAGTACAACGCCGGTGCACTGTCTATGATAAAGCGTAAGAAACATACAACTCGTTATAAATATGTCACTGCTCCTGAAAAAGAGTATGTAAACAAGTGGAAGTTTGTCTTTAGCGTCTTTAATATATGAGCGTGGTAATGCTATATAACTTCAGCCATTTCTCAAATGAAGAGTCTAATTTTCGAAAGTAGTCATAAGCAGCTCGAATGTACAAAGTGTGTCGTAAAATCCTCTCTTGTAAAAATCAGACTTTGCATTTTACAAAGTTTTATAATGTACAGTCTCATAAGAGCGTATATTTTTTTACTCGTTCACGAAAATATGGAAATCTCGGAATCGATAAATTCGGCACGTTTTACTGCCACGTCTTTTGCATCTCAGAATTCATTTTTTGATTACCGTATTCTGTTCCTTCATATTACGCGGATAATATAAATCTGAATTATGTTAACACATATTCATTTCGACGTAACAAGTTTGATATTAGATTTTTGCTGCACGTGTAATGTAATCAAAGTTGCTGCAACGGTATAAATGTCACGTATACATATATGTACATAGCTATATTGTGCATCACTTTTACAGCAACAAGAAGTGCACAACACGTCTTTAGCATCAAACTTCTTGCTGCCGCCGTACGCGGAGCATCGATTTGCATTAAGATTGGAGAACGAAACTCTTCTAATTCTTCGATTAAAGATTCGACGTTATCACGAAGGCGTCAACCTTCTTCTCACGGTACGAACGAGCAAAAAAAAAAATTGAAACGACGGAGACAAGATCGCTTCGTTTCTTCCATCGATCTCGATTCTTACCGTTAGAATCGATTATTACAGCAAGGCGATTCGATCGCGAGCATCCAGGGACACAAAGGGACCGATGTCTCTCTCTATCTCTATCTCTTTCAACTGTGCCGTGGGAAAAGGTAAAAAATGGTAAGTATCCATACTATTCTTGAGTGTAATCGCGATATACCTCTTACGACTGTAAATGGTCTTCGTTTCGCACTAACGACCATGTCCGCACTTTCTAAAGACTTAAATGGCAACGTGACTTTCGCCACAGTCGTCACGTTGCCATAAACAGTCGATACCTAGCCTCGGTCCGATGTAGAGCATCTTTGCGATGTTATTTCGTAACTCATCGACGATAGAAAGCTAATTCGATATCCTTTTCTTCCAGAAAAATTGAAACGGAATACTAGCCAGAAAACGTTTTCGCTGCAGAGTAAATATTAGCATAAATTCCTTCAATATTAACACTCGTGTGCGCGTTTTAAAAAGTACATTATTATCCAATAAGAAAATAATACAGGGTAGATAAAAAAATTTGTAGAAGAGAAAGAGTATCGAGCGAATGTTCATATTGTTCCGCATGTTGTTTTACCGGAAATATGTGAAAAAATCGTTATGAGATTTACGATACGGAAAACGCAAATGTATATAAAAATATAGATTTTCATCCGCGTACGTGAAAAAAATGGAAACGCAAGCGGATAAGGTCCAACGAGATAATGACTTCGTGCAACGTAAGAAAAAAACGATTCTTCAGTTGATCCCTGCGTCGACAAATGCGATTGGTTACGATGTCGCAGCGCGATGAGGCGACACGCGATTTCGAACACGCGCGGCGTCGCAATTTCGGTATGCAAATTGTTGCCCACCGCAACGACGACGCTGGGCGCCGTTGCTCGCTCAAAAGTTATAACTGCATTTCCCGCCTAATATCGCCACGCGGAGCTAATTCCATATAATAACGCACAGACATTTCAGGTTTAATGCTGGGTGGGCTTAAAGTTTTACGAGATGCGACATACACGGTAGATTTGACGCGCTAGGACTCAACGGCCAATGTAACAGAACAACCTTTTGTTTCATTCAGCGGACCCAATAATTTATGAAAAATTATTTAAATCTACAAGTGTGTGAAGTATAATGAAAAAAGTATAATAAAAAAACATTACATATCATTTACGTAAAGAAAAGTTAGGATTGTCATACGGAGATAATTTGGCTTTACAGAAAATAATTCTTATTATATGGAAAATGATTTTGTGCCACGTTATGTCAAGTATCTAAATTACTTAATTACTTAATCTGTAGAAAATATAATTATAATTTAAAATGATATATATAAACTTCATACATATTATTACATAGTAATTTTGTTGAACTATCAAAATAATTATATAGAACGCTCAAACTAGTTGCTAGAATATCATAATTTTTTGCAGCATTGCTCATTATTTTTAAGGTTCCAACAAAATTATTTTCTGATCTATATCCAGCAAAATTTTTGATCTTCTCTCAGCAAATGCGTTCTTTCCGTGTAAACTTTCATATGTTTTGTTTTTGTTTTATACCTTACACCTCTTCCTTTTGTATCTTTATCCTTCTCAATGATTCGTCTGTCATTTCTTCGGACGTGACATGACCCGTTTTCTTAATCTTGCTTTGAAATGGAAAAATTCTGGAACTAATCCGATATAAGATCTTTTAAGTAAACATAACGCGTTTTCTGGAAAGAAAAAAACCCATTCGGAGAAATATAATTCAATATCTAAAGAAAGTAAAACTTCGTTTTCAATTGT
This sequence comes from Cephalotes varians, assembly GCA_037157785.1. Taxonomy (NCBI): domain Eukaryota; kingdom Metazoa; phylum Arthropoda; class Insecta; order Hymenoptera; family Formicidae; genus Cephalotes; species Cephalotes varians. Next base: position 2,245,344 of record JANQDE010000001.1, on the reverse strand, counting down.
TGTAAATGACTGAGCATTTATCCAAGAAGTTTGTATGTTTAAGAAACATCAATTTTTTGAAACATCGATTCCAGGCGAGAAGTATCGGGCTGCAGCTAAGCGTATAAAAAGCCTCAACTGTCACTTCAAATTACAATCGTCACAATCACTTTCGATTGGAAAATCCAATACACAATGTCGTATTATAACGAAAGCATTTTACGAGAAATAAGATGCATAATCGTATTTAATATTGTGCATTTAATATTGCTTATTGTTATATTATAGATATACATTGCATATTCATTTTTTTATTTCCGATTAGCTAGATAATTGTTTCAGTAAAATGACAATTATCTTCAACTGCTTCAATTAAACAATTTTTTTTAAATTACTTTTTCATAATTAATGGACAAAGTTAAGACTAAAATATAAGATGTAAGAAATAAAATATTATATAAAATTAAAAAACATGCTAAATTCTCGTAATTTTCGTATTACATAACTCCAAAATTAAATTTCTTTTCCATGTACAATTTTTATTATATAAAACTGGATCTAAAGCAAGCAAGCGAGTGCGAAACAAATAAATTTGTTTCAATGACGCTCATAAGATAAAAAATAAAAATTGTTAAAAAGTCTCGTATTATTTCAATATTATATAAATTATGTGCACATATTAATTGAAATATTCGTTTTATTGTATGCTATGCTCAAAATTACCGTTTTCTCTGGTAATTACGTATAAAATTATATTTACTAAATAATTTCATTCAACTCCTCATTTCCATTAAACAAAAACGCGCATTTAAACCTGTGAATATTTATTACACGCTCGCAACTTTAATTTGAAGCAACGACCAACACTCTCCGGTAACATTTTCACGCGATACTCGGTGGCTCTTTGGAAACAGTCACATTGGGGATTAACTTCTATTTCTCGTCCGTATCGTCCATTCCTCTTCCCGAAAGCACCGTTTCACAAACCTTTAATTACCCCGCGCTGTACTGTATTTAAAAAGTATCAAAGTGAGCTTCAAATGAGTTTGTTGGCCATCCTATAGCGGCTTTATCGCGTTCACGTAACCGATATTCCGATGTGATCACCGTTGCGCGTGTGCATTTCAACTCCAATACAAATACAATCGAAATAATCCTTTCCCATCCGTTTTCTAAAAACATCGCATCGGTCTACCCGCGTGATTGGCTCCTCTCGCTTCACCTTGTTGAAAAGCTTGGTCTTATCGGATAGCACGAGTAAAATCGCGCATGAATTCATATTCTGCACGTGCAATGTGATTACATTTGGTTTCGCGTGAATAAAAAAAAAAAAAAAAAAAAAAACAATTCGGTATTCTAGCTTTCGAAGTATGTAATCCTTAAAAAAATACCGTGAAAATTTTATATTTGTAATCGAGATTTTAGGTTCAATCGCGAACTAATTGAGATAAATGAGATAACATAATAACTCTTTTCAATGGTAAGAGATTATTAATAAATAAGAACTCGCGTTAACAAATTATGATAAGTAATAAATTTTATATTTTATTACTGGAAATTTATTGCCATAATTATAATCATAAAATCCTACTTTATTGTTATATTACTCGTATTATATATATCATATTATATTCATATTGAATTCTCTTTTCTGTTAATGTGCAGGCTGTCCTATATAATGCCGTACAATGATTTAATAGCGTATTTTGGCGAATTGGAGATTTGCTTATAATACGAAACCTATTGTGAACCTCGATATAGGATCTTTTAATTAATTTCCATTAAACACAAACTATAAAATTAATATTATACGATTCTGAATGTAGGATAAATATAGGATTTTTATAAAAATGAATTTTTTCGAAATTTATCCGTAGTATAAATTCCATCAAAAGATTAATTACAAAAAAAAACAAAATTATTTTAGTATTTAGAGCTAAATTTCGAAAAAATTCATTTTTATAAAAATCCTATATTTATCTTACATCCAGAATCGTATAATATTAATTTTATAGTTTGTGTTTAATGAAAATTAATTAAAAGATCCTATATCGAGGTTCATAATAGGTTTCGTATTATAAGCAAATCTCCAATTCGCCAAAATACGCTAAGATTTCAGCTTAAATCAAGTATTGTAAAACATTGAAAAAGATCTTTGCATATTACGGGAAATAGATCCCTTTTGTTTCATATATCTTCGTCAAAAATATCGATGTTTGAAATTATTTTGTGCATTCTTATCTTTAATCTACATTATGTTCTTATCTTCCGTTATTGTGTGCAAACACACTTAAAAAAAAGAACTCGCAAAACAATGCAGCGCTCGAATCTAATTTTCGCACGTGTTCGAGCACGACGTTGCGCATTCAATTTTTCCTAAAACGATTCCGCTCTTCTGTTATCGTCCGCAAATTCATATTTTTCGATTACATGCGCGACCACATTCAACGAAAAGAAATGGAAAGAGAGAAAACAGTAGCAGAGCCAGTTTTCGCGAAGCCATTGCATTTTTTTCATTTCTTCTCTGTAAAACTCTTCGTTATCTGGAATGATCGATTAGAATCGGGTTATCTATGTATTTCTTTTAAACGTATGATTGTTGTTATATGAACCGCCTCTAATATAAAATAGTGGAAAATTAAAAAAATCTTTACGTATAATTAATATTATCTTATCTTTTTTTAAAATAGTAATGCCTTTCTACAGAAAACAATTATTTAATACCTGTTTCCAATTTCCGATAAAAATATCTTATCTTATCTTAAATACCYTACAACATGAAAAGTCTACCGATAGAGAAACAGGTATACTTAAGAGAATGTTTCAAGAAAGCAAATATTTCTTTATTTTCACGTAACGATTCATTGAAATGATTATGACTTCAGATTTCTATAAATATTTCTATAAAGATTTCCTCGTTACATTTTATAAGAACGATTGCGACTTCAAGTTTCCTTAAAACATTTCATTAAATCACTGCCTTTAGTTCGCTTTAAATCTTTTTCCATACGACAACATTCATTAGAATAATTAGAACTTCATATTTAAGCGGGAGAAAAAATCTCCAGAAAAACCTTCAGAGATTGAAAAAGTTCATGTAGCTTCCAATCCCCGATATTCAAATATACCAATTTTAGTGAATCATCCTATGTGTCCGTTAGTCAACTCTTTTCCGCATCGATGATACCACCTCTCTCCGCGCGATCCGGTGCTGTTGCAAACGGATACATATACGCGTTCTCGTTGCGTGACCGCCGGCCGGAAAAAGGTGTTCAAATAGAGAAGCTCCGAGCAAAAAACGGAGGAGAGACAAAAATCGAGGCTACCGACCGAATCGGCGCGACCTAGCACCGCGCGAGGAGGGTGGCGAAGGGGTGGCAACACACATCGCGGACTCCTCTTTTTTGGACGAAAACGCACTCGAAAACGCAATGTTTCTCGCTCCGGCGAGTTTTCCGCCTCGTTCGTTTGTCTGGCAAACGATGTGAATAATGCCTCGAAACGAAAGCTCGCTATCGCCGGGACGCGACCGACCACCTTCATCTTCGTTCCTTTCTGTACTTTGATCGATCTCTCGCCGTCTCTCACTCTTTCTCGCTCTCGCTATTCATTCCCCGATCTTCTGGCGTCCAGTTTCCACTCCTCGTTTCGATTCTCCCGAGTAACGACGGCGGCGGAATCGAACGAGAGGAAAAGAAGGCTCCCCCTTTCCTCGTCTAGACGCAGTAATCCACCCAGTCATTATCTAAAACGTTCCGAGCGAAGCTACTAAATGCCATCGGTATCTTTCTCGGTGGCCTCCGTCTCCTCTGCTTCGCCTCCTTTGCCACCGCCCGCCGTTCCGTTCTATCTCGGTATGCCTTCCGAGATCGCACGAATGATCTTTTCAACTTTGTAGCTGTAGAGAAGTGTTGGCAGAAAGGTGCAGTCGTACAGCCGCGTGATATTTGCTTGTTCCCAGGAACAAAGTGATGCGCGCGAAAATGATCACGGCATAGAAGGCTGACGGCGGTACTCCTTTTAATTTCAAGTATTACGTCGCAGATATTATTTTTTCCGTGAAAAAAAGGGGACGAGGTAATATTCTAAAGAACTTTCGTGCAAATTTATATCAAAAGCGAGCTTATTAGACGTATAGAACTGTAAGATTAATATCAATAATTTTTTATTATAAAAAAAAGATATAAAGTGAAAAAAATGATAGCCCGATAACGCAAATTTAATTTTGTAGTCAGATCGAAGTTATCCTTATATATATTGCAAATACTTGATAAGGCATTTAAGAAGAATGCACGAGGAATCGCTAACTGCATCTCTATTATAATTTTACGCGCATTCACGTCTTGTGTCTTATCGCTACGGAGTTTAAGTGGTCCGCCGAGCCATTAACATAAGCACAGCGTCATTTCTTTATTAGAGCCCACCAATCGGTAACGTTATCCGAATTTGACCACAGCAGTTGAGGCTTAATGATAGCCGAGGATAATGGCATGCGGAGTCAGGGACCGAGACGGGACATGGAGGCACTGGGAAAAAGAGCGAGAGAGAGAGAGACAGAACGGGTGACACGAACGCGAAGTCCGATAGAGGGAATAGCTCTTGCCGAGAACCGGCATTCCAAGCGCCTATTTCGGGAATGACTGGACCCGTTTTCGGGTGTCGTGTCCGCGCCTCTATTTCGCCCTTCTTGCCACCCTACTCGCCCTTGGAATTACGCCAGTTATCGCGGTAGTACGAGACGCGTTCTTTCTCGATCTCCTCGCCGTCGGCGATACGTCGCCCTCCCTTCCCTTCTCGACATTTTCGTTCGATACCGGGCGTCCCGTCATTCGCCTGGACCACGGACACTCCCGACGAAATGCTCGGGGTTTTTAATCTCGAGATTCTCGAGTCCGGAATCACTATTCCTTCACTCAAAAACGTGACGGTAATTTCGGAGATATCGTGTGCACGTTTCATCTTCTCTTCTTACGTTTCTCGAACATCTTTAAGAGACTGAAAATTATCTTAACGAAGTAGCGTCTAATTCTTTCAGAATTCTGACGACAACTCCTCGTTTCATGAACATTTATATCGAATAATTTATACTAATTTTCTTGTCTTAATCGCGGCTATAATGACGGAGAAACCAGCGTTTCTTGTTTCATTGCGATAACGAAAATAAGTTTCTTCGGTCTTCTCATCTTTCGATGTTGGATAAAGAAATATAAGAGAGATAAATCCAAGAGTTTATATACATAGAATAGTTCAAAATTACGATCATTCTTTCAACTTCTGGATTCTTTATTCAATTAAGAATTGTTTTTTGCTTGATATTATAAAGCCTTGCAATGCTACATTCTTATCATTGCGCTGTCAAATCCAACATAAAATATTGTATTGTAATTAATTCTCGAGTTATAAGTTCTATTAAAATTATCTAGTTGAATCCTAACTTCATTTTACACAATATACGGTTTTGCATAATTATATATAATTTGATTATCCGTATTCTGGTATTTGAGAATTAACAACTTCGTAACAACAGTCTGTCAGACTTAAAAGCGTTAAACAAAAGATATTTAATTAAAGCACGCGATATTAGTAGAACAATTAATAAAAAAAACATTAATCTCTTTGAATAAAAAAAAAGTTTATTCTGAACAGATTTAAGCAAGCCTGGTATTTTTTTAAGATACTTATAAGTGACAAGAGCTATCGCATTTTTGACAAAAGCTGCACTATAGAGCAAACATAAGAGCAGTCAATACAATTTCTGTTTGAAAAATGGTTTCCCTGTTTGAAGCTGACCTGAAGAAAGGTTTGTTTGTTCAAAAACGTCTCAAGCTGAATACTCTTTTACTACCAAATAGGCCAGTCCTCAGCACGTACCATAAATTTTGCTCCATTTTCGGCACAATAGGCTCTATGACTTCACTTAAAAAAAAAAAGATGATTTTATCCTTTTTTTTTACGTTTCGCTATTCGTCACAACAACGTTTCTCGACGATACGAAGGCTCGAGGAATCTCGCTAAGAGTTAAAAATCGTGAAATTAGGTTCTAGCGAACATCCATATCCATATACGGCACGTACGGCATCAAAATTCCACCAGCATGCAATATCATAGCATCCAGCATCCAGCGCGGTAAAAACCTCGTCTCGACCAAAGACCAAGGGGAGGCGCAGCAACAACACGGGGTGTATGCGGCGGGAGATGCAGCGGCAGGCAACCATCTTAATTACCTAATTTTTTCGACGGCATCTTAAAGCGAAGACTCTTCGAAGACAATTACTAACGTGTACGACGAACTCGTCGGGTCCGAAAATGCGGTTTTAAATTTTTGTCCCTTTATGAAACAGGGGTCAGGAACCGCTCCCGGCTATTTTTTGGGGCTCGGTTGGCACAAGGGGCCAATAATAACCGGTCACGCCGGTAGGTCGCCTCGACGCGAAATAAAAATTCATATCGAAGTTAAATAAAAAATAATCAGGAACGACGGCGAAGTTTGAGTGATCGGTTGCGCCAGATTCGGGTAAGCCGAGATATCGCACGCCCGAAAAATTCAGAGAGCAATCGAAAATAATCCCGCGCATACCGATCACTCGGACTAAAATTCGAATTCAATTCCGACGCGAAGAGGTCCGACCCTCGGGAGCATGTCGGATCTGGTCTCTCGAAAATTTCTGTTGTCGGCGCACCCCTAGTGATTAGAAACACATGCCATTAGCAACAGTTCGGATACCTGATAGTTTAGAACTTCCGGCGCAATTTCTTAGTAATGAATGCCTCCTCTTTAATCTTCTACCCCTCTTCGGTTCTAACGCCGCAATACGTAACTCGCTCCACTCGTTTTTTTCCCCACAATTTTCTTAGAACGGCGCAAGGTTTATTTCGCAAAGCGCGCGCTGTCACTCAAATTTTTATTTCTCCCGGAACCTCCGTAAGACCGATTATCCTGAATTTCCGTCCGGCGCATATAAAAATTCACGCGTAATGGTTGGAATGTCGATTCTGCCTCGACACATCGACGTATTCGTTCGATAACATACACGCTCCCTCTCCATTTATTCTTTTTTCCTCTTTTCGTCTCTTTCGCCCTTTCACGCCGACTACTATTCTGTTTCGATGAAAAGCTCGGGCCAGTTCGGGCGTAAGCGATGGCGAGTATTCAGAAGTGTATTGCAAAAATTGTACCGATAGAGAGGCAAATCGCGTTCGCACAAGTGGCTTGAAAAATTTAACTTTGGTTGGCGCGTTTCGATGTCGAAACAGAAGTCGTCTCGGTCGCCGCAATTTTCGGACGTGCATTTATCCGCGGCCTTAAATACGGGATCGCGTTTGTATTACGTGAAAAAAAAAAGAAGATAATAGCACTGCGTTCGCGAGAAGGAGAACAAATAATTGTTTCTTTCTCAAACACAATCCTCTACAATGCCAATGTACAATTAAGATTAATTGGTTCGTGTGCAGCGTACCGTGATAGATGATAGACACAGAAGTAATGTCTCGAGTACCATCTCACCGCAACGGTATATTACAACTCGCGCTATTACGTGTAAACTGCAGGATGTTTGGAGAGTAGATAGCGGAGAAAGAGTATAAATCATAATTATGAGTTTCGCGCGCATAGCAATATAAGTAAAATCGCCCATCAAAATAATGTCGACTATCAAGACAACAGAAATCAGACGAACAGTTTAGAAAAATGCTGTTTGGACTCTCTCGTACTGCTACTACTTGGGTAAGCAGCCAGTCCTGGATAATCCTATTTCAGGTTCTTTCTCGAAGTACACGCCATATTCTACATTCACTGTCAATGCGGAAAACTAACATCGAACGCGCCGAAGGTAAAGGGGAACGGTAACAGAAAATAGGAAAATAGAATTCCATGAGAAATTTTCTCTCTTCGTGGAACTGGCACGGAAAACGAAAACATGCTTCGAAAACGTTCGTCAAAAGATCGGCGTAGAATCTGCGAATATAGCAAGAAAGGACGATCTGATACTTGGTACTCACGTTATTTTCGGGCCGGCGATTACGCTTATTGCAGTCGTCTAATAACGGGGGATTGTTTTCCGCAGGAGACGAGGCGAGGCGAAGCGAGCCGTTGTTCCGAATTATTCCGCGCCTTTGGACCTGCAACAGGAAGCATAAAATGAAATTAATGTCGTAATAATCGCGCCGCTGCATAACGTAAGTCAGCAAAGCCGCGCCCTTGAGACGCGGTTAATTCCGCAATAATTGTACTACACGGCGAATTATCGCGATTGTATTACGCGTTTCGCGATACACGTGCGTAGACAGGCTCTCGTAGCACCGGAAACAGAATTGCCTTAATACGCGAAGCATAGTTTTGTGTTATACAAAGCGATTCGGAACAGAAAATTAGTGCTTCTAAGAGACGTTTGGAGGATGAAAATAAAAGAAAGAGTTCCTATAAACATAACTATGTATCACTGATACATTCAATTTAGCTAATAATAGCTAAGAATCTGGAATAAAAATACGCGCTCGCGCATAAAAAGAAAAGAGAAAAAATTATATTAACAAAAAATAAATATATATATATATATATATAATGTATATCTAAACATTATATATATAAAATATCCTTTCTAATTATCATTTTGTGTGAAAGTATATGACATACATGTAATTTTGCATTATATCTTGATTCTCACTTTCTTCGATTCATAAATAAAGAGTAACATGTATATGGATAGAAAAATCGATCCGATTCAGTGTCAGCTTTCCAACAATTCTTTCAGACGTAAATAATCAAGCCAAATCTCCTTGTCCAAAAAAAAAAAACGCTATACGCAAATGCTTCATCAGTCGACATTCTTATCGTTCATTTAGCGTTAAATGCGGCAGTCCGACTCTTGTGCTCTGAAATACTAAATGCGATCTTCCTGATAGACAAGCGGAACTCGTGTGAGCTCAGCTTATCTCCGGCAAAAATCGCGGAAAAAAGTTGTGCATTCACCGGCACAAGTAAATTTCTTTCATCGACTTCCGAAAAAATTGCGCCCATATGCGCGTATCGCAATATGGCTTAAAAACATGTGAAATATATATATTTCGAACGTATATAAGGTGTCTCAGTATCACCAGATATTTTTAACTGCAACTTTCTATCTGATCAATTTGGAGCTAATTTTGTGTGATATTCTTAATAAAAATGCCAAAAAAGAGAGCATTGTTTATCGCATTTTTTCCATTTGCAATTTTATCATAACTCTAAATTTCAGATTAAAATGCTATTAATTTTAAATTAATATTATTTAAAAAGTATAATGTCTTTCGTTTGAATTGTGTAGCAAAAGATGAGAAAAATATATAAAGTAGAACGTAACAATAGAGAATTTTTTAATTAATATTAAACATTTAAAAAGATATTAAAAAATTTCTTGGCCGTCATAAATATCATAATACTATCACATTAGTCGAGTTAACTCTACTCTCTTCGGCTGTAGTGATTTAAAAGAATGAGTTAAGAGACGATTGTTTCTCTGTGTTCAATGACTTGTCGTTGAGTTATAATGGTTCGCTATAAAAACCGATGAGTATCATTTATGATACCCGAAGACCCTAGGAGCGCACACATTTGTTCGCTCGGCAGGATGTACCACGTTCGTTTTTCGAGACGACGACGAATCGCCACAGACAGCATCGTCGACAGCATCGTCGTTTCTACCTACCGTCTCTCGTTTAAACGAAACACGTCCGCTCCGATACCAAACCCACCGAGCAAAGGCGAGGAAATATTCGCACTCCGCACGTTGTGAAAACAAAAAGAGATCAGCGGAAGGAAAACAAAATCGCGCGGAGAGAAGGTCCATAAAGAAAGAGAATACGAAGAAAGAAGAAGGGAGAGACAGAAGAAGAGAGGGTGAGTGAAGATGCGAAGAGAGAAAAAGATACGGAACGAAAAAAGGGAGGGAGAGAGTGAAAGCGAGATAACGTGCGAGCGGGAGAAGAAATGGAAACAAAAGACGAAAGAGAATGGAGGGGAAGTGGGAGGGAGGATGAGTAGGGCTGCGGGCGAATGACGTTGATGAAATGCTTCTCAGCGGCGAACATGTAACGCGACCTCGGCGGATCGAGATAAACGCATTCGCGAGTCGGATTCCTGCAACATCCCCTTTCCCCCTATTATCTTCCCTTCTCCTACCGTTCCCCCCCCGATGCTCTCAACCGCCACCTCGTCGGATAGCACTGCACTCGCACGACGGCACTTCCTTTAATCCATTCGAGCTTTATCTCATTGACGAGATAGTTGGCTCGCCGAGATCCGCCGACATCCGAATCCACCGGTACCATACACTCTCTTCGACCAGTCGGCGCGCCTACGATCGTTTTAATCAGTGGTTCAGATCGATTCGATTGAAATCGGCCCGAAAGCGCGATTGAGGCCGATGTCCGCTGCTACGCTCTGCTCTACGTAAAACTGAAATCGATACCGTTCGGTTTGCTTACCGCAAAGCTCGTGGCGAGATTTCACGCGAGGGAAACATGCGAAGCACCGAAAAGTCATAGCCGAAGCGCCAGAAGCAGGAGTCAGAGAAAAAAAAATCGACGGATCTAAAATGATCACAATCTCGAAAATTATAAGACTGTCAGAGCGATCGTTTGCCTTGATATCGCAAAATATACTTCTGAAGTCATTGAAGATTTTATGTGCACAAAATTATTTCTTGTAAATCTATTAATGCATAATAAATTCTACATATAAATAGAGATGAATAATTTACATTTCTTTTTATTAATTGTTCGAAAGCATAACTAACAAATAGATATTGTACTTCCGTAATTTAATGAAACTAGTCTGCTTTCTGCGCGCGTGAAGGGATCAATGCGGAATTCTGAATTCTGAATTCAACGACACCGTGAACAGCGAATCGATAAGAAGCATGCATGGAGAAGACATTGCTGATTCCACTCTGCGTTATACTGTACGCATACTAATACGTTCATTCTTATTTATAAGCCGCGACATAGGTAACGCGGAGAGCCTACGTAATATAGAGATTCCCGGCTAAGACGACGGTGGTGGCCTGTTTCGGTGTTTAGAAGCATCGTGTTAATACGAGAAGAGATGAGAGAGGAGAGAACATAGGAAAGCGCCGACTTTCGAAGGAAGAAATTAAGCGATTGTAAAGGAGACGGAGGTACAGCTTCCGCATGTTTCTCGGGCTTATCACTGAAAGTTCTACCCGCGAGCTCGTTTTCTCCTCTTGAGATTTGCTTAATGAGAAAAGTGAATAGAACCGTGGCTGTGCATGCTATCGAAAGTAGTAAAACGAGCTCCCCTACCGTCTCTCTAACCGTCGACGAGCATCTTCGAACCGGGTGTATTCCCGAAGCTACGATCACTCCGTTTTTTCCCCTCCTAGAAAAACTACCCTCTTTTGGACGACCCTGCATCGCCGCTCTTTTTCCACGATCTTGCCTCGAACGGTCGAGTCCGCACAAGCTTGCACTGATAACGGCCCCAATGCTCCCCAAGGATTCCTCACAGAGGTTTATTCGACAGTCTGGCTCGTACATGTCACGTACGTGTAAATGTGCGGGTATATACACGCACACACATTGCATTTTTTCGAATTTTATGGACAAGTTTGTATGGGAAATCTTACGCTGTTCTTATCGCGTAGGTTTTTCCTTTTCTTTGCTAAGTTTGTCAATAAACGCCAAAATATAGAGTATTGTTTAGATAAACCGATAAGAAGAAAAATAAGTTCGAAGTTTATGTAATTTCGCGTTTTATAATCAGGATTTTTGTATACATTTCTGTGTAAACTTGATTTAGTATTATTATAAATTTATCTTCTATCAAAAAGAGAAATATTCTTACATATATTTATACAAATTCATATGTGTGTGTGTGTGTGTGTGTGTGTGTGTGTGTGTGTTGCTTAATAGAAAAAGATGCGGCTAATCATTTATTTTTAAATTACTTTCAATTGTACAAATTAGTACAAATTTTATTTATTTTTGCCTGTTTTTTTTATTTTCAAATGGTCTTGGTCTTAATGTATTAAATGCGCTACAGTTTTCTTAAAACTAGCACACATTATAAAACTATCTTTACTTGCGACAGTATTGCTGCAATTGATATTGAAAATGTATAAGAATAATTCTTCTCTCTTTATATGTTTTGAAAAAATTATCGATCGATTAATGATCATTTTAAACGTAGTATCCGTGTTTCGAGTTTATCTACCGAAGTCGATCGAAACTTTAATTGTTAATAACTTTTTAATCAATTTTTCGTTTGCACACTCTCAGTTAAAAAGTTATTAACAATTAAAGTTTTGAGAACGATCGACTTTGATAGTCAAAATTTAATTGTTAATAACTTTTTTAACTGAAGGTGTACAAACGAAAAATTGATTTTTAGAATATGCAAACAAAAATCTATCGATTAATGCTATTTCAATCTAATTTGCTCCTAGTTGGAGGGTTAGTATGAAATAGCACAATCGATAGATTTTTGTTTGCACATTCTGAAACAAATCGATTTTTCATTTGCACTCTTGATTAAAAAGTTATTAACAATTAATTTGTTTATTCGTTTTTTTATTTTGAAGTGGTCCTGTCAGCTTAATATATTAAGTGCCACAGTTTTTGTGAAAATTATTAAATTGTTTTTAATGGTACAAATTAGTACAAATTCAATCCTATTAATTTTTTATTTTGTTTTTCTTTTACTTTGAAGAGATCTTGTCAACTTGAAATTATATTAAAAGCTACGATGTTTTCGAAATGGCATATAATACAAATATATTTTTAATGGTGCAATTTAGTACAAAACAAGTATTAAATATTCTGATACGGTTTGATTTTGCTGAGTGTTTGGTCCTGCTAGCTTAATAAAGTTAAAAGACAGAGTTGATCAAAATATCAGATTTTTTTATCTGATCGAGATCATATTATTTTTGAATACTAAAAGCATGATCTAATTATATCAATCGTTATCATTATTTATGAATAATAAAAGCACGATTTGATTATATCTATTTTTTGAACATATGTATGTGAAACGTTTTAATAGGATAGACGCAATAAAAACATGATTTGTTTACATTGCAGAAACATATGTACATTATGCTCTCCATTATTCAGAGCAATTGAGGATGGATAATCGAGAAACGCGGGCATCCAAAGCACATACCATACTTTATTGAGGCACAAACATTACTGTATAGCTGTAATTCGTTCGTGATATGCATAAATACACGCTCACCGATGCTTATGAGTGGATGTTTAATACGTTCACGTAAATAATTTGCGATTTTCGTTTACCTCTGGGACTCAGTAATGAATCATTTTGTCCGAGCACGTTATTTCTCATCTTCGTCATTAGTCATTAGCAATTTACGATAACACGGCACGGAATAATCCGCAAATAGGATAATACCAAATACGGATAATTCAGAGCACGCTGCATTTCTGTACGGCGCTATTTTAAACTACGCTCGTTGTCTTATCAAGCTCCTCATATCAAGAAGTCTGAGTTGCTTAACCTTAGATAAGCGAACTGAATGAGCTAATTTTATTTGAGACTATAGAGTCAATACTTATAACTAAAGAGTTTATCATTTATTTTAACGCTTTTGTAATTAGTATTTTCGATACATCTCGATATTACTTTTCGGATAAATTTGTAAAAATTCGGAATTTAGCATTCGGAAGAAATTCGAATAATAAAGCTAGCTAAACTAAGTTTCCAAGATTCAAAAGGTTTAACGCATTCGTCTGACTGATATATTGCTAGGGATTGATTTATAGGAGACCTCATATAAAATCTCTACAAATTTTTTTTTTCAGACGTTCTTGAAAATAGGGCTCACATTTTTTGTATTTTAGGGCTCGTTTTTTTAACAGGTAGGCTAGCGATACTCGACTTCCCAGGAAAATAGGATTAGATGTACTTTTCTTTCTTTTTGATGAAATTTTGGGTCTGCACATTACAGTAGAATCTTCAAAATAATTTTCCTTGTAAAAATATTTGCTAATTATTTAAAATTGTACATTTTCGCAATACGTTTTTTGTTAGCAACTCTAAAACTATGTATATTAGATTCAGACTTAATAAAATCTGAAAACTTACATCTCTGATAAGTGCATAATTCTCTGCCAGCAATTTCTCAATGAATATACTTTGTGAATGCAGGTATAATGAAGTTGATATATGAATAATATCCTTCTTGGCTTATTAACAATCAAACGTTTCATTTGTAGTGGCTTATAACAATAATTAACATATTATTCTTTCGATTACGTAAAAAACAATATAATCTCTTTTAGTCATACAGTTTAAAAATATTTAAGTACATATTCATAAAGAGATATATACAATTTATTTTATTTTTAAGTTTTATTTTTTAATGTTTCTAATTAAATAAAAATTTCGACACACGTTTAAGATTTCAACCTGTCTAAACATATGTCAAAATTTTTATTAAATTAAAAAAATTACAAAAACTTAAAATTACTTAAAAAATAAATTGAATACATCCCTTTTTATTAATGTTAAATATTTTTATTCTCCTTCTAAAATCACAATGCTAATAATCGATCCGAGACCTCGAACGGAGAGAGAATTTGCCAATTGCATTTGAACAATTCGGCCAATTGGCCAATGTACGATTGATCAATTCTCTCTTTCTTCATCCGAGATCTGAGATCGATTTTTAGCATCATAGACAGAAGGCCTTAACTTACATTATTTTTCGTTTCAACTTTTCTTTAACTATTCACAACATTGCATTCGCAAAAATATCTATGTGTATATATATATGTCTAGATGTATGCGACTATTTGTAGTACGATGAGCTTGGATCCGTGGGATGCTAAGCCCAAAACTGTGCAGATCAATCATCCCTGCGGGACTAATTTTATTTGATCTCAAACTTTTTACACTTATTTTAATGGCACGTGAATATTTCGACATCTTAATTCTAATTTCGTTTAATAACGGAGTCCTAATATACATTTATACATACACATTATGTATCTCGCCGTTGAGAGCTTCAAGTTACGTATTCTACAACGGCATACATATACATTTATATTTTTATGTTATTTCATGTTATTTCAATATTTCTACATAAGTTCGATAATTACTTGTAAAAAATGTATAGAATATAAAAATATTTTATCAATATTCTTTATGCATTTCCATACGTATGTAATGTAATGTAATAGCATATTAATATTATAATATGATATGCATAAGTGACTTTTATATTTTTATGTAATTGAAAATTGTAACTTTCATTAAAAAAATGAATATTTTTCAATATTAAAATACCATTAAAAAAAATAAGTTTTACTCAATTGAGCAAAAATATTTTTTACTCAATTTACTGTAATGTTTTTTACTTAAATCTTTTTCAGAATTACGTTTTTTCAACATCTTTTATAGCAATAGTCATTTTTATTGGCCTATGAAAAGTTCTTGTTCAGACTATGCGAAACTAAAAAGATAGAATTAAAGATTATTTTACGAACTAAAAAAAAGTTATCCAAATCTTTTTATGACTTATGAATGAAGACGAGTTCAAGATGTGTAGCCTTCCACAAAAAAAGACAGGCACAAATTTTCTAGTTTACAGGGTTTAGAAGGGCTCATAAATAGCTCGTATAATTCCGATTTGATTTTTTTCTTTCATTCTTGTTCGCTGAAGGGTTCAGTTGACTAGGGGTAAGGTTGTGAATGGTGTATGTGGCAGAACCCTTTCTCGCTTCGTTACGAGTACCATGCAGTGTTGGCAGGTCGAATCGCGTAAGAGGAACATTAGGTCTCGCTCTACGCACACAGAACGGTCAGAGAATAGTGCGGACTCGGTGATTCCGTCCGCCTAGTTTATCGATCGTCCGTCGAATAGGCAGAGAGATAGAGAGAAGAGAAAGCGAGATGAAGCGAGAGAGAGTTCTGTACGAATGCTGTATACGCGATTACCAATGTAACACGCCTGCTTTCAGACACGCGCGGCGCGGACGCGCTACTCATTGATAGCACGACGTAACACCGGTGTAACGCATCGGTATTGCGCTAAATTATTTCACGCCTCGAACTCCTATCCCGTGAATTCTTAATTTCTCGTTTGATAGATCCTAGCGTAGATGCATGTAGCGATAATGATCCCCTCCCCCGATTCACGATTACTAATCTGATTCTGGCGCCGAGGTGCGCGAGACTGCGAGCGACACGCAAGAAAGAAATAAAAATGTTTCGCGCTTCACGTACCCGCTGTACGCGTGTGCGAAAGATGAAAGATTCAGCATTATATGCGGTACACTCGGACTTTGCAGCACGCACCGTTTTGAATTAAGGCGGCAATATACAACCACTTTTACCATTACGTGCACATTCATACGTCTTAAAGAATTAGAAATTGCAGGGTTGAAAAAAGAACGTTGGGATGAAAAATTATGAGACATCAGGTACTACAATTTATATTATTATTTTCTGTAATATTAATAAAATGGTTTTAATTCGAATCGCAGAAAACGAAATAAAAATTTAAAAAGGTGATAGAAATATATGAAAAAAAATATCAAAATTAATATAAATAACAAATTATTTTGATAGATACTAATAATTTTCCACTATATATGATTGGACATTAATATTCTAGTGGAATTCAAAGAATTTTTTATATTATTGTATATAATATAAAGAACTATCTTTAACATGTAATAGAAAAAAGAAATAGTTTCTCTTCAAAGTTTCTCGGGTTTAAAAAATATTCGCAAAATTCCCATCGCAATTCGTAATCACAATATCGGTAATGTTACGAATACAATTATCTCGAAAGACATAAATGTTCAATATCGTTGCGCTGTTTATTTAATTAATCTTTTCTAACGTTTCTTCAGTTTGAAAACTTTTCAGAAACACCGTACATGAACGGTCTAACTGTATGTAACGGGTATGTGTAACAGAATTTTCAGGCAACCGCGTGGCGCAACTAAAACGCCAGCGACAGCTTTTAATTGAAGCTGGTTTTGTCAGGCGAGATATCGGAATTAATCGTGAAGGTTGTGCCGCGCTAACGAATGGACGGACGTCGTGTTAGATCACTCAATGGATAATGGATAAATCGATAAAATGCTCCCCATGGCGTTGACACGCTTTCCCTCTTTCGCGCCATATTCGCGGTACTCCCTGCTAAACCGAACCGTGTCTGCAAATCACTAATGCAATTTGCAACTCGCGCAATGCTCTTACACTCCAACTTTAACACCTTTACGAAGTTGATGTCCTATTTTTAGAATTTCGTTGTAATTGATAGAACTCCCCTCCTCCTTCAGAAAGTTTTAGAGTTTCCGTTAGATTAAAACGGAGACTTGTCGCAATTAAATGTACAAAATAAAGATCTGAAGTTACAGAATGTCAACCTTTGTAGAATGTTTATAGAATGACAACTTTTTCCTCGAATAATATACTAGCCACACGCGCAAATGTTATAAAAAAATAAATAAATAAATCAAATTTATCGCAATCTATTTAAATGAAGATGTTTCGCGTATCTAAACATATTTATATTGTAGCCTCTCATCATCAATCCAATTATCCGATATCGTCTTCATCTCGCACGTATTCTTGTCAAAAAAACCTTTCGATTTTATAGCGTACTCTAATGCGCGATATATATCTTAACCTAATGAAATTAAAAAGTTGATTACACATCGAAGATTCCTATCATTTCGTAGCAATAACGATAATATTCTACGAGAAGCAATTAAGTCGAAACATAGTCGATCAGGAACGAACGGACGATATTGGTGGTCGCATACGGGGAACGGAACGCTCGGGAGAAATGGCGCAGAGGGGAAGATAGAGAGAGGCACAGGAAGTCAGATAGGAAATTGCTTCGAGCAGATACTCGCTCACAATACCATCGGGGCAACAGGGATGTACGGGCGCGTGTGCGTGCGGGTGCAACGCACCGTGACCCCCGTTGTGCGCATCGGACCTATGCAGAAATTTTGTTACGTCATTATCGAGAGCAGCTGCACACAGTTTGGACACGGCGGAATATCGTAATCTACCGTGTGTTGTCAAGGAAAACAAAGACAATACAGCGTAATACTTGGGACTGTTTAGATGCTGTATGTCCATATATTCTCATTTAATAATCCAAAATGAGACAACGGATTTGGTTTACGGTTTTACATCCGAAACTTGAAATACAGAAAATCATTCAGATAATTCAAGATAACTATAATAATTATTATTATAAAATTAATCAAAATTAAAACTAAATAGAAACAAAATTTTTATAATAATTATTCAATAATGAGAAAGCAAAGCGTTCCTCTATAAAATAATTATTCTTTCTAAAATCGTAAAAAAATTAGAATTAAAAAATTACAATTAAAAAATAAAATGTTTTGCGAAATTGTTACTAATGTTTAATAGTAAATCAAATTGTCTTAATAGAAATATAAAATAATTGAAAGAATTAATAAAATAATTGAAAGAAAAATTAGTCGCAAGACAATTATGAGAATTTTACATAATATGCGTAATGTTCAAAGAAAATATGATTTCTTCTTCTTCTTTTAGTTTTTACTGTAACGAAAAGAAAAGCTAATTTCCACATCTCCCTTTGTATGTAATTTATTTCTATGTATGATATAGCATATATAACGCACATGCATATGGAAATGTATGCATAGATTAATGCCATACATGAAATAATGTTTCTCAAAGAAATAACACTTGTTAGAAATGATCCGATAAAACACAGATGGTTTTAATCTTTTTCACGACAAAAAAGCATCCACTCTGTCACGGAAATCTTGTTTCATATATAAAAAAAAACCCACGTCAGATATATCCCGAGATTAATTTTAAATAATTTTACAGCGGTACGTAAACGAAATTTTGAATATCGATGATGAAAGAATTCCAAATTTGTTTACCGTTTCTTTCAATACAGCTATCGATCAGATTTTTGTTCGTATTTTTCGCTATAAAGTTGATTCATAAGCGACCTGCCTTGCTTATCGCGATATTTGCACTAAATCGAATGAACAAATTCCATTATTTCATTTTCGACTAACAGCAACGTTTAATATTCATTTAAAGCCGGATAATGCTATATTAAGATTACATATTTCGAAAGCTGGTATGCGATACACGTTATGCACATATACAATAAATATGCTAACAACGTAAAATAACGAAATCCATTTATTCGCTTTTCTCCTCGACTGAAATGATTATAGTGTTCAATCAGATCCACCTGTTGTTCTTGATATTTTAAAAATAACATAACAAATAATTATTCAACATCTATTTAATACAAACGTTTTTTATCGATAATGGAATATTTCACATTTAACGTACAAAACATTTTTTAATAAGCAACATTTTTCATATTAAATTTTCATTAAACAATTAATAACAAAAAAAAAAACGTTTTGTTATCATGAAAAAGATTATTGAATAATTACGTTACTTAAAAATATTTATCATTATACATTTTCTTAACAGTAATTAAATATTTACTATGAATAATCTTCCTACCTCTCTTATTAATAATTTATGTGTAATCAGTAATGCTTTAATTTGCAATTTTGCACAATTTGTTGGTCAGTTGTTAATATAAAATAGAGGCAAATTGCATATCCCCGACCCTCCGTCAATTCTGCGGTTACCATTCGCATGTACGACGTCGTCGTCGTCGTCGTCATCGTCGTTAGTTCCACGAGAATTCGTGTCGCGGTACGGTAATAAAGTTTTCCGTCGTATTCAGAAGTGCTTCGAGCCCCCCCCGAAGCTGCCATTACTCTTGCGCCAAGGTTCGCGTCATCCATCATACGGCGTTGGGGTGCATCGCAACGCCGGTGCACCCACACGCGCGCGGACGTGCACCGGCACACCAGCGGCTAAGAACAAAGCCGGCGGCAAATGACAGCAGTAATTTTCGCAAACTGTTGTGGGACGCGCGACTGAGGCATTCTCTCCAGGCAATGGCAGTGCGCGCATCGTGTCGTTGCCGCCGCGCTCTCCGCTGCCGCGAATCCCATTCTACCTGCGCACCAGAACGAAGTGCATTCGTTCGATTCCACGCTCGGCGAGAATCGCAATAGACGGCGAATCGCGCGCTCGATTGACCGTGCAATTTTTCGAGCACGACTCGAATTGGATCGAGATTTTTAAAAGCGTTAACCTTTAAGCTAATGTTTATCGCGGCGGATTTGTAACGTTTCTACAGTAACGGAGTACGAGGTGCGTGCGCGAATATCTTCTCACGAGTTGAATTTCGCAAAAATATTCCGTCACATCGCGCATGTTCATTATGAAAATTTTTACGTCATTTTTCAGCTCTCAAACGATCGATTTAGAAATTTCCTGAGAAATTTTTCGATATCACAAAGATTTGACGTAATGTAGCATATGAAAGAATTTCGCCGTGTGTCGCGTGTGTCGTATAAAATCTCCAATTCCCTTTGAATTCTATTCGAAATCGCTATGCGAGAATCGTTCGCCGCACTCAAACCCGTTTCCTACTACGCCTGGTTTAAAGCGAGATTGGATAGAAAGCCAACCCGTGAGAACGGCCGATTATGGCTTACGGATATCATTCTCTTTAATTTAATTGCAATTGTTCCGCACGAAGTTCGTCGATATTTACGTAAATAGTACGATGCAGCTGATTCGTATTCCCGTTCGATGCGCGAAGGAATAAAGGATAAGTTAGAAAGAAATGCTACAATAAATGCAAATATTAGAGAGAGAAAGTTTTTCTATTTCAGGTTTCAGGAATTTTTAAGAATTATCAAAATCAGAAAGGTTAAATCTACTTTACGTTTATCCGAGCTATTTGTGAGTTTTATTAACATCGAATTTTCCTCGAATTCGCCAGTGATAAATATTTGAGTTGTCGGCATCACGTGTCATATTGCCAAATTGATTGAATTTTATATCAACGACTCGTACAGCAGATATATCTAGAATAAAGAACGATTGAATTATTTGGAATTATATAGCCAAGTATCACGTGTCGTATATAGCTAAATATCATATATAGCTTTATAAAACACTTTTTTTATCGTAATAACAAGATTGATTGTCTTTGTACTACTAATTACTCTCAAAAACTATTGAACTGTCCGCCACAAATTCCGCGTGAATTTCGTTTCTCTCAGGAGAAATTTAAATCGAACTACAAGATTATTTATTATTTTGTTGTATGAATCATTAAGGAATTTTTAATATCTTTTAGAATTAAAAAAATTATATAAAAGTATGTTTTGCGTTGGTTCAATTAATTCTTAATAATTTTTTTGATAAAATAACGAAATGTCATTATCATTAAAAATTAAAAGTTCATAAATCTGTTAATAATTTATACAAGATATATCCAAAAAATTATTAAATATTTTCAATTAGATTTTCAATAATTTAATATTATTTAATATTTATAAAAAGATACAACGAATATCAAACATATTTTAACGTAATTAAAAATATTATTTTCAAACCGATTGAATTAAAGATAAAGACTACATGTTATAAAATCGTCATGTGTTTTTTCATACATATTCTCTGTTTAACTCGTTAAATATTTAGCCGTGTAGTTAATTAATTCATATATTCAAAAACTAAAATGTGTATATTTAAAAATCGGAAATGTATTTAAAAACATGATGTCATAATCATATAAAGCTTTGAAACATTGTACACTTTGTTTTTTTGAAGCATGAATGAATTTAGAATATAAAAATGTGTTTCTCGATTTAGAAAATCTGTAGAAATGATATTTTAGATTTGTAAAGTGTAAACAGGCCAGTTATCGTTGCGGGCTTAATAAACACTCGACAGACTGTGAAGACTTAACACAAGTACGACTAATGACCTCCGCACAAGAGATCTCACTTACGGAAATTAAGTGCTTCCAGGTAGGGGAGTTCGCGGCCAATTGTAACAAGGAACAATTGTAACACTCGTGATAATTCGAGTCCTTAGCCGTTATACACCGTCGAGAGGAGTTACATCGAGCGAAGATGTAAGGAGAATTAAATCTTTTCCAATAATCTTCGCGATAAAGTTTCACTACAATAAAAATATCTACATCATTATTTTAGAAATTCGAGACGCAAATTATCTGAAGTCTCAGATTAAGTTCGAAATTCTTTTCAAGCCGTTCCACGCAAACTAAAAATCAAGGTTGTTTCAAAAACCATTGAACACGTATTTTCAAATAATTATACTACTTAAAAAAATAAAAGATAAAAACGCATTTTTTTACATTTCAAATCAAATTAGCATCTCGTATATCTACGCATAAATTCGCTTCTTCGGATTTTCCGCGACAAGCTGCTCAGGATTCTATTGTTACATTTCAGGTGTATCTTACAATCTCGGAATCAATCTCTCTTCCGCTTAAAATTACACACACACATAGGAACATTCAATCACAATGTCGAGGGAGACGTACTAATTTTCGCGAAATGCGCGTCCAGCTTCCAATTTCGACACGCAAAGCGATGAAAAGTTCAGCTGGCATCTCCCTAACGCATCCTGCACGGAAGGAAGCACCTGGATGCACTCGCGTGCCGTCACGTAGGTGCTTCTTTGCGCGTATTGGTATATACATTGGTATACAATACGGAGTAGCGGACAATAATGCTCAATTTTACACGGAGCAAGATTGACGACCAAATCACCCTCCTCGACGGACGAGCGGGTGGGCGAGCGGGCAAGACGAAATCCGCTTAGAAGTTTCAAAACCTGCCCCCAGGGCATGTGAGCGCGTGTACGTGAAAAGGGGCACGAGGGAATCGAGAAAGAGAGCGCGAGAGAGACGGGTGCACTACGATCCGAATAGAACAGAGAGAACTTATTTACTTTACGTCGCACACAGGTGAAGACGGGTGCGCGTGTAGTGTGCAGGTACACACGTCTTCCCTCGTACGACTTCATCCATGCGTTAAATTCCTCCGGGGGTTTCTTCCATCTTTCTCTCGCTCGTGAATCATCACGGTCCTTCCTCTCGTCTTCCTCTTTTAGTTCCCTCTTCTTTGACCCGTACTTGGCCGAAGAGAGACCGCCACGTCAAACTCTGTGGCGTCTTTGGTCGCAACTTCGATGGCGATGCAACAACTTGGACGACCCTTGATACCTTCCCCCGACGCAAGGTAAGTTTTAATTTCTTCAAGACCGCGCTACGGAGACGCCGCCCTCGTCCCTTCTACTCCTTCGTTTTTCGAGGGCAAAGTTACGAGCGAGAAAGCTCGCAATAGAATAACGCGCGGTGGATACGAACCGCAACAGTAATGAATTATTATTGCTGGGTGGACACGACATTACTGTGGATAGTACCCGAAGTCTCGCGCGGCAGTTATAAGCGATAAATGGGCCGCCCAGTTTGGGCGGAACGGTAGTGTAAGCCATATTTCTCCACTCGGGAAAGAAAAGGGACCGTGAAAAACCGCTGCGTCTTGGTTTATCTCACGAAATCGGAGGATTGACTTTTTCAAGATTGTAGTGACGATAGGATAATTCTTTATGCGCATATATCTATTCAGATTACAGATTTTATCCCTAAAAAAATAACAGTGTGAAAATGGGCATGAAGTATATCATTAAAATGCATCAAATTTGATTCACGTAATTATGCAAATGCAACTTGCCTAGATTTTGTATAAATGTGTTTCCGCGCGAGTCGGACAGTTATTGCTGGTGTGTCCAATGAATACAAAAAAACTCGTAATTAAGTTACAAATTTTATTCATTCAAAATTTTCATATTAAAAAAATGTTCATTCATATATTCATTCGAAATTGTGGGTTTTCAAAAATATTTATTCATGAATACTTTTATGATTATTTTACTACGAGTATTCATTCAAACAAAATATAAACTAAAAAAGAAAGTAACCATTGTCACTTAATTATAACCACATTATTAAATTTTTTTCCAGTAAAAACCTCGGAAATAGCTTTCATTTTCTTTTCGATATAATCGTGTTTCCCGAACTTTAACCAAGCTTAAAAGGCAGAATATTTTATGGATTATATCAGCAGTTAAGAGATTACTCTTGCTTATAAATAAGTCAAAATCACAAGAAAATACATACTCTATAGAAACGTCAGAAGTTGACAGATAGTCTCTGGCGACCTCGCTAAGACTAGACAGTGCAGAGTGAATGTGAGAAAATATATTCATTCAAACCGAATAAAAAATATTTATTCATTTCTCATAAATACAAAAAAAAATTTGTATTCATAACTCATATTCGTATCCATAATTTATTTATTCGAATATTGGATGTGTTCATCGGACATACTAGTTATTGCTATATTCCCCGGGAATGAGCTACGGTAATCTTAAACCGTTACAAACTGTTAACGAGTTCAATATCCTGCAGATGCAGAAGAGTGCATCTTTGCGACAATTGTCGCGGTTCCATTCGCGAACAAAACGATACAGATCGCTTCTGCGCGTTCGCGCAGCGTCGGGATCCGAGCTTAAAAATTCCACCGATGGACCTGAAACGGCATGAAAATCGTTACGCTCGACGACGAACGTAACGTCGTTTTCACGAACGTGCTCCTTTACTGACTTAGAAAATTTGAACGCGGTTACGAGCGCGAGGCGATGCGATTGGAGATGCGTTCTCGGCATGCGGCCCCCGTACTCGCGCGAGCGTGCACTTTGTAACGCATTCCTGTATGTTTCGCTTCGAGCAATTCGCGACGCGCGTCTTTGTCTCGTGCACGACGTGCTGTACACGAGCGAGCCAACCGGAGTCTTTCGTCGGTACACACCGACAGTGGAGAAGTTTGCCCGATTCTCTCTCCGATAGATTGCAGTTAAACGTGCACAAAGGTCGGATAATGCAAATTTCCGATTTCCGAACCTAATTCACTGCAATTCAGGTCGGAATATCGACGACAATATCGTGGTACCGCGCGTTCCCTTGTGAAAATGATTGTGTAGCATATAAAATTATATATATATTAAAAAAAATAATCGTATAAAATTATTATCTCAACGCTTGCACGAGTGTCTTCCACTCGATTGCAAAATCCGGAATCTGATAATGAAACATATTCGAATTAAAATAGAAAGTATAAATTCGTTTATGAATTCGTGCATGTAATATAATTTTTCGTTATATTAATTTGCATCTTTGTGACATATTAATTCTGCGCTAACAATTTCCGACTCTTATGTCCCCTTCTTTGTTTTGTTATTTTAAATCCGTTTTATTGTTACACGCTTGCCATGTTACGCAAACGTGTCGTATTACGTTAATTAATTCGCACAAAATAGTTAAATACGCGCCGAGTTAAACCGTCCTTTACTGTAAATACGTTATATTTCCATTGTCACATTTTCAAACCATTTTGTTTTGAGGTAAAAAGGTTTGTCCAAAGAGCCATGTTTAATCGATGTTTAATCGCACGGACGTGCTAACTTTTTGCAATAATTTTTCAAATTAAATACAGATTCAATCGAAATCCCATCTTGCCGGCATGGTTGATAAACAATACGGAAAATACGATCAAACAATACGAAACAATACGATTCACGAATTATTCAGATTATTTTAGACAGAAACAAGGTTTCTATCGGGAAAAGATGTCAGCGGTATAATGTTATACTGTCTTCAATATCGATAGAAATGAACTCGAGAGAATTTGATGTTCAGCGCTCCTGAAATAACACGAGACTTCTGCGAAGATTCTGTGTCAAGTCGGCAATCGTTACAACACAATGATCGTTATAAAGCCGTCACACAATCGCCCTCTCTCCGAAACGTTTTTGATTGTCCGTCATCGCCATCGTCTCGGTTTTTCGGACTTTAACGTGCGTATTTAATTTACTGTCCGTCTACCGTGCATACGCTGTGCCTATACAGGTAAATAAAACTAGACAAGTGGAAAGGGACTGAGGAGAGAGAGAGAGAGAGAGAGAGAGAGAGAGAGAGAGAGAGAGAGAGAGAGAGATGGAGGAGGACCACCGAGACTCCTAACTTCCTCAAAAGGGCTCCGACGCAATTTAATTAAAAAAGTGTATTTTTCAGGTTGCTTTTTCCTCGCCGGCTTTGATCATGCGCGTTGAAACTCTTTATACATTTTATCCCGGAAAAACAAGCGTCGGCACGAGGTGACCGGCTACAGTTTTTCGCGGAGTAGCGCAATGCGCCCGTCTGTTCGTCAGCTTGTTCGCGAAGCCGCGGGGAAAAAAAAAGCTTGTTTATTCGCATATATATATATATATATATATATATATCTATGAATGTTTCATGCAATATTCTTCCGCATACGTAACAAGGCTGTATGATAATGTGCGGTCTAGCGGCGCGGCTTATCGCTCCTCGGATAAATTATGCGTCGCTCTTAACTGCTCATAGAGAAAAAAACTTTTCGTTCATCGATCGCGCGTGCTGCATAAAAGCGTATGAAAAAAAAAAGAGCGGATGCTGAAGATGCAAAAGTTTCTACCTCAGATTGTTCCACAATTTCGTACACAGACTTTCTTTTGACGAAGAGCGAGGAAGTCGAGAAGAAATTCTTGGCGACCCTACTCGACATAGTCTACCTAAAAGCGAAGATGACTTTCTCCACAATTCCAGCAGCGACGTTAATTTAGATCTTAAGTGGAACGATCCTTTAACTCACATCAATAACTGTCAAGTCTTAAAAAGGGAACAAAATACGTTTTAAACATTAAAAACGTGCGTCTACATAGTAGGAGCAGATAAACCATCTATATCTTTTAATGCTACTACAAAAGAAATTAATAGCTAGAATTGGCAATAAAAAATTGGGAAATGAAAAAAAAGAAAAATTTCAATAGTGAGTTGTTAAAATTTTCCAACATCTTTAATCGAAGAAGAATTCTTCGCACAGTTTCCTCGACGTTCTCAATTTTCCAGAAGACTGATAAGCGTGCTACGGAGACACATATCTTACTCTTTCACGTCAAAGGAACGAACGTATTATCCGAATAATCGCCATAGAGAAGGATCGCGGTTAAACACCCGATCGAAGACGCAATGGCACATAGAGGTCTCGATTTATGGCACGGCAAATTATTCCTCCAGATTACCGGTATCGGTGGACCCCGCTACTGTTGATAATTAGTCGACGACGGATGATCTCGATAATTGCAGCGGAACGCTTTGATACACGCAAGGAGAGCGCGTTTCCATTTACAGTGGAGAACGCGACTCGTTAGCGTCCGTCGAGGCGAGATCGTAGAGTCAAGCGTCGTGCACGAATGATAATTAGCCATACAAAGCTATAGCGAGAGAAAGCGAAAGAGAGAGAGAAAGAGAAGGCAGAGACTGAATTCTCTGTTGTACAAGCGTCATAATAATTACAGTGCTCGCGCAACAACCGCGCGAGACGATCCCGAGTACCGGAAAAGAAGAGTCCGTCTTCCGAATTGACACGCTCCTTTTTGAGATCCGTCACGGTTCTTTGTGCGCGTTCTGAGGGAACTATATAGGGTGTCCTAGTAAATTCTGCGCGTAAATGCCCGTTTAACGACGTGAGATAGTACACTTGTTTTCTTCTTTCTTATGGAAGTTATGATTTCATGAAGATTTCCTAAGCAAATAGATAAAAAGAAGTTGCGACAGCTACTTTTATATTTTATAAATGATCTGCCTATATCCTTTTTCTTTGATCATGTTGATGAAATATTACACAAAGAATAGAGAATAATTCACAGATCTCGATAGTATCTTTTTCTAGTCTTTTTTTTAATCTTTCGCAATCTTTTCGGATAGCCAAAAAGATTGTGCAAAAATGATTAAAGACTGTTAAATAAAAAGTTTCTTGTATGAAAAACTTTCTTATATAAAAAACTTTTTCGAGAATATTAATCGTATAGTTTACGAAGGAAAGTATATTATTAATTTTTTTAGACTAAAACGTTATTTTTCTAACGTTCTAACGTTTTCGTTATTTTTCTAGAGAATTAAATTGTATATAAAAAGATTTTATTTAAAATTTTCTATTTAATTTTTCTCGCACACAAGAAACTTTCATTTTTATTCTTAACCATTTTTATTACAAAATTATAATCTAAAATATAATTATATTAAAAATTTTAAAAGAAAACTAATTTTTACCAAGAAAAAATTAATCCTAAAAAATTTATCTCACACACATACACACACCATACCACACACACATGCATTGAAAATTCTTGATAGTGCTGGAAGATAGCATTGAAATATTAAGCACTCATAAAATTTTGAGAAATTTTGAATCGGAAGTCACAGAAGAAAGGAAATCAGTGTGATAAGTATTGGACTTTTAGCTCAAGCGGATGCAAAGATTTACGTCCGCCTGGGACGTAAAATCACAAACCTTCGCGTGCAGACGCTTTAGCCGATACTAAAAACGAAAAGCCTACAGGCGATAGGCCATGGCATGCTGTCCAGCAGGTGGATATCGATTCGAGGAGATACGACGAAGGAGGCGCAAGCGAGAAAGATCTCGATTATTCAACATTGAGATTTGCAATCGACGTTCTCTCCCTTCTGCCGCTCATTACGGATGCTGCACCATCCTTGTGCGCGAATCTGCGGAGGATATCTTCTCTGATTCTTCTGTTCCATAAAGCGTGAGTCGATGGAGGAAAGAACGATGGATCAGCGAGAATGACGAAAGTATCGTGGAATCTCGTCGGTGCTTCTCACCAATTAACCCGCCTGTACAGGCGCAGCGGAGGAGGATATCGATACTTTACTCATTATTGGTAATTACGGAAGAGATAGAAAAGGTACTTAAGGTTGAGAAAGATATACCGATAACGCAGATACTAAGAAAAAAAAATTGAGAATTTTTTAAATTCTACTCCTTGGTAGATTATATAACGTCGCAATTAATAATTAGAAACTTTCAAGGTATTAGATAATCTCCAAATAATATGATGCGGGGAATTTTTTGTTAATTACAAAAATAATATAATGATGATTTAGAAATTTAGAAATTTTAGAAATTTAAGATTTAGAAATTCTATAAACTGTGGCTTAAAATATTCTTATCCAATTATTCAATTTCGTGTAAATTCTTTGTTAAAAATACCTAATTGCCTTGCCTATTGACTTTCTTGTTTATAGATGTTGAAAACTATGTGAGATTTTCTGATCGGTTTAACCGCTGAGTTATACGATCCAATGCATCAAAAATACCACAGCGGATTTAACGAATGTTGAATTCATCGATTTGGGAAATACTGGAAACGATCCGGCTTTTCAGCGAGCCTGTCTCTGCGGAACATCGAGACAAATACGTCCGTTATTGCATTTGAAGAGAGACAAGTCGATAATCAAATACGTGGATGGAATCGAAGACAGGAAGAGGGAAACGAAGTACGTTTGTTTTCTCATATAAAAATTCATACTATCGGTGCGTAAACATATAACAGAAATTCCACAGCATTTACAATGCAATACGATAGCAAATCGTGTTAGTAAACGTTGGAAAGCCCTTTCCTGGTAACGCGCCAAAAATATTTTGGCATTGTTGAGTATGCGTTCGTATAAATCTTATTTCACGTTTTGCTTTGTTAGATAACATGTCGCGGAATTTTGATTACTATTTATATTATATTAATATACCACATATATTTATCATTTTTTCTTCATTAAAATACAGTACTCTCTCCTAATTAATATCATAGATTAAAAAATGTTTCTTTACGTTGTTACAAATTTCCTAAATGATACTCTTTTGTCGTTACTCGCTCCATTTTCCCAGCTTTCCCAAATAATTTTGAACAAAAACAAAGTGCGGGATATCACTAGACGACCAGACAGAAAATACTTTTGTCCTCGTAGCGCACAGAGAGACTCCGCACGAAATTCGCGCGAACAGACGGCGGGGACGCGAATTACCGGGCGCGTCATTAGCACGCACATCCGTAAGTAACGCGGGGAGTTTGCGAACGGCTCGTAAGAAGCTGAAAAGTGCTCCTGACAAAGTATCGTTCGAGAAGGCCGCAAGAAGAGGAGGAAGGAGCAGCCGATCGTCGCGCGCAGGAGCGTCTCATCGCCGCCGTAGTTATATATCGGTAGCGCAACGACGCGACGAGACGCCTTTTTGCTCGCCCGGCGATTTTGCATACTTAAAAAGTTTGAACTTCGCTTTATAACAAGCTTAGGACCCGCGCACGGTTAACGAGGAATGATTTACCGCGTTCCTCGCCATATGGCACGTACGGGATCGCGCGCATACATCGTGTCCACGCGCGCGCGTGTGTGTGTGTGTATAACCGGCACGGGAGAGAAGAGCGACTGAATAAATCACTGCCGAGCCGACCGGCACACGGCCTAATATGATCGCGCCTAATAAAGTTGGCAGCCACTAAATTTCCTTAATTCGACCTCTCTCCCGCGCACTCCGCCCTTTCGATCAGTCGGCCGGTCCGGTCGACTGACCGCCAAAACGATTTAACAACGTAATTTGCCCGACCGAATTGTCTCGCGACAAACGCGCGCGAGTGCCGTCGGATGGACGTCGTCTCGCTCGAGCTATCGGAGATTTCGAAGAGATCGAGGGGTCGAAGCCTGCTTCGACACGACGGGAAATACCTGAAAACTAATGATTCCGCGAGTCATTAGAGAGCGAGGCGGGACGCTGCCAGACGGAGGGGTGGAAATGGAAATCGCATCGACGAGGCGATCAAAACGGGGGATCAATTAGAGGATTAGAGTGCCGAGCGCTGAAAGTAATACCGCGAGTTGCAAATGATATCACAAATTTCACATTTGCACGAGTAAAAATACACGCCCTCTAAAATATTTAAAAGACTATATGAAGTTTCCGCATAATACGTGAAATTAAATTTTCGTTTCAACGCCCCCGACAGTCTCGTTTTCAACGCATTCGCATCACTGCAGTTTCGTAAAAAAACGACTAAATTTCACAGGAAATAACCATTTATCACCAATTTTGAGACACCGTGTGTGTTCTCATAGGCTTCTAGCATTTTGCATGCTTTTTCTTTTTTCGAAGAAAAAGGAGGAAAAAGAAATAGGTCTATGTGCCGAAAGGAACCAGACATGTCCGCCCCATTTGGCACACAGACCCATTTTCGATCTTTCTCGCTCACCTTTGTGCCAATATGCTGTCTCAATTTCTCTGGGACCCTTCAAAAATTACCGTGGCCGACGTGATATTTCACGCCGTCGTGTCTAAACTATCGGGACTGACCTAGTGACCGTTCTCGACAACGAAAGGTCCACGATCTTTTCTACGCTTCATTATGGCATTTTAGTATCCGCCGCGGTATAATCATTGCGCGTACGAAATGGTAGCTGGGAAACTACCGGGTGGCACGGGTAAATGCGAAAAATGCCGACCGTGCGAAAATCCGAGACACCGTTTCGAGGTTGGATGTTCGTTCGGCTGGGCAACTGGCGCAGTCGTGTGTATTTACACGGGAGATTTACGTTGCACGCTATCGATCCCCCATTCGCGTATATCCTCGGTGCATTAACGTTGAAGTTGTTGATGAAGAAAACGTGGTGGCGGATTGACCCGTGGACCCCTTTCCTTCCGCTCGGTAACCTTCGCACAACCGTATGATTACGTTCCTCAACGTTTTTCTAACGAAACAACGAATCTCTATCGTTTTCTCGCCAGAGTCCTGCGTTATCCAGTCGTATGATTAACACACTCGAATACAATTTTATTAATTATTTACACGATTCTCCCGTATCTCCGCAATCAAATTTACACGCGGATTTTTATTTTCTTTCTGCTAATTTCCATAATTCTTCCCCGGGCTTTCCGACTAATATTACGGAGGATGTTCCGTCGTAAAATAACATTAATCGAATTTCGTAATTACTCACAATATTCGCCGTCACTTGAAAATGAAGAAACTTTCTTGAAGAACTCTCGAGAATCCGAAGGTCTTATGTAATTTGCGTTTTACGTTTATTTTACAAGAACTTATCGCAAACCTCAAATTCTGACGCTTCAAATGCATTTCTACAACACGATTTATAATTAATTAATTTCTACTTCATAAAAGACTATCGATCCATTCCAATTCTATTTGTCGATAGGAAACGTCACGTAGTGAAAACGTAATAATTGTATAAACTTTTTTCAAAACGTAAAATATTTGAGTAAATTGTTGCAATTTCCTCGTGCTGATTTGTCGCGCTTTGTAAAATCGACACCACGATCCTGCGGCTATCTTTTCGAGCTCTGCAAATTTGCTGGAGAGCCATGTACTATACGATTCGCGATATCAAATGAAATAGTCGGGAAGGGATTTTCGAGGCGTCGACGTGAAATATACGACGTGTACGGGCGGAAACGTATGGGAGGGTTTCGTATACCCTCTTGATTTAGACACGATGATTCTTGCATTTCATTTTGCAGCGGCGCGAAAATCGCGCGTATTGGCAGCCGGAAGGATTTATCGAGCGGTGCAAGTATCCTATATGCACCTGGTATCGATAAATTATTGGGATTGTAGTTGGCTTTGGCATAAATAAATTAGTAAATTACCGCGGTAGTGGCGACAATAATTACAGCGGTTTGGCAAACAGTGACATTTTAATGTCGCAGCGAAATTGACGATTAAATCTGGCGCGCGATCCGAAGAGATCGACCGGTGGAGATTCGCATTCGTTCCTCTTTCGCAATTTTCAATAGGAAAAGAATACGAGTAATTGACGTGCGACCTTTAGTCCTCGTTCGATACGCGGAAAAGATTGATCTGAAAGTATAATTTATGGAAAGTTCGGGCCGCGCGGTAAATTCCTGAAATTCTCTTACTATTCCGCTTCGCAGGGGATCCTTCGCCTTCATCCCGCAATCCTACATTCTCGCTCGTATTTTCACCGATTCCATCGCTTCCGCTCGTTCGTCCATGTCTGTTCCAGCTTCAATTTGTGACGTCCACGTCGGATTTGACGAATGTCATGTGGGATAAACGACCCGATATCTCGAGATATCGGTAAATCGAAGCTCTCTCTCTCTCTCTCTCATCTACATCTTCTCACTTATGGAAACAACGTCTCGCTTCACTTGCGGCCACTTAATCTCTCTCGTTAATTTTGCATTACGATGTAATGCTCTTTACGAGCGCAACCGTGTAACCCGCGACCATTTTACCTATCTCTCTCTCTCTCTCTCTCTCTCGCCGAAGCAATCTTCCAGCGAGCATCGAAGCGTGCGATTACGTTTCACTTCATTCTTCGCGTATTCCGCATAGCACAGAGGTGCGTTTATGCAGCGCGAGCGAGTAGACCCGTGTGAACGAACTCGGTGTGAACGGAATTTTGAAATTGTGTATTCAAGAGTGACCGAATCTCATCCAGCATAAATCCATCGGATTCATGGGATTCCGATGCGAATCGAACAATTCAAGTTTTGACATTTTGTTACTCCGGTATTAGGTAGTAATATCCATTTAGTAATATGTGATATAACGCAAGATGTCCCGAAATCATATTACATCGATATGCTTCATAAATAAAAATAAAAGGAAAAGTGTGAGTAAAAATATAATCTCTATAGTATTTTATTTAAAAAAAATGTAGTAACGAAAAAACGAAAAAAATTTCACCTCACTAAAAATTTTGTAATGCTCGACTGTTCTTGTCAATACGAGTCTGATAAATCCTGAAGAACAATTCTTTAATCTGACATCTCCCCGAGATTCTCCCCTGTAAAATTTTTGTTCAAGCTGCAAAAAAAAAGAGACAAAAATATATCAAACGAGAATGAATATACTATAATGTAATACAGAATCTAAAAAAAGAATGTTGCATTCGCTGAAATTAAACAAGAGCGGCACAAAACTCAGCGCTAAATTCCATCTTCTGACAATGTTTTTCCCGTTAGCATTAAAAGGAATAATCGACATTTTAAAATAGAAAATTAAGCAAAATTATTTTCTTTTTAATTATAGACGCAATTTTTTAATCTACGTGTAATATCTCTCAATTTTTGATACAAGGGGCTTAAGTTGGGGCTTAGAAACGACAAATTTCGAATACGCGCGAAAACTCGAGGCGTTCGCAATTACGTGTAGATTAAATCAGTAATTTGTAAGTTCCATTTTAAATGTGAAAGTTTACCTAAAGTATACCTTACAAATTGCTGATTTAATCCACCCCAATTTCGTAGACTTAAAATTATCGAGTGTTCGAGAGATTTTTCGTCCCAAAAATTTTAGTTCTGCAGACAGTTGCGCCGGCGCCGGCGCCTAATAGCCACGGCACTGTCCAATATTTCCGAGAGATCCTTCCGGAGATGAGATAGTCACGATCCGTCGTGAAATTTAAAGAAGCTCTAACGGAACAGAGAGAATATAAGGAATCGAGCTCCGGAAAGTTCTCATTGACGAATCGCGCCGCCGAGCGTAATCGCAAACGGTAGTTTACCAGCGCTGACAATTGATTAGACTTGGGATAATACAGATCTCGGCTGTACTAAGAGAAAAGAGAAAAGAGAGAGAGAGAGAGAGAGAGAGAGAGAGAGATACTCTGTTCCGACAACTACGACTACGCTGCGCATATAATTACGTTTTCCTTCATCCCGCATCAATTCGATGTAGTGCCACTTCGTCGTAATTCGTTTCCTACTTTCGTCCTCCTCGAATACTACTTCAGCGAGCGCGTCCTTACTCTTTCTCTCTCTCTCTCTCTATCTCTCTCTTGGCCACTACAGACAGACCATTTCGAGAGAAAGAGAAAGAGAGAAGCGTACCGTGCATTTTACCGCGACTGCAAAATTTAATGAAGTCACAGAGAACGGAAAAAAGCCCGTATCAGCATCGGGCGTAATTTAAGGGGGTCAGGCTACGTCCGCTTTGTGCATGTTCACCAAGCGTAATTCTTTATTAAATATTTCCGCCTATCATTTAAGATTTGCATTCGGTGACGTGATTAGAATTCGTCATTTCTTTGCAACAATTGCCGTACTAAAAATTATCTGCTCGAGCCTGTAGTAGTTTCCAAAAAAATTTATGTAACCAGAGTTTTATGTAAGTAAAATGTCGCGGGATACCTTATAGCTTATTGCAATAGCTCCTCCGACGAGAGATTCTCTTCCCGTTTACAATTTGCAGAAACGGTATCGTACATTGTTCCTGCGCATCTATGCATTAATACATGTGAATTTAGCATATCAAACTTGTGTACTGTACCGTTATTACGTCACCGTATTACGTATCGTATAAATTTGCAAAAATGTTACGAAATAAAAATGCTGAGATCTCGTTCGTCCCCGTGCCATTACCGCAGCTTCAACAGAGAATAAAAATAACTGAAGGAACGATTTTCGTGATTTTTAATGCAACCGCGATCGCATGTGAAAGTATACCAGGTCATAACGAAACGATTTTATCCGTTCTCACAGATTCAAAGGGTAAATATCGAGAATTTTTTGAACTTTGACGTGGCTCGCTCATAAGACGCGGAATCGCTCGCTCATGCGAGAATCGTCGCGCTTTTGCTTTTGATAAAGCCCACCGGCGGGATTTTTAATACCGCCATGCCGCCATCCATCCATCCATCCATCCACCGTTCCATCTACCGTATGAAAACGCGACTCTACAGAATGAGTGCGAGGACCACTTGACACTAATCACGATACGTGACCATCAAAGTCTGTGGTAGATCCTCGAGTGGACCATTCAATCGCAAAAAGAAAATAGAATCAAAGAGAGCAATTAAAATCCGACGTATCTACCGGTCTTCTTTTATTTCCCTCCCATCTTTCTCTTTCTCTCCATTACTATCTGTCTGTCTATCTACCTATCTACCTGTCCAACTCTGTGTCTCTCTCTCGCTCCCCACACCTGCCTTTTCGCTGGCCTTTCGGACCTTTGCATCGTCCCTCAATCAAGGCATCCAGCGCGCACACAGACGCGCGTATACATGTGCATGTATGTGAGAAGATATCGCAGCCGCGTATGTACATAACTCGTCGGGATCCTTCCCTTGTTAGAAGTCATTTCAAACATTTGCTATATCACGATCGCTCGCTCGCTCGCTCACAGTGCTGCTCAGCCGGTGCAAGCGTTTCTTGCTCGCGGTCCCCCGAGCTAGGAGAAAAGACGTCCGGTCGTCGGAACGAGACTTCGATGGTCCCTCGACACGAATTAAAGACCCATTCGCGGTGCTATACCTACGACTGACTCCGCTCGCTTCTTCTTGCTCGTCGTTTCTACGTATGCGGTATGCGCGACGATGGGCTAACGAGCGTCTTAAGTCGTCTCGTAAATACGACGAATCATTCCGGATATTAGTCACAGATAGGAATTCTCCCTTAAAACTTAAAACGTTAATATACTCAATTCCTGAAGTTAATATGAAAAGACGCAAATTCGAAATCAAAATTAGGCTTCTTTTGTATAAATGCATTGGATATTGCAGCGATTCGTATTTTCAATACAATTTTTTTATTAAATATTCCAAAAATCACTCTTTAGACAATGAAATAAATATTAAATAATTTTGACTGCGCATATTACTGCATGAATTATTTTTAGATATATTGTCGATTTTTGGAAAATTTGAATGTTATGCATTTTATTTTCATTTATATTTACTTTTTACTTATATACTTGTGTCTGAATAAATTTCCTCGGATATATATACTTATATATAACGATGATGTTTAGTGATTGAATGATCAGAGATTTGCCTCTCAAATTTTTATTTAATTTTAATTTAATCTATATTATACAATTAATTTCATTAACAAAATTATATTTGTCGAGTTTGTTCTATGATAAATAGTTTTGTAAAAGGTTTTAATGTTTCAAAATTAGCAAGACTTTCAAAGAGACTTCGAGTCTTCTATATCTGTTATAACATGCCTCTAATAAGATTTTCAAGACTCTCAAGAATTTCTATGTGTCTTTGAGTAATATTCAAAGCAATAATTCGAAACTTGATGGTCACTGAATCGCTCGAGGACTTTAGGAAAAAAAATAGAGTTACTAGGTATGCGTCAGTGTCTAAGCGGTTTTTCGATGCATATTCGATGTATTTTTTAGATTATCCGAATTCCCTCGTTCTCTGTCCCTTCCTTTCAGTCCACTGTGTCTTCCTTGAATATAAAGGAGACCTACAGGTGAAAATGCTGCCCGATGCGCAGCACCAGCTTAGTCATCCTAAATGTGTCGTCGGACCTCGAGTAGGTAGAACAATGCCTGGCTCCATGCGTCACCTCCCTCTTGTCTTATAATCGCTGTCTTGGAATAAACGCGCTAGATGCTCTACGTTAAGAAGAGCGATTAACGTTGTTTATCCTCTCTTTATTTACTTAAAATACAAGATCTTTCGAAACTAATTGCAACATTAATAACTGACTGAATTCAGTGTAACTGAAGACAAAATTCAGTGTAAAAAATAATCTAAGTCATTTCTAAGAAATTGACAATTAAACACTAAATTTAATTTTCCCAAATTTTAAAATAAAAACATTCTCTTTCTAAAGCCTTATAAAAAAGCAGGATTGCAATTATGAATATTAATTCTCACAATTAATCTTATAAGAAATCTTATTCTTTCTTGTCTTTAAAATTCTCTCTTTATAATGATACAATTCTCTTAAAAATAATTCTGTTAAATAATATATTAAAACAGAGTAAATTATTTTTAAATTAAAGACCTACAGGTCTAAAATTCACACTGAAAGTTCTTAAAGTTGAAAGGTTATTTTTAAATCACGTGTTCACAAGAGAATTGGCTCTGAGATTTATTTTAATTAATAGCATTCATTCAGTTCCGAACGTGTAAGCGAACGCGACGCAGCCGTAAAATCCCCTCGGGATTCGCAAAGAGACTCGCGAAGAGCCGGGGTAGCTAATCGCGTATCTATCTCGTTTCTCGTCGCGTCATGTTGAGACGACAGACACCCCGCGTAATTTATCGCACCGTTTACATAATCGAAGAAGCCGTTGTTAGGCAAAACATATACATTCGCAGCAGGGTGCATGTTTTGTCGGGATTCGAGAATACATTTTACATACTTATAAAAGGAGAAAGAAAAAGAGATGAGTAATCGTTGGCAAGATATCATTTTTCCCGAAAAATGAGAATGAAGCGTCAAATAGTCACCAACTCTAACTTAAAAAAAAAATCTACGCAAATATATTATTCATTCAAGCGTGAAAATGCAGTCTCCTACACTATTCGATACAATTGTATACATTATCATATTTTCTCTTACAGTATTACTGTTAACGGAATATATATTATACATATATTGTAATAAAAAATATATTATCATTTTAATAATTAAAAATTTTTTATGTATAATTTTTTTAGGGATTAAATAATTTTATAATTAATTTCAAAATTAATAACGTTTTCGACTGCAGTAGATTTAAACCGACATGGGTTAATGACGTCACATACTCTACTTTAGATTCTAATTGGACGGTTCCTCGGATTGGATTCCTACTGCAGTCGAAAACGCTATAGGTGGTTTAAATCAGACTCAATTCGGGCTGTTAAATAAAATCAATTAAAAAATAACAAAACTTAAATATTTGTTACCTATTTTTAAGTATAAAATTTAAGTTATCAAGATCTTTCGCAATCTTATGTTAAATGTCACCGCAATTAGGCGCCTTAAATTTTCGCAAAGAAAACGTTAATTATGAGATTGTCGAAGGATACAAGAACTTATGACATCCTAAAATGTACTTGTATATGAAAGACAGTTCAAAGTGGACAGCTTGATTATCAAACAAACAACGTTCCGCAAAGAAAACGGTGGTGACCTAGCCTTAATGAATCCAATAACAACGGACGACCCATCATGTAACTGTTACGCTATCGAGATAATGGACTATGATTGATTTGATAACGTAGGGTGTGACCATCTTCGACTTCAAAGGCTAATTAATTTTCAAAATGATGATAAACATGCATTAACTATCTTTGCAAGTCACGAAGAAAGCAACGCGCTCACGAGCATTTATGATGCATGAAAAATGGGGGAATTCGCAATAAAAAAAAATCACGTTTAATTTACAAACGTAAAATGCGCCACTTGTTTTACTATAGATTGATTAATGTGTGGATTTTCGGCGAGCTCATTGGACATTTGCCGGGAACTCCCATGAATTATAGACTGGATATTCAATACGGGTGCCAAAGACATTCATCACATTTTCATACCTTCTTTGTAATATGTAAATGAACTTGATTTCGCTTGCTTTCACAGAGATAAATAATCTTCCTTTTTTCTAATCTCATCTTTTTTTCTACTCTATAATCTATAGGTACATAATCTATCTATCTATAATCTATAATGATAATTTCAATTATATAGACACCTCTTTTTAACTTACAATTATTTTGTTCGTACTCATATTATTTTGCGCATCAGCAATTATGTATCGTTGTAATTTTACATCGGAGAACTTTAATTTTTGATTAAGTTGGAAAATTTTTGCTATGTCATATCGCGTAATTAAAACAACATTTCTCAAACAGCGATATTAGCTCGAAAAATACTGGGAATATTGCCACAGAGGAATTTATAATGGATGCGCAATTTAAAGAGACGTTAATAAATGGACGGCGGTGTAAATATTGGATTAAAGTCGGCAGTTTCGAATTCGATTTCTCGAATGTATATCGCGCTACGCGGATTGCATTTAAAATTAATAGCCCGATCAACGACACTCGCCTCCTACAATTGAATCTTCTGATAAATTCCCCATCTATCTCGACACACAACTTTCGCGAGCGTACCAACGCCCGAGTCAAATAATTTCTCGAATTGTAACGTCGTCGATAAATCAATCCTCGCCGTTCTCATCCGCGACGCGCAATTGTATTTGACAATTGTATTCGCGAGCACAATACCGCGTTAGCACGCTCAAAATGCTACATGTCAATTTGAAAGTTTTACTCTTCAGAGCGGCAATTCTTTGGGCCGTAAAGGACCGTTTTTCAACATCAACATCAACCCTCGGTCCTTACCTCTTTTTTAATTACCTTCCTCCTCATATTAAAGTGCGAACTTAGCTTTGCTCACTTACGTGGCAATTTCAGCAAACAACTAAAGGATGTAAAATAATGGACGACACAAATAGTCGCGAGAGAAAATATAGAAAGTTTCCACTGATGGTTTAAATTTCACTAAAATTAAAATATATTAAAAGAGACCGAAGTTCATTAAACGAACAATTCTTCGATAATTTACCATCTATCGACTTTTTCGACAATTCATCAATCCATGCTTAAGCTAATAAATTGATAGTAATAATACAAGCTATCAAAACGTGGCAATAATAAACTGTATTTTATTTATAAAATGGAACAAAAGAAATATCGATTTCCAAAGTGGATTTGTGTATGTGTGTCGTAAGTTAATTTTGAAAATAACTGGCGATAGTTACTCCCCAATGGAGGAGTAACGTAGAATGACCGTTCAATATTTAAATGTTTAGCTCGACTTTCCGAGCTCCGGGTTTTATCGTGACTCGAAAAGCTAACAAAAAAAAAAGAGCGCAGCTCTCTCGAGCGCGTTACAATACTCCTGTGTCCATTCTCGCGCGCGACTGAAAATGTTCTTTCTCTCTCTCTCTCACCGCGTTAAAATTCCGAGGACCAGTAGTCGCTCTTTGTATCCAATATATATCGAGAGCGCACCACAGGACGCATCCGGGAGAAGCCCAGAAAAAGGTGCGCAAGGTGGTACAATATAAAATCAACCGTTCATTTAAATATAAACGAGCCGCGTTGGACAAATACGTTTCGTCGGGACGATGAACACGTTATCCCCCGCGCCTCTAATTCACGATCACCTCTCTTGCACGCACCAAGACGACGATACAATGCCGTGGCATCATGTATAGCATAAGCCATATTTACATATCTTGATACATACACATGAGAAAAATCGATGGCAGCCACGATGGCCAATCAGAAAACGGAAGGCAGACCCTACGCACAAACGTTGTACGTATACGCGGCCGTCGCTCTGGATACATGGTATATAGGGTGTCTCAGATCTATCAAAGAGTATTCTACAATATTCTAGAGACGAGAGAAGCTAGAGGAATATTAGATGGGATAGATATTGTAGAGACAACGAGAAACTATCGTGATTCCTTTCAGAGAAATTTAAAAGTTTCGAATGGCTGATGGTTAATAACACCTGTGTTCGTATCATTGAAACGCACATAAGATTCGAATTATGAAGGCATAGTAGATAGACGTCGCTCGTAAAATATCTAATTTTATGAAGCGAAGATAGAATCGGTTTCGTGTTTCTATCTTCTATTCCATGATATCTCTCTTGATTATTTTCTATGGAAAAATCGAGAGATATTTTTTCCATAGAAAATAATCAAGAGAGATATCGTGGAATGAAGATAAATCTTCATTTATCGATATCATCATTTTTTCCCAATTTTCATTTCTTCATCAACAAGCTTCGAATAAAATTTTCGTTACAATAAAGTTTACTTGAATTTAATCTAGAAAGAGTTTTATTATCAAATCATAATTTCTGACAATATAATTTGATGTTTCCTTTTTATTAAAAATATCTTGTTACTAATCCTAAATAAAATTTTGTTGAAGTCTACTTAAAATTAAATAAGAAAGTTTTTTAATTTCAAACTAGAAGAAAAAGAAATTTTTCTTTAGAACCGGCTTATCGTTTTTAGTCCTTTAATATCTAAAAATAGATTTAAAAACTCAATTCCAGGTTTTTTTTTATCAATGATGCTTTAATAATATTAAAGTACTATTAGGGACACCTTATATACATGCAGTCGAGTGCTAACCACCTCGCTCACGTTATATGCCTATTCGGCTACGCGTTAAACAGTTCGTCGAAAAAGGCACCTACTTAAGTCCCTCTTCCTCTTTCGTTCCCCCCCCGGCTTCTGTCGTCGCACAAAACCGTAAATTCTCTTCGCATTTCATTCAGAGGAATAACGAATCGCTTGTTTCTGAAAACGACGATACACGTCGCGGAGGGAAGAGGGTGAGCGGGGGAGTCCAGGGGGAGATCAGAGTTTATCGTAAACGACCAATTTTATTCTCGCCACGAGAGCTATTCGTCGCGCGAAGACGACGTAAAGACGTCTAGACATTATTATTTAGGAGGGAATCGGGCTGCAACAAGAGAGAAAGAAGCTCGCAACTATCCCGCGGGAAACACTCGATAGAACGGGAAGAAAAAACGTGTCATGAGGTTGGTTATCGATGTTAACATTGGGAATGACTACCGGTTATCGCTCATCGAAGTCAGAAGATAGATATATTAATGTTTGATACTATAATATCTTCAGACCCATACTTGTTCAATTCACGTCTTCTGACTTTATATAACGATTTCATAAAATTCATAATAGACAATAATCGAGAATATATATTATACAGGGTAGACCATTTTCAATACACACGAATATCTCGAAAAGGAGAAGTTTTTTCAAAAAATGTTTCAGACTAAAGTTTTATGGCTTCGGGAAAAATAATTACATTATCAATTTAATTGTAGGTGCCAGAGATTTCATCATTTTTTTAAACGGAAGTCGATTTTTCTCGAAATAAGTTGTAGCTGGCAATGAGACAATGTTTTTTATTTATGTATATATTATATTATATAAAGAGTTAACTTAACATTCCATATCAATGCAATCGATAAAGTACTATGAACATATTATTAACAATCTCAAGAATTAAAGAGTTAATTACGAACCAATACGATGAAAAGCAGAACGGGATGAGATCCAAATTAAAGTCAACGTCTGAAACAAAAACATTACACACACATTACAAAAATAAAAACATTACGGAAATTTAAATAATAACAATGTTAACAAAAAAGAAAAGACACCAAGTTCTTTTCTTTATTCGAAATAGGTAAAACGCTACTCGGAACTGGAACGTTACGTTAATAGATGATAAATCACCGATATTTTTTCCTATCTGCTATTTGATTATCTATTCTTCTGCATCATACCCCGCTCTTATCCGATAATATCACAGGGTAGAAACACCACTGCGTCTCATAAATTGATCAAATCGGCCCGTCATTTCCGAAATATCGACGCTCGGCGGAGGGTCTCTCTACGCTCTATCCCCGACATATCGTTCGGTATCGTTAAGAAAATGATAGTTCCCGGCGCGAATCGGCGGGAAAAATGAAACAGCAGGTGCCCGCGCTGGGCTACGCAGGCAATCTGTCAGTAGGTGGGTCCGTGTAATCGCGCAGCGCCAATTCTTACGAACGTTATGCGTTGCGTGCCGTCGTTCTCCGGACGATTTAAACTTTCCGCGTCCTCCCAGCGGCGCAATTAGGGGAGGTGGAGGACGCGAAATTGGTCGAGTTTACCC
Organism: Cephalotes varians; assembly: GCA_037157785.1. Taxonomy (NCBI): domain Eukaryota; kingdom Metazoa; phylum Arthropoda; class Insecta; order Hymenoptera; family Formicidae; genus Cephalotes; species Cephalotes varians. Next base: position 2,202,043 of record JANQDE010000001.1, on the reverse strand, counting down.
AGCATCGACGTGTTTAACATTCATTAATTTACTAGGTCCATAATTTTTCATTCAAACTAAAATTATACAGCGCGGTATAATTTTACTTTACGAGAAAAAGCTGCGCGTACGTGTGTGCTGCGTGCGAAGGGCGCGAGGAGCGGTAGAAGATGCAATTTAATCCCTCACGAATAAGTTGTCCAAAAATCTTCGTGATACCTTCGATGTTACCTAGACGCGTTCCAAATGATATACAGGATGAATCCTGACCGCATGTCGTGAAAACTTACCCTCAAAGGAATAAATTTAGGGCAAAATAAGAAGAAAATGTGTAAGTTATATAAGGAGATCCTGTATAAGGAGTTAAATGCTAAACATGCTCCGAGCCACTTAGTTACGCCGCCGTCTTCCCTCTACTCCTCCTCGCGTGTGGATTAGAGCACGCTAGGCGGGCACTATTACTTTTTTCTTATCCGTCACGCTAAAAGACAAAGGCGCTCTAGCAGGACGCGTATAAATTTCGACCCAATTTTCAGAGAGACTTATGATCATGCAAATCCCCCGCGCGATCGTTCGTGCTCGAAGGTCAGCCGTTTGTTAACGAAGATTTTTCTTGTTCCACCGCCGCGTCGCGCGAAACAAACGATCTACGACGGGTATTGTATGCGATTCAACACAAGGCGTCGGCATCCAAGAAAAAAAATCTGTGCCGGCTCTTTATCCAGGTCGGTTAGGCTTAGCTGGAATAATCGCTTTTCTGAGGAAATCCTTGACACCCATCGCGATTTGCTGTCCGCGTTTCAAGATTGACAATGGGTTCGTTCTGAGATTGAAAAACGGTATGAAAATCCGCAGTTTTGTGCAAAAGCCGCTTAAAATTCTTCCCCAAACTGACATATACTTGCACAAGTGTGAAAAAAAGAAAAATTCACCACTATATTACAAGTTCATGAAATATTCACGATTGTCCTGAAAAAAAAAAAAAAAACTCGGAATACTCATCTCTCTTTCGTAAAATTTTCTAAATAAATAATATTCGCGAAATGAATAGAGCTTTATAAAATGTAACGGCGGAAAATATTTATATCTTTCCCTGCTCAATAACTGTAGAAAAAAGTGAAGTGATAATTTTATTTTACAATCAATATTATTCTGTGAGTTGTATCAACTGTAAGTTTCCATTTTAACAAAAAGTTCAGATAAATATGGCGACGTTCAATTTGTATAATATTACTACACAGTAATAATATTTCCTTACATAATATTTTGTAGGTAATTTAAAAATAAAGTACGTAATAGATTTCTTTCCGTAGGGAATTTTTAAACAAAAAATTGTTTCTTTTTACCAAATGATATAAATTTTTTTATTGTAGATAAACTTTAAATACATTTGCAAAATAAATATTGCAAACGAAATATGTTTTAATTTAAAATTTCATATAATTTCATATAATTCATCTAATTTTTAAAATATATTATAGAGATCTGACTCTTTACGATCATTTCATTCAGAAATATCCCTTGTAACATGTATAAGACATTATTATTTTATCTCCCTTATTTTTTTAGAACGTTAATAATTATATGAGAGAGTGAGAAAAAAAGAATCATATAATCATTATATAATTAATTATAATCAATCGCACTAATGATTACTAGCAATCAGTAATATTGCATGTATTATTAAGCGATATATTTTATACATTATATTAATGCAACCAATGAGAGAAAGAGAGAGACGGTGCATTGGCAAATGCACTTCCCGTAATAGATCAATGATTGATAATAGATGATTTTATCGAGAATCGATTAAACATATTGAATCCTCTGGATAGTAGGAGGAGATTATCATCGCGATTAAATTCTTGCTCTATCAGTCAATCGAGAAACGGCATCACGATCGTATATGACCGCTATTATTGCGGTCTGCCGTCCGGCAACCGTCACGCATAGCTACACGCGCGTAACGATCGTAGGGGACTTCCGGAAAAGAAAGAAAACTCGGGCAGCGTAATAATCCCGTTGGAAACTACAGACGACTATGTGCGCAATTACGGTAATGCGGCGCAAAGACGAAGAGAAAATAGAGAAAGAGAAAAATAAGTTTGTAACTCTAGGACGAACATAATACCGAAATAACATAGATACACAGATAGTTTTAAAGGAAATTACGAAATTGAAAAAGTATCTTTCTTCTAGTATCCAAGCCTAATTTCCAATAATTTATTGTATAAATACAACATTTATTGTATAACTTGCTATATAAATATAACATTTCAATTATTTTAATGGTCAATATATAGTATATTGTACAATATATAAAATCGTCTGATTGAGCAACCATTTAACTGTTTTGCGCGGTATAACGAATGATTCTTTTTGCATTTAAACAGGAAGAAAGAGAGAAAAAAAATAGAAGATCGAAACATTTCTCTTTTGAATGGCAAAATTCTTTGGAAGGACACCAACGGACACGTGTGATGCATACCGGCGCGTAAATTGGAACGTGAAAAATGTAAGGGACAGGCTTAGCAAGCTGTTCGTCACTCTTGTGCTTTCGGTGTGCACACATACACACATACATCGTCGATCTTTCCGTCTCCTCCGCGCGACCGTGAAAAAGAAGGGGCGCGCGCGACACATACACCCCCGAGCTCGAGAGCTCGACGGGTCTCGGCTCTCTCGCGAGTAGTGAACTGTTGCAGCAGCTGAATATTACATCGCGCCGGCACGGTACACGCAATTGGACGTCAAGTTTCCTCCTACGTACACGTGCGCTTATGTCGAGCGTTATCCCGGGGCATAACTCATACGCTCGCGCGGACGCGCAACTCGACGCCCCGCACAACAAACTTACGAGCAGCTAATGTTTGCGTAGTCGCGGGAATTAAGGATGCGCTCTCCTCTCCTCTTCTCTCCTCTCATCTCATCTCATCTCATCTCAGCCGAGCGTAGCCAGGGTTGCATAGCCGGGGTCGCATGCGCCGGCCTCCGATGTTTATGCTCGATATTACGGAAGTTATGTCGTAATAGCGCTTTAGTTTTATACCTTCCGCGTCGTGCGTTATCTCTCTCGCTTCTTCTCCCGATACCTGCCTCTCTCTCCACCTCGTGTCACTTTACGGAGCAATAAAATTACGAAGTCGAGTGACCCATCCACCAGACGACCATCCTCCTCCTTTCGTGGATGCATTTACGAGCGCGATAGCGCGACACCGGCCGAACGAGCGAACCATGAATTCGCTACCGCGAAATAATCATTTTCATCTGTCGCTTTTTATTGTGAACAGACTGTCGCGAATCGACAAACGGCGAGGTAGTTTCCCAAACCGCGATTGCCAATTTTTTGATTGTCGCGCGCTCACAAAGGGAGGTACTAGCTGTCACTGATGACAGATTCCGTTAAATCGGAACGGCGGAAATATTCTCTACGGAGAAGCCGAAATGTGTCGGTTTGAAGTTGAGCGTTTTGCGCCGATCAATCCTCGAAATTTGTTCACCGACATTTCGAAATAGAGAGAAAGAGAGAGTGATTGCATTACGTATTTGGAAATGACACATCGATTGGATGGCGTTATGCAAAAATGATTTAAATAATCCAATAGTAGTATGAAGTAAAACGTAGAGTTACACTTTGTCAATTCAATTACTCCCGCGTGATTATAATTCGTTTTAATCAATTTTGCAGATCAAATTTGTAAGTGCGTAACATTATCCAATTATACCTAAAATTCGATGGGTGAAACGTATAATAAACTGACTTTTTCACTCAGTCAGATGATTGAATGTAAAAGTGAAAGATACTTCAAGCTCCTTTCTTTATTTGGATAATTCAATTTAAAAAGTGTCATCGATAACACACTAAAAGTTTTTTTTATCATTCTACATCAGATAAATTGAAGATTAACTGACCCACAGATATGGTAAATGAAAAATTGAATTATCGTTAAAACTTGACGACTAACTCTCTCGACTCGTGTATCTACCTGATTGATCAGGCGTATGCCGAGTACATTTTTTTTCATATGTAGACACACGATCGAAAGTTCAACGTTCTGCGGTTTAAAAGTTCATTGCCGCGGTATGTACAATAGTACATACAATACGTTACGTTCGCATGCGTTGTTAGCGACAGAATTTGTCGACGTCGACGTTTGGCATGGAATATTTAATACAGCGACTGCAATTCTATCGAGATCATATGTCGCAGAAGTCAATGTCAGTTTCCGACTTCCTTGTTTTCGACATACTGTGTTTTGTAAAAGTTTTAACCTTTAATCTTTTCGCAATGACGAGACACTGACTGATAAACGCTACCCACTGTACGGCGCAGCGCACTTCAAGAGTATTATTCAAAGATATTCTTTTCCCTAGAGTACATAAATTCGCATAAACTGATACAAATATTCAAACGAATAACAGTTTGGTGTACATATTGTCGAGCAAAAAAGAAAAAAAAAGTGTTTACAGCAATTTTATAAAAAATTTTTAATACATAAACTGTTTTTAAAATAATAATTCCCTTCATGTCAGATACTATCTGGTCAAGGTTTAGAAAATTACCCCCCAATTTAGAAGTGCGCAATTTGGAGAATTATTATTTTCGGTGATTATGTTTCTATCGTACCTTGCCCGTTGCCGCTTTTATAATGTAACGTAACACGAAAAAGTTGTATCTCTAATCAAAGTATCGCGTGTCACAAAGCTGAATACTGTTCCTTGTCCTTCTTGCCCAATCCCTATTTTGTAAAGGGAATGGACGTGCTCTTGTGATGCTTTGTTCGTGAATATTCTACAAATATAATAATTAACGTAAAAAATTGTAAATTAAAATATCACATGCCGCAGAACAATGTCATTGATCGATTCCGAATGTCACACTTAATACAATAAAAATTTTAAAGATGATATCTCCTCGTTGCGACTCGTTAGTGACTGCCGATTTTACGGCCTAATGAAAATGATATCGAGAGTAGAACACGGCAAAAAAAAAAAAAAAAAACGCGATAGAAATCGATTAGCCCTGACAATCCTCGACTAATGGCGCGCCCATCTCTCGAGGACGGACCGAGAGATAGAAAAGGAGAGCATCGAGAAGAATCGGCGAAGAATGGCGCTGGAAATTATTGTTGTGATTACACGTTCATGCCGGACCAGGGTTCCGACCGCAGGTATAAAGGGGAAACGAGGACGAAAAAGAAAAAGAGAGTCTTGTCCGAGGATACAATATCCTCGCGAAACGTGCCCGGATTTTATTGAGAAAAGACGAGAGAGAAGCGAGAGTCGCAGGGAGAAAGCGCGGCCGCGCGATCTCCCGTGCTACCACGGTCCCGCAGGCCTTAATCTCGTCGATTATTTCGTTTGGGGATGCCGCCGACAGATGGTGGGTTCGAGAGAACGAGAGAGAATCAATTTCAGGGAATCAGCCCCCCCGGGCTGCGTTCTGCCGCTCGCAGGAGAAGAAGGGAACGGAAATGCCGAGAAACGCTGAGAAGCAATAATCCTGTGTCCGCATTGGCCATCCTTATCGTCCTATCCTCTGCCCTTCTTCAAACGAGAGAAAATTAAAAACTTAAACTGCTGATCGCGGCATTGCGACCGAAATTAATTTAAAACAATGGCACCTGTTCCGACATAGCTGAATAAAAATTCGTGTAGCTTGAAAAATCACGAAATAAATGAGGGAGTCGACGCAACTTGACTGTTGCAACAACATAGTTATAGCAACATTCTTAAAATAAAAAGCTATGTAATTGCAGATTTTAGAATGAAGAGAGAAGGAATAAATATATTCTTTGCATAAAATTATGTTTTCTAATTAAAGCTTTTTAAATGAAATATATTCATAATACTTGTTTTTTTTTTATCACAAGATATTCATTTTACAAGAAGATTTGCTCAGAATCCGCGTATACAACGATCAAATATTTATCTTTGATTTAAGAAGCCTAACATAGGTACATAGACAATATCGTCGAAATGCAGACGCCGTTGAAATTCGTTAAATATTTGCAGGTTCAGACACTGATCCATTGTCTCGATTTCGCGACCCACTGTGATTTACTCGGCGGTTATCGATTATTATATTAGCGGTTCTCACCGGGCCGCGCGGATACCTGGGCCGTCCAAAATCAATTTTTCAAGTTGTCGGCATGCTTTTATCGAGGATGTATTTACGAAGTTCGAGAGGTTAAAGCGCTCAGCCGTAAGTACGTACGCACGCGTAACGAACGGTCGTTAATAAAGTTTCGGCATTTATCTCGCTTTTCCACCGTGATAATTAACTCGGCATATATGTATGTACATATGTACACGTATCTTTCTTTCTCGCGTTGTAATCCCGCGCAATACGCGTGCACGCATCATGCGAAAAATCCGCGCACGAGCGAGTGACTCGGCGGCTCGCAGTTCGGATTTCATCCCGCGGTGGTCTCTCGTCCTGAAAATTACATACTCGTTATCCGAGAATTTCGCGTATGTATGTAAAATGTACTGCGCGTCCGAGAGGGACCGCGAGATGCGGCGTTTGAATGGAACATGCACACGTACACGTGCGGCGCGTTTACGCGCGTCTCCCTCATTCAGGCGCGGCTCGGCGGAGTTAAAACCGTTTTACCAGAAGTGGCAGCACGTGATTACGATGGTTATTCTTGGCTTTGAAGCTTTGATACTCGCATTCTCTCTCTCTCTCTCTCTCTCTCTCTCTCTCTTTCTCCACGAATCCGTACACGTAACTAGGACGCGTCTCCCTGTGTTCACCCAATGCGGGCGAAAATAACGTGCAGTCGAGTATTGGAAACGTGTCGTCTCTCGTTAAATTATAAGTTTCATCACGTGTCGCTTACCGTCCACCATCACGTAAAGCGCATTTTCGGCCGTCATTCAACGATATTTGAACAGTCTCGTTTCACAAAAACATTGAGTAACACAGTAACGGAACATTAGATATATGAACATCATTGGTAGTGCCGGGAAGATAATAATTTTACACGAAAAGATAAAGTGAAAATTGCCACAGAGAGATAAGATTTTTTTACGAGACTTAATTCTTTCAAAACAGTCAATTTTTGAAATTTATCACATCTTTGTTGTTTTTAAACTTCAATTATATATTGCAAAAATATAAATAAAAAATTCAACAAGCTAACAAAAATAATACAAAATATTGAACAAAAAAAATTAGTCACAATATATCAAGAATATATTAATATATTAATATTATTTTGTCTCATTTAACTTAATAAAATTATTTTCGTTAAACAAGATGTTTTTGATTGTTTGATAAACGAAAAACAATATCATATGCAAAATACAAATGAAGGAATAGATAAAGCAGTGAAAATACATGCTGTAGATCTCAGTTATGCTTACGATAAAATTAGGTTAATATAATAACTGTAGTGGCTTTCTGTTAACTATTTCTGTAGGCACTGGCTAAATAGTACAGTGATTATTCAACATACTGCAATGAGACAGTACTAATTGTTCACCTGAATTAATTATAGGATTTTATTCCCAGAAGAATAGTATAGAATAGTATTCATCTGTGCATTCAAGTTGAGCAATCTTTAATTGAAAAACTCGAACAAATATATATTCGCTCGTTATGATTATATACTAAATTTATAGTAAATTTATATTTATATGCGTATTTTCTCTTACATCTGTTAAAAAATATTATACTCAGTTTGCATATCAATAATAAAATTAACTATTATAAGAAAACCAATTGCGTAATCTAATTTATTTCAATTATATCGAAAAATGCAATACAAATTTATAATAAAAACTAAAACAACATGATTGTCTGTTTGACAAAATCGTACTTCAATAGAATATATTTTAAGATTTACGAGTTCTCGAGATGTTCTCCTTTCTGAAGTATCTTTGACATATTTTTAGTTGTTTAATATTCATAAACCATTGCAAAAAATTTGAATATATTCTATTTTTATTCTGTTCCACTTTTTATTACATCGTTACATTAAAAATTTGCTAATTAATGTTGCCAACTTTGTTAATAATACACTTTTTTATAATTACTCTTATTTAAACTGTAAAATAAAACATTTTGCTTCTCATATAAAAAAGTATTTTAAAAGTATAATTTCAATTTTCATAATATTAATTTTATTAATTAAAATAATATTTATTCTAGATTTCCAATTAATGCATATTTTTCTTTTGCTAGATATGACGCGTTCGTGTTTACTTTTTCTACTTTTTCAAATATAAAACAAAGATTGATCTTCGTCCTCTTTTTATCAGTGGCAAATATCTATAGTTTTTTTGCTATTGTTCCACTTGCGCATAAAGATACATGCTTATCCCTACTGTAACTATAGTCCAACAAGTCGCGCGTATACAACAAAATCTGGTTGTTAGCAGTTATCTTCTTGTTCACAATAAAAATAAGATGATAGAAGAAGCGACGGTGCTCACAGAACCCTCAAGAGGGGTATAAACGGTAAGTGGCGGGAGTAGAATCGTCGAGAGGTTTTCAATATAATCATAAAAGTTTACTTTCGCTTTGACGTTGATGCGAGTACTCATGACACAGTAAAAGTCATTATAACTTGCCGGCAAACGTCGTTACGCGTTTATCTACGGTCGGGGATGGACATTTAATACCAGTTGTTTTTGGCGTAACGATGCCACGAGCTTCGGCAACTTCTCTAGGTCAGGATAAAATACGTCTCGGGTATTACGTCGTGCTGCGAGACCCTTACTTAGATTTCAATCCCTTCAGCGCTGAGTTTTCATTTACTATAGAAGAAACTTAAATTCTTTATAAGTGGTTGCTATAGAAAATTTTGAACGAAATAGAAAGTGTTTTCAATATATTTTCAATATGAGATTCTGGATTTTCCACAACTTGCTTCTACAAAAATATAAATGCTTAGGAATCTTGAGAATTTCGGAATGCTCCAATTCTAAGATTTACAAGCAGCGGAGAATACGTCTAAATTATCTACGTTGCTTTCAAAGATACGAAAATGTTTGACATTGAATAATTAAATTAGCACGTACAGTCAAATATTACATAAAACTGAATAAATAATTTCGAAATTTTCGATATTTTCAGCGTTTTGAAAGCTGTGGATTTGCAACAGACAATTTATTCATTAGATGAAAATTTAATAAACGAATAATGCGTAATTAACGGAAAAATATTTACCACCGCCATTCGAAATACAATGCAATATGTTAACAATAAAGTTGTATTTTTCAAATTTTTTCCTGTATTATACGATTACCTTATTAATACAATTATTCCTTTTCGATCCATATAATTTCATTTTTAGTAAAGTTCTCTAAAAACAACAGGGATATTATTTCTCCAAACGCTCTGAATATTCATGATTGATGACGCAAGGAAGAAAAGAATTAAAACATCATTACGTTCGCAGGAATATTTACTTAATTCATTATCGTTTTCCGCGTGTAAAAATATAAGCAAAGTTCGTATTTATGACGCGGAAAACTTGCGAAGAAAAAGAGACGGTAAGGAAACGTAAGACACCCCGTCCGACTTTTAAACTTTGGAATTACGTCTACTTCCGGGGATACACCGGCGACTTAGCCGAGTAAAATAAAAATGTTGCAAAATGCACGGATATTCAGAGACGTTTTGGAACTTATTTAGCGAAACTCCAGCGATCAACTTCCGCACATTGCCAGATTCGCCGGAGAAGCAGAAACAGAGAGGGAAGAGCGCGGAGTCGCGTTCAATAAATTTGTCCGCGCTTTACCGTCGACAATTCCGTCGTACACCGTGGAGAGCGGCCCTTTATATTTATTTAAACAAGAAAGTTAATAAACCTTCCTCTACTTTCAACCAGTTAGAACGAGAAGCTATCCCCTCTTCACCCTCGCGCGATATTTAACACCAAAGTTTCCAGCCGTAGAGTACGCAATTCCACTTTCGGTTATATTTGCGCCGTGAGTTTTCCGCAATCATAACGAAGTTCCCTCCCCGGAAGGAAAGTTATTTAATTCGATATCGGAACGAGAGTACCTTTCTACCGGCGCAGATCCTCGATGTGTTAATTAACGGGAATGAAGTACGTACATATTCAAGACTTTGGCGCTTTCCGATCGTTGAAAGGTACACGTATTATAAGAATCGAATTATTAATTAATGTGTCACGGTACAGTTACATAAAGAAAGATTAATTCTTTCAACTCTAAAAATATGTATTAAAGATTCTGCTATCAAATTCTAAACGATCCTGTGATGGAATTAAATCCGCCGCTCATTCGACACGCTGCCGATTCAATATGTTGAATCAATTCATGTCACGAAATCTTGTTTCATTCTCGCATTTTGCCAGGATTTCCCTACATCCGCCCGTAAGTGGATTATATAATTTTTCTCCAGAAGTGGAAAGAGCCGAGAAAAGCGCAAAAAAAAAAAGAAACTTTTGTACGCGAGTTTATCGAAATTGTGAGCACGTAGATTTTTCACTGCGATATGATGAAATTTGATTGGGTGAGATCGGAAATCGTAATAAAGCGAAACTTCACAAAGATTTCTGATGATTCCCGGTGTCATCGATCCGTTTGCATCTTCCATCTCTGAATTTCGCGATGCTGTATCTACGGAAAACATCGGGGCGCACACACGATGCGAATAACGGCGCAATTTTTCATGATACATGCACCGGATGCTCGAAAATAATTCGACGTTGCGAAGGATGCGAAGAGCAAACCGGAAATAACGAGATCTGGAAATGGAATATCTCGCGGAAAGGTTCGCGGCGAGAGATTCGCGATTTGAGAGAAGAGATTGTCGTGTACCCCGTAATAAGCAGCAAACGTACGTTTATTTTTCGCTTCCCGTCCGTCTCTCACACTGAGCTTGGTCACCAGGGCGTGACCTGATGAATTATTCATACCTGTCAAAGTATTCTGCGAATCGAGTGTCTTTACGGAACCGGCATTTGTCCGATATTTTTTTATCGATAAATGTAAAAATATGGCACATGCTACCAAACTGAACGAATGAGAGCATAGATGAGCAAACGAAAGCAAAGATGAACGAATTGCGACCAACCGGAAATGTATCGCACAAGTTGTTTGTCTTATATTTTATAGAATAATATTTAGCTCTTCTTTTACATTCTCCAGTAAATTGAATATTTTTTTCTATTAAAAATAAAAGAAAAAAATATAAAAGTAATAAAAATATAAAAAAAATAAAAGTTTGAGACACTGACATTTTTTGATTAAAAAAAATTGGAATTATTAAAAAATATTTCTTGACAGGTCATTCACTAGCATGTCTACCTTATCACGCACAAAAATACAAAAAAAAAAAAGTGTCATTCACAGTCGATTTTATCAACCCTTCTAAAAATTCTCGTTAACGAACGTTACATCGACGAGCCATCGATTTTTAATAGCTCGTTAAAAAACAAAGAGACAATTCAACAATTGTCGGCACTGGCGATCGATGTAATAAAAAAGTTTCACGTTTAAGGGATCGTCAAGGATTTAACGGGGGTGTTATTTGTCCCGGTGAGGAAGCTCAGTGAAATCGGCCGTTAGTCGAGCTTTCGATCGCGCTTGAAATCGCAGCGGAAAATATCGGATATCGTGCACGGATAGATAGGAAAGTAAACGAAGCAATATGGGCAAAACTGGAAACACGGTCGATGGCAGTTATGCCGGCGCAACGCAGCGCGTTCAAATATACGACGCGTATTGGGGCTTCGGCCGATTAAAATGCTGTTCTGGGAGTGTTCCGATTTAAATCCAATTATTAATGGCGAATGAGCGCGAGCATTAACGCTAAGTGGCCTCGGCCGCATCATAAACCGTGTGACGTCAAACCGAAATAATCGCGATTGCCCTGTCGCCGCCTTGTCATTCTCGATGTTAATATTCGATGCGTAACGGGCGCGTACGGTGGATTTATCTTATCGCACGCGCGCGTGTCGTGCGTAACGAGTCGATTTAGGGGTGGTTCTATTTGCTTTATCGGCCTTGCTTTCGTGCGATTTAAGATACACGTATCGTTTACTTTGTTATGTCAATATCGTGTGTACGCGTAAAAGCCGTTTTTTTATTCAAATATCAAACTTCTCGCATATATTACATATATTACGCATATATCACATATATTATTAGCATTCAAGTAGTTATAACAAAAATCACGATAAGACCTAAATTCTTGAATGCTTTAATTGCTTATAAATTATCGCTTCCCGTAATTATCGTAAGACTCGTGTAACAAAGATTTAATAATGTTTTTCATAATAACTAATAATTTAATACTGAACGTTAATGAACGAATTGCGTGCGAAAATGTTTCAAGGACCTTTTATTTACTCTCGCGTACGTACATATCGACAAAATTTAGAGCTACCATTTATTTTCCTCTACTCAGGTAGCAAGAATATTAAACTGTGTGAAATACGATTAATAGAAAAGATTTTTTGCGATATAGTAGCCGCGGGAAATTATTGTTTCCCCGAGACCAGATCCCGCAGAACGAATTCTCTTTGCCATGCCTTATTTTCTCAGAGTATGTCAACCGAATACAGTAAAAATATCGGGAAAAATTTCAGCGGTTGCGTTACGCGACCAACGAAGATATAAAAAACCGAATTTAAATTGCATTCCCGACGAGCGCTGCAGCCGCGTATCGCGAGTGCATATAAACCTGCATCTCACGTTTCGTTCTCTCGCGGACAGGCAAGGGATCTCTTCTCTCCTTCCCTCTTCCCGCTCGCTCTCTCTCTCTCTCTCTCTCTCTCTCTCTTTCTCGCTCTTTTGGATAAAAATAAAAACTGCTCTTAAACCCCACGGAGCATTTCGTCATACGCGCTCAATGGAAAAATGCGGCTTGACACGCGCGCGAATGCGTTTTCTGTAACACCGAATAAGCAAACATTATCTCTAAACGCCTTTGGAGGCAAACCATAAACATATCGCGTTTCACGCGGTACACACACCACGCGTATACGCATTACACGCGAGTGGAAGAGAGCCGTTCAACTTACAACAAGCGAGTCCCTTGTATCCGTGGTCCACGGCGTACACGGTGCGGCTCACGTTACATAAGCGTTCCGCAATAATCTCTAGCCTGTGTACGATTCATTACCTTCAGCATCGCCGCAATATTACACCGTGGAAGATAATTCCGAGTTACGTTATTATGTCGCGCCATAGTCGAACTATGTCGTGTAAACGATAACTTGCGGCCGATGATGGAAGAGCCGCTTTCTTCTCGCTTTGTCATACGAATAAATGTCCGTGCCTTATCGTTTATAAAGAATAAAAGAACGTCCGGAAAATGAATCCTCTACGTTCTCTTACTCTCTATTAGTGAAAATAAAATTTTATACTTTCAAGCACACAACACACCAACGTTTTATGCGACGATAAAATGTGCTTACATTAAAGTGTCACATAATGCAATTCGCGCAAATATTCCGTCACTCGCAGACATTAAAGATTCATTCGAGCATGAACTCTGACCTTAAGTGATATAACTAAAAAGAAGACGTTTGCGAAATAAATTTTATATAATTGTAAGAAACACAAAAGATAATAGATTGAGGAAAAAGTCTGTCACTGTAACTTATACAAAGTTTAAGAATTTGGAGAAAAAACACATAATTTTTTATATACTATCAATATTTCACGTACAAATATGTTATAAAATGTTCCTAAATATTTTTACAAAATTCTAAATATTACTACATTAATGGAATCATGCGGAATCTTCATCATCTCGAAAGAATTTACCCTGCAATTTCCAAATAATATTTCACCTATAAATACTTTCTGATGAATAAACCCGCGCCAGCGTTAACCTCCACACGTCGACAATGCGATCAAGTATAAAGAATCGATTTTGTGATAAAAAAGGCGAGACCTGCACCACACGCTTTGATTTATTACTTGACAAACACGCTCGCAACAAGCCAACGTTCGCAATGCGGGCGCTTTTTTTGCCCGGGCGAAAGAAGAAAACTGTGAAAAAAGGAGAGGAAAGAAAAAGGTCGAGCAATTCGCGCCGCGATTACGTTTGCACTGTCACGGCGAAAATCCCGCGATGGCGGCGCAGATACGGATGCGATACGCGGATTTTCCACGTGTGCTTAGACCGGCGGGCGAGCGAGACGAGGAGAGATACCACGGCCGGACGGGAATGCGAAGAAAGACGAGATTCGCATCGAGCCGCGCGAGCGCGAACGCGCGCGGCCGAGCATTTGTTCGAGATGATTCCCAGATGCTTGATCGCTCAAGCAGATATAATCCCACGAGCGGGCAAACGGGATGATTTTAAACAAAGGAAGCCACCCGGTGAAGCATGATCGAAGTTCGCCACGGTACGTGGCCGTTCTCCTCGGCTCGGTGGCGGCCGCTCTATCGGCCTTTAGACGCCTTCAAACCGCCGGGCACGAACCGACCTTCGGTACCGACGTTAAGGTGCGTCCAAACTTGCAATGTTACCGCGCGCTGTCGCATTGTGTCGTCGTAACGTTTACAAATGATGACACGCTGTGCCGCATGTCAAAACTCTACTTAATCAACCCCCGTGCCCGGAGTGATGGGCGAGGGGAACAAAGTGAGCCGCGGCACGTTAGCGATTCGAAAACGAAAAATATTCGGCACGTTAGAAAAAGAATAAGATTCTTTATGGCCTTACTATTCTCAAGGTAACTTACCCCATTAAAGACAGCCTACCCCGGAAGCGGGCGTCGTAAAGAATCGACTCTTATACGCTTCTGCCTCGATTTTTTGGAAGGAGTACGCTCCGCCCATGTACTATGTCAGTTTACGTTGCGGAACAATGGCGGGTCACAACTATCGCTACCTAGAACAGGATTTTGAAGACCAACCCTGTGGTTTAGGGGGCCTTACGTGCGCACTTGTCGTCACTCGATGCCTCGTTCTATTCACTCCGTCGCGATGTACGGTATGTAACGCGGTTAGGTTTACGGGTCTGGACGGTACCTTTACAACGTGCGAGCCCGTAAGACGCTATAGTCTCTTCGGCGAGTTTATAATGTAGTCTTCTCCTCGGCTGCCATAGCGCGCGGTGTTGGTGGTGTCGTTGCCCGTTCTCCGAGGAAACTCCCGAGGCGAACACAAAGGATCCGAATAATGCGGCCGAACATCACCGCGAAACGTCATCGGCTTTTCTTGCGATACGTCGCGACGTTGATTAACACGAACGTTACCATGGTCTTCGGGGAATAATATTACGAGTTGCGATAAGTGGGTCGGATGTAGCCTTCGGAATTATGATAATGACTACATATGTTGCTTTAATTAGGACTAAGAAGCATTAATAAACATTGCGCTTTTGCGTTATACTTTATATAAGATACTTTATATGAGATTACGGCGGATGATCTCGAACATGTTGTGGATAAAAATAACATTTCTTCGATGTCCAGAGAAAAAAACAACTCGGTTTTTTTTTTAAGCCGAAATGATCTAACGGCAAATTATCCGTAGCCTCTCGCGAAAGATAAAGCGCACACGATGCACATTTGACGTACATCATTTTTTCCATTACAAGCGCTGGTTGAGATAGCGCCTGACCGCGATATCCCTGGCATTTAAGCGATTGAAAATTCGAAATATTGGATTTTGGCTGTAGGTCGTTCGAACGCGAAAGTGTGGCACACAATAGCACGTAGCGACGCGCGTAAGCGACCAGAGAGAGCATCGAGCATTTCCCATCAATCCCTTATCGCGCGTGGCGGAATAAGGCCGTGACTTTCGATTTTCCCGCTGCGGCCTTATCGCGTTTCGAAAGCACACTTCCTCACGCGAACCGCACCGGCATACGGCCATCGATGCTAGCGATAATGCGAAGAAAGCATAACCCATTAAGCGCGCTCGCGTTGCGAGTGACGGTGATTTTCGCAGACCTTTTACAGCGCGCTGCATTTTCCACAAGGTCTCCTACGTTCCTTGTGTTCCCGATTCAGGTCATTCGCGCAAATACGTTAGATTTACAGAATCTATATCACCCTGCAAAATACTTTTCATCGAGAATTTCTTGCCATTGTCCTCTCAATGCAACTATATTATTTCCCGTTATTTCCCATTTATCCAATAATGGAGGTCGATTTGTAAGGTCTTCAGAAAATTTTTCAAAAATTCATATTTAAAAAGGGGTAATTACAGGAAAGGCAATAAACTCATAACGCTATAAAAAATTATTTCTGTCATTTATAACTATGGTAATTTCTTTTCAATTTCCTCTATTCTCTTCGTGAACAAAAGTAACATTTAAATTGGTATAAAAAAAATACGTAAAAATTAATAAAAACGCGTGACGTGAATTCGAAACGGAATTATCATCATATTTTCGAAAGGATGGCAAACAGAAGCGCCACTGTTGAGCACAAGCAATTCTATCAATCCTCCCTCAATTAAACAAATGTTGTGGAAAGAGAAAAAAGACAAAGATAGAATGGACCGCATAACTACTCAAAATTAGTATCAAGAGAGAAAGAGACCCTTAGTACCTTTTATATCTGCTCCCGTCGAGTTTAGCGAATAAGTAAGAAAGTTAAACGTAAGAAAATTGAAAGAGAGAACGCGAGATTCTCGTAACACTCGAGATTCTTTCTGAAGCATCGGTTTACCTTCATCTCCATCGTCATCGCTATTACGGCTACAGGGCCATTTGACGTTTTTCACTCTCAAGAAGCTGGTACGGCCATTCTCTCACGCGAACCGGTAACTGTGCCGCGGAGATTATGCAAAGACAGCATCATCGAGCGAGCGAGAGAGCGAGCGAATGCGAGTCTCGGCTCTTTCCGTTCATTCTTTCCTCTTATGCCGTCTCGTGCAATGAGTTTGGCCTCTTCGCTCGATCATACAGATCTGACAGTTTCTCGCTCCTCGACAGAGTTACAGGAAAATAGATTTTTGCCCTTTGAATTTATTACGATATCGATATTACGCTCGTTGCATTATTAACGCGATACGTCTCGAACGCTAATTAGGCAAAGTCCGATTGCGTGCCGTAGTCGTTAAAACGTTACCAATAATTACGCTAGTAATTACGCTATCGTTTATTCGTTGCGCACCACGGTTGCGTTGCCTGCACGTCATTATCGACTAATTGCTTTTCGTATTCGTATGACAGAGAGAACGATTCAAAAAATATTCCAAATAGAGTATAAATTATAGAAAGAGCGAGAAAGAGAGGGAGAAAGAAAAAAAGGGAGGATGTATATGTCCGGATGAATACGTAATTGCTGGTGAGAAACGTGACGCGATGCACGACTAACTGCGGTGGCTCTTCGCACAGCCAGCGAATTAAACTTGAATTAAATTCTAATTTTAATCTCGTATATATGCTTGACTTCCCGAAATCTCCGCAGTAACTCGATCAGCGTAGGTCCGCCCGACGCACTGAAGTTTTAATGACGATTATATATACGTCGTCGAATGTTGCGCGCCACCGAACTTTACCTTTGCTTGTATTACGAGCGTACATAAGCGTCGAATATAAGTTTCGTCTACAATAGATGTAGTAAATGGTGAGCCATAAGAAATTGACCAATCGCAGTCGAACGCAAGGAGAATAATCAACTATGATTAGCCAATTTTTACAACTTACTACACGTATTGTAGACAACATAAGAATCGGCAACACACAAGGCATGATTCTACGCAACTAATTCTGAAATCTGTCTAAAAATTTTTCTGTTTAATTATGTTTATGACTGTTTAATTATCGAGTTGAGTATGTATGAATTGTGGTGAAATCCGGTCTATGATTGTAATGCAACTAAAAGAACGACAATAGAGTGATCCAAGTAAAGCTCCTGTTTTTCGCATCTCGATAGCCATCGAGATTCGGATCTTCGTGGACGTAACAGTTTTTTCTCGGAATTACCTCTAGAATCTATTATCGGCGTATTTGCATTTCCTTCCCGGAGCGGCCACTCGGCACATTCCCGTTGTCGGCATCCCTTTGTTTTTCCGCACGTCGGCACCGTCGTCGATGAGAGTGTTCGCGCACCTTCTGCTCTTTAGAGGCTTTCGAGGACGCGCGCTTCTTTCTCGTTATTTCGTTCGAGAGCGCCTCTCGTTCTTTCACAGGAAAGACCAGCGACTGTGTTGCTGATGATGCGAGAAGAGCATCACCCATCAAGCGTGCCGAGTCGAGCGCGGCGGCGGCGAGTTCGTCTTTGCCGACCTTCCCTCTTCGTTTTTTCTCCCTCGTTACCTTCGACTCCCCGACATTTGCACTCGCCATGCCGCCGAGGCGAGGCCGAGCCTCGTTGGAGAGAGAAAAGGTAGGCACACTTATATGCCGCGCCTTTTGTGTACGGGAGAATGCGAGGAGAGTGCTCATCGCGGCGTGACTCAGCCACATGATATATTCACTGATTCGATGAAAACGTATTTATCACTCGTTTCCTTTCACTTTTTTTCACCCCCTCCTCTCTGTCTCGCTTTCTCCACTGACAGATAGCGCTTGTACCACGCGAAAGCGATCAAAAATTTACAGAACGTAGCGAACATAGCGAAGAGCTTAATAAATTCGAGTCAAGAAAATGCTAATTTTGCGATTAAACTGAATCTGATTTTCTTATCCTAAGCCGCAGGAGTTTTATATCGTAAAACGTCCGTTCAATCTTCCTCCGCAAGAAGAAAATTTGTGCCTGATAAGCTCAATATGCTTAATTCACGGGATTTACAAGCTTATGAATAGTTCCCAAATTATTCTTTTATTTATCTCGAGTTACTTTTTTCCGCATAGAGAAGCCATTTCAGTGACAATGACATAAATGTATCTGTCGACTTAATTTTTAATTTTATGAAACACATTCTTTCTTTTTATTGTCTACATTGATTGACCATTCCGTAATTAAAATGTGTCTTTAAATATTTAAGTTTCGCATGAATCGTATTTACATGTCTTTTGAATTTCATAGAAATGATTGGACGAATTATTGTTGCAAATGTATAAATATTACATAATAAATGAATTATTATAGTTTGTTGACTAGAATAATAAATAAGATATGATCATGAAATAATGTTGATATCATAATATTGTGAATTCTGCATCACGACATAGAAACACATTTAACAATTGCTGAAGCATAATTATCAATCAGCGTTCAAAAAGACCACGGCAGCCACATCAAACTAAAACTTCAACGTAAATTTCCCTTTTTTTTTTCAGAAGTGGAAAGACTTTAATAAAGTACCTTTATTTTCTGGAACGTTGAATAATGAAAGCGCAGTATTACTTCGTAACACGGAAGAGCAACAATGAATATTCCTGGAGTTTCTTCTTCTGAATTGTTTACGATTGAGAGAAATTCCTGCGGGACGCGTAAATATGAATCGTTGTTAAGGCGGTAATTGGATCGTTTGGAAAAATATCCGAATGGCTCGCTGCGGGGCTCTTTTGTGAAATCAAACTCGCCGCAGATATCAAAGACCGAATAACAACAATAACGATAACCGGTGCGCTTTTGCCCCGTGCCTTACTTCGGGCGATCGTTCTCATCCTTCCGTAATTTTCCCGGATTGTTAATATTCAGTGATCGCGATATTGATTCAAATGCTATGCTTGTGTGCAGGTAAAATGTAGAATTCGTTCATTGTTTTTGACTCTGCAATGTTCAAACTTCTCGACAATGGATAGTAGTGCCAAAATGCCAATGAATGAGATTACAATTTTTCAAAATCTTCCCAGAAGATATTTTGTCTATTGCTATAATCTCATATAGTAAAATAATAAAGATATAACAATAATATAAAAATTTCGTAATGTTGTAAAATATCATGGAATATTTTCTGATACCTTCAGCTATTTTTGATTAGAAAAGCATTTTAACATTTTTATATTATATTATTTTTATATCTTTATTATTTTTTCGATAATTATATATTGAATAATTTCGTATGATAATGAAATTATATTTTGAAAATAATTTCAATATCTAAGTTATTTCCAATTCCAAAGTCATCATTATTTCATGATCATATTTCATTTATTATTCTAATCAACAAACTACAATGATTCATTTATTACACTTGTATTATTTGTATATTTGCAATAATTAATCCGATCATTTCTATGAAATTAAAAAGACTACACGTAAATACGGTTCATGTAAAAGTTAAAGCATTCTATTAGGTTCTGTGGTATAATAATGAAACTACATTTTATCTGCAAAACTGCATCTATGCAACTATGTTGCGATGACTAAGAGAGAGAAAGGAAAGATTCGCGTTTCTCTATACAGTGCTTTTATGCGAGGAATCTTCGATGAGGATTCAACGACGTGACTCAACGCCATAAGCTCGCGGAGACGGTTGTGAAAGAATTTTCCCCCGACTCATGGCTTATCGTCTATCATTAAATTCTTCGACCGTTAACGAATGGAGAGGGAGCGCGTACACTATAAACCGAACCAAAGCGGCAATCGCTTTTTCTACCCATCGAATAATTCCCTCCCAACGAAGGAATCGCGTTTGTGTTATACAATTTGTATACACGTCACCGATGTGAACATCCTTGCGAGAAGCTGCGCACCGTTTCCGTCGCATCAAAGTGCATCCTTGCAAACGTGTGTACATTGAAAGCGCATTAATTCACACGGTATGAATTGTAGTCATTTTGTAAACGCAAATCTAATAATTAAAGCTGTTCTGATAAAAGTAGTGAAAAATGCGTTATCTCTGAAGCACGAATATTCGAAGTGGAATCATGTCTGGATAATAGTATATATTATCATATATAGTGTATATTATCATATATTACATATACAATATACATATATATTATATATTATACAAGAATATATATTATTTTAAGAATGATGTGTATAAGAATGACGCAAAGAATGCTGTAAATCACTCTGATCCTTTTTGAAAGTTAGATTAAATCTATAAATATGGATTTCTATTAAGAAAAACTACTTCAATTGCTATGAATTGTTGTCGCTGCTTATGTATATATTTAGTCTGCGTTCCTACATCGGACAAATTAACGCACGCAAGTGCATGGCAGGATACGATGATGTGCATTGGGAGAGGAAAAAAGAGAGAAAGATAAAGGGAGAAAGCGCGTGTTTCATCCGCGTGAGCACGAGGTATTTCTCTCTCGCGGACTCTCGAAATAGTAGCGCACAATCTGGGCTACAAGGCACGTAACGTGGACTATTAGTTCGCTACGCTTCGGCATGCGGCAAAGCGTGCCGTGGAACTCTCGCTACGCTTCGCGACGTACACGGCAGGGCGCGGGGAATCGACCGATACTTTATGCAACGCGCACGATGCATATCGGTATGCCTAGCGATCGCCGAAAAATACCACAAGCATGCGACGTACTGCGGTGTTACCCTCCCTCTCCCTCTCTCTCTCTCTCTCTCTCTCTCTCTCTCTCTCTCCCTCTCGTGCCTCCTCTATTTGCATCGATGCGTCTCGTAATTGCAACGCGTCCGCGAGAATTAATTCGTACGATTGCCCGGCTCGTTTTTTCGTGGCTCGCTTGCTCGTGAGAAAGCGCACGCACTGTGTTTACGAATGCGATTAAGATAAGTGAAGCCAAGTACATTTATTGGACAAACGCATACAGGGTGCTGCAAAACTTACAGGACGTAAATATGAATTATTTACTATTGTATTATCTCTCTCGATTTCTTTTCTATTAATTTTAATTACATGGAAAGAACGAGATCTGAAATTTTGCTGGATACAGATCTGAAAACAATTTTGTTGGAACCTTAAAAATAATGAGCAATGCTGCAAAAAAATTTGATATTCTATCACCTAGTTTGAGCATAATTATTTTGATAGTTCGACAAAATTATTTTTCTGATCTGAATCCAGCTAAAATTTTAGATCTTTCACCAAAACCGTTTTTTCCGTCTATAAATAACTAACATGTCTCTATACGCATCCTTTCGGAGCAAAGAAGATGGCAAATAGAGGATAGCGCAACTGAATTTACCACACACACACACACGTTTGTTCGATATACGGAATGTACCTTCACTTGCCTTAATACATTTTTAATCGTCTCTTTGACGCGCAACTGTTGAGTGTTCTCTGTTGAGCAAGACGGCGACGTCCTTTGTACACACGCTTGCCGCTTTACCTTAATCGACGCATTGTGTATGTGCGCTCCACTCGCCTCGTCCCCTCGCAATTTCGGATCTGTGAAAATCTGTGAGAACGCGACGACAAACGACGGGCTGCGAACGTTGGGTGGACAAGCGCGAGTAACGGCGAGGAGCGTAATCGCGTAAATACCAAAGACATCGTAGACGGCCTTCGAGAAGATTTTCTGCCACAAAAGCGGGAGAGAGAGAGAGAGAGAGAGAGAGAGAGAGAGAGAGAGAGAGCCATTGGCAACGAAGGACAACGGAGAGAGGATTTGCCTCACGTCCCCTCGATCTGGTCGCAACGGTACGACGTTCCAAATGGACTCGCATTCTAGTAAGACATAAGGTCATCGGATTTTTCAATTGTAAAAGCGGGACGCGACCATATATTTTAAGCTGCCGTTCTATCCGGAATATCTTTTTCTCATTCCTAAAACTGCTGGTAAATGCAGTCGTAGATACAAAATGTAAAATTACAATTCCAAATACAATTCAAAAGACATTTTCTCACGATATTTTGTACGCGATAATTCGTTAGCGAGAACTCGAATTTATCGAATTTAATTTGCTAAAGTTGTAACAATAAATTTGTCAGAGTGGACTTTGATTTTCACATTCGCGCTTCGTTTCCCTACCTGTTTCTGCTTACCTTAGCGTTAAAAACGAATTGCCACCCTAGGTAAGACAATGGTGAATCGCCATCGGGCATCGCGAAACACTCACTACCAGCACGCCAATTACAATTCTATGCGCATTATATGCTCATTAGCGTGGCCGTATCTCCCGGGGCAGGGGCGGCGCGCGGCGCTCCCTTATGCATAATAACCAGCTGCCTGGCAGAATCCCCGCGGCGCCTCCGTCCCGATAACGTTACATTATTTCCGTCTAATTCACGCGAATCGATACGATAGTCCATCCATCAACGTTACGGCCGCGCCGCGCCGCACCGCGCCGCGCGAGCGGCTCGTTAAAAATGCAGCCGAAATCACGTCTTGATAAATGTCATGTCCGATCGGTGAACACGCCCGGCTTCGTTAAAGCGAGTTTCATAAGTAACGGATAAACGCGCTGCAGTCACCCGGTGATGCATCGCGGCTCATTCGTCACTCGAGTCTCTCTGAGAAACGAAGAAACTCTCCCGACGCGGAGGACGACTGTGTACTCGCGCGAGCGTGTAAACGTTATTACAAAGAGGTGTAATACGGAACGACGTAATGTAACGACTCTCTCGTTATCGCAGGAGTTTACATATCGTTAGAAGTTGTACCGCGCGAAGAAGGTGTTAACGTTTCATTTGGTAAAACGAAATCAATCTTTCCTTAGCAAATCTTATCTTCGAGATTTCTATAAAAGTGGCGTGCTGCAGTTTAAGAAGTGCTAACTGTCTGTTATTTTCCTTTTTAAATGTTAAAAGCTTCGTGCTTTAACGCGTCATTCTAACTAAGCAGGCTCTTATTTAACTTTTCATGAAATACTAATGAAAACTCACTTAGGAATATTGGTTCATATTCAGATTTTAATATTAGTGTATATTTGTAATTCATAAAAATATTTACATAGAAATAATGGTTTAGAGCAATGACTCTTTAAAAAAAATATTGAAAGAATCAAAATCTAAAATTCTTTTGGCATTTTTAAACTTATTTAAGAAAAAAAAACATCTTTGTTTTCGCTAATTAAAATATTCCAAATGCGAAGCTTATGTGTACTTTGAATTCAAATTCTGCTCTATAACTTTTATATTGATGGTAAGAAAGATTGCTAGTGACGTAATATTTTGTGAAAAGCGTAAAATACAAAGTCTCTTCGTTTCCCTTACAACACAAAATACTTTTCATTTTCGCAAAATGGCTAATCCAGATAATAATGTTAAATCTTCTTTCTGCAGTAACCGAAGGTCCAAATTATCAAAAGTCTTACAATTCTCCCTCGTTAAAATTCTTTCCCGTAAGTCCCCTCGTAACATCAAGATGGTCCACGGAATAAATAGCGGGCTTGAGAAAGAAAGTATAAGCACGTACCCGACGAAATTAAGTAAACAGCCATTGTCTGCGAGATGACGCGCGATATGATCGACGAGAGCAGCTATTGAATCAAACGGGGGGGGGGGGGAAGGGGGACGGTTTGTGGACATAAAAAATTCCTTCCGAGTCGTGGAAGCTAATGAGACCCGCACGAACGATCGTCGATGAATGGTGTCGGTTTATTTTGGATTTCGACTTCGTCAGAGGGCTGACATCACCACATCGTCGCTCGATCGCTGAATCGAACGACCAACAAGATACATTCGATCATTCGAACGAACTACCAGATGCTGCAGATGGACAGACCGGCTACTAATCACAATAGAGGTCCTTTCTCACCTATATACACGGTGTCTCAATTCCGCGCGTCCTCTTCATCTTTAGAATTTGTCTTAACAAAGTGGTATCTTCTTTAAAGCAAAGAAAATTTTCCTTAGCAAAAGAAATATTCGACGTTGCGTTTCCTAAGATTTTTTTTTACGGACAATTTTACATATTTCTTTCTTGTAATCTAATTTTTTCCTATCCTCAATTTAAAATTCTGCCAAACACTACATTTATAATTGAGAAAAAAAAAAACACAAGATTCTTCTGTGTTTATTATCACATATTTTTTTTACTTCCCTACTTACATATTTTTTTTACTTACTTAATTTTTTTTAGTTGTCTGGCCTTGACATGATCTTGTCCTTCAAATAGATTATTTACGATCAATTTTATCTTATATTATATTGTTATAATGCGGATTACGTGCGTTAGAAGAGTTTCGACCGATATTCTACCATTTCTTGAGATGATGCGGTTATCTCTAAGAGTAATACGTTGACGTCACATCAAAATGTCAAATTATATGTTATATCACTGAAGAAGGCTAAGTACAGCCAAAACGTTTGATACCATTCGAAAGATGAAATTAAAGTATTCTTYCTTTTAATTATTTGTTAATTATTTATTTTATAAAATCCATTTAGCTCGTTCTGGTCGTGAAATTTATTATTTGCGTTTGCAAGTTTTTCGAGCGAAAATTATATTATTTTAATTAATTTTTTTTACTTGATGATGAATTGTCAAAGAACCCCATTGGTTTCGGTACTTTTCTCAAGAACAAAAATCCCCTCGAAATTAATCCAAGATCTGTGTGCAAAAGAGCACAGAAAAATCTAGAACACCCTGTATAAACGCTAACAGATATAATTCGAGCGTTTACCTGCACGCGTTTGTAGAGCTTTAACTCTGTGTGCTCGCCTTCTGTGCTCTTCCTTTTCTCCATTTCGCCAGGTAAGCGTGGTGGTGCACGCGGCGCACACGAAAACGTTCCCGCAGTCCCCGTGTACGTATCGCGGTCTTTGTGCACTGGACCGCTGACAGGAAGAGCCAGGCGTGACGACATAATTTTCGTCGTCTTCCTTACCACCCACGTATTCGCGTTTGTCGCGAATAAGAAACCGAAAAAAAAAATAGCAATAATAAGAGACATTCGCGAGATAAAAAGTTGCCACGGTGATGAAAATTAACGATAGCGAAATTTTCGTTCGTCGTGTGCGACGACGTTTCCTTCGCCGTGTTGTGCGCGCGTGAATTTATCGTGCGTGAAATTCGTCGCGCTCTTTTCCTCACGCACTCGCCACATTTGCATTCAACGGGGCGATCCCGCGATTCTAATTTGTCGCTCGCGAGTCTCAAGAGACAGCTGAGAGATTAGCTCGTCCTCATTCGGTGTACACGCGAGGGATAATATCTTATTCTCTTCACACGCGCGTGCTCAGGAATTGACGTCGCGTGCGCGCGTCGCGTCGAAATAACGCGAGTAAAAAATGCATACGCTTTTACGTTGCGGCGCGTTAGCACACCGTCTACTACATTTTTACGTCAAAAGCGTGGAGTTCGCTTCAAATCCTCTTATCATCCTTCCCTTTATCTTCCCTTCTCACTCACTCTCTTTCTCTTTTTCCCTTTCTTCATTTGTCTTTTTCTTTCTTTTTCTTTTCTCGCTCGCGGCATTTACTTCGCTACCGCTTTCGAGCATTAGAACATGCCACCTTTTTGGCAGCACGAACGGGCGAAATGTTTCTTTCCACTTCACGATTTATTTTGGAAAATTCCTGACCGCGTAAAGGGCTTTTTGTGGCGGACTGTCCATGCGTTCCAGACTGGTCCGCGAGAAGAGGCTGAACTTTTAGAACCGTGTGTATTATGAATGAACGGCAGGGCCGCGAACCATATGGCGAGAGTGCGAGGCGGAGTACTCTTGTATGTGTACGTGAGAAAGAGAAGCACGAGAAGAAAAGAAGAGAAGAAAGGGAGAGAAAGAGTGAAAGGGAGGAAGAGAGATCGGAGAAGAGAGGAGCATGCCACGGCAGATTGAACGATGACAGCAAAGTCGATGGCTTCTTAGGGCCATTTTATATAGAAATCCAACGTAGCGCGTAATGCAATTTGGGACGTGACAAATGTACGGCAGGTAAATTCCCCGGGACTCGCACGATGCCGCGTGCAGCCTCCTATTATTGCGACTCTCAGCTGCTCTCGCATCGCTCCCGATAAATTCAATGAAACTCTTAACCGATTAATAGTTCTCTTCATCGCAGCTGGGTTATTAAAACGAAATATACAGGGTGATCCATTATTGGTAATACAACCAGAAAAAATTAATATTGCATTTAAAAATAAGTCTTCGTTTATAAAATTTTTACATAATAATGACTATAATTATTTTTTATATTATACAGGATGAATCATAAATGTGTTTTAAAAATTCGTTCGAAGAACAAATATTCCTATGAACAGTTAGACAAATGCTTTATTGTCAAAATAATGGACATAAATAATAATATCAAATAATAACTTTATTTACAAATTCAAGTAGGTATCTCTTTTTGTTTACAAGAGATGCTCAAAGTGTCCTCCATTATTTTCCACACATGCCCGAGCACGACGTACACATAACTGACGCATTCGATCGTAAATAACAGGATTTCCACGGATCATTTGGCAAGCATTTGCGAACTAATATTCATAGAAACATTTCTCCCTTTTTATCCAGAAATACGTTCACGAAATTTTAAAATATACTTATGACTCATTCTGTATTTATATTTTATATAATATATATTATATTTTTATATTATATATATATATCTTATATATTTTATAAAGAATAAAATATTAAGATTTTTCGTCGAATTCCTTCGTTGTAAGGCTTTTCGTTGATATATAAATTCCTTTGTTACAATACGGGCTAAATCCTTTCAACGGAATATCAGAATTCCAATATAGTTTTGATGACGAGCAACTGTAAATTGAATTGAATTTGTTATTACTAATCCCCGGCTAAACGCAACACAAACGTATATTTACGTAAAGTGAATGCGACGAATTTACTATGTGGTTTGATGCAACTCACGATTGAAGCGTTCCACTTGATTGTTGTTTGATCAATTCTTGCTCCTTCGGATATAACGTGTTTATAGATACTACCAATCGATAAAAAAGGGATACGCGAGGCATCTTAGTAGACGGTCGAAAGCATTAATTGTAACAAAACGCAAGTCCACTCATTCAGTTAAACGACTTTCACCGCCTTTATCCGTCTGCCGAGCGTGCGATATAACTCGCACGCGTTACACTTTTAATTACAGCGGAGCTGAAAGCGCGTGAGGAAGAGTCATTATGCATTCCCTGCGAGAAACGGTGCGTACTGTGTAATTTGAAATGCAATAAAAGCGCCCCGTGTAGACAGGTAAGTCGTAAAACCGCAACAATGCATGTATGCATATCTCTTTAATATGGATCTCAGTGGGATGTGCGCGTCTCCCTTAAACGCATAGTAAATCAATAAGTCTCACAAAGTAACGTCCGTAAAGCATAATATAGTATATGACAGAGTATCTCGGGTTTTTTTTTATAATGTAAACACTTTTAAATCTTGATTTTAGTACAATTATCTCTTTGATCTTTCGAAATGGAATAAATATGAAAGGTAACATTCATAAAACGTAGTGTGTTTTTTCAGAATATAGACATTTTTGAATATTAATCTGAATTTCATTGTTATCTCTTTATCTTTCTAGAATGGATATTGTAACGAAAAATAAAGAACAAAAAAGGAAATGGTAAATTGTTGGCTTTCAAATCGAACGTAGAAATATATTATTAGAATTAGAATTTCCGAAATCTCTTTCCATCTTTTTCAGATATGTTTTAATTGTTGAATATCAATTAGATCAATTATTATAATCAAGGGATCGTCACAAGTGCGCTCGTTCATATGATATGATAACTAAATAACTATATTCATTATTATACGCTATTATCGTATATGCTTCTATATTAATATGTAATATGTGTGTTAGCTATAATGCTTAATTATACTATCAAAATAACACGTCATTAAAGAGGAGGAATTTTCAAAAGACATTTACATACAAATTGCACCATTAATTAAAAATATATAATTTAGGTATAATTAATACCGATTATCACAACCATTACCAAAAAATGTGCTCATCCGTGTGTAAGGAGTAAACCGCAATACCAATTGCAATCGTATGCCGTTTCTCGCGTTTAATGCACTCTCTAGCCCGATATAAATGCTAAACGCGTATCCCCGACGAGAGCTCTCGCGCTCCCGCACGCGAGCGCGTGTTTCGGCGAGACGTTCATCCGGAACCAGTTTGGCGGGTTTTTCGTTACCTTCATTGTGACCAGCGCGGCACCAGAAGTTCGTGAAAAACCGTGACGAAGGTTGATGGAGAAAAAAAGGTGCCCCTGCCGCCGCCGTTGCTGCTGCTGCTGCTGTTGCCGCTGACGGCGTGTCCGGTGCTTGTCTACCGATGAATTGCGGACAAGCTTCTTCGGTCACATTGCATATCGCCGGAACTTGATATATACGCACATGCGGGCATGCACGCACACATACACGAATACACATGCGTGTACGGCATTGTAAGGGATCTCACGACCAGGCTTCCGTTGCCCATGAAATTAACATCGCGCCGACGATCCACAAATCGAGCGAGTTAATTTTCTAAGAAATTCGTTGAGCGACAATTCCGGATCTTTTCAGGTGCAAATACTGGCCCGTCGACTCGACTAATACGTAAATATATCGTCCGAAGATATTCTCTTTTCCTCTCTTCGACGACGCGACGAGAGTCGTTATTCTAATTTTGTTGTTTGTTTTTCGCATTTCGTCGTGAATCACTCTCGCGTCGCTGTCGAGCGAGACGAGACGAGAGAGGCGGCATTTAAATAACGATTACCCATTCGCGACGACTGCAAATTGAATGCAATTAAATGCCTCGAAACCGGAGGAGGGAGGGAAAGCTCGTTGTACCGAATTTATAATATAATCGTCGCTTACTTTATCTTCTTCGACTTCCGGCGTTCCTCGAGAAAAGGACTCGCCCTTCTCGCTGAATAATGTAAGACGAATATGTAAAGTCGCATTCTTTTTTACTTTTATCGAAAACTCCACAGTTTTTAATATACAGCAACCTCCGAAAGCAGAATATGAATAACCCGGTTCTAAGCTAAAAAAAGATGGCATAACTTTACGCTACAAGATTTAATGGCGACAGAATTATTTAGTATTACAAAATGAAAATTAATATTTGAAGTTATGCAGTGAGCACTTTGGCAGACGAAATAGGTAACTAGACTCGTATTTATAGTCGATATTAAAAAGCTAATTAACTATTTAAGAGTTAATTTACCGCGTGAGCCGATAGTGCGAAGGAAATATTCGCGCCTGTCTCCTCGTACCTGACGCGATCGCGATCATCTCGATG
The DNA here is from genome assembly GCA_037157785.1 of Cephalotes varians. NCBI lineage: Eukaryota > Metazoa > Arthropoda > Insecta > Hymenoptera > Formicidae > Cephalotes > Cephalotes varians. Next base: position 2,172,136 of record JANQDE010000001.1, on the reverse strand, counting down.
AGTAATGCGACGACACGCGGAGAGGTCTTGCCGCTACCTGCCGACTCACCTCGCGAATGACAACACGGCGTGCGGCAGCTTAAGTACACGTAGCGCACCTTGCGCTACCAAAAAAACAAACATCAAGGCCGCATACAGCTTCGTACGAAACGTCTAATAAATTATAAAATAACAAAATATTTCACTTTATATTTCATTAATATTGATAAATGAGGTGTTATTTCGCACTTTGCGCTTCGTTTCGCGGATCATTAGTGCCGTCTGAGACAACGATTAATACTGTTCGAGAAAGCATTTAATATTACTTGCTAATCTTAATTAAACAGAAAATTTGTTTCGATCCGATTGCTATTTATATATTATGATATTTATATACCTATATTATAATTATTGATGTATAAATAACAAATTTTAATTGTTATATACGAATTATTTCTTCATAAATGATAATTTAAAACCAAGAAACAAATTAAGAAACAAACGCGCGCGCATACGTTTTATTTTAAAAAATCGATTCTTGAATTACGAGAAAAAGACTCAGACTGTGTCTCGAAATAAACTTCATTCTTCAATTTATTAATTTAAAGCACACTCGCGATTGCAAATATGATATAACGAAAACTCAATTGACTTTTAAGATCGATTTATTAAATGCTTTATGATGTCAAACGTTTTTGTTTGGCAGAAATGCGGTTATAAATAAGAGAGCTTTAAATATTTCCAGTCAATTCTACTATATTTTGTGTTCTATATTCTATTCTATATTCCAGATAAAGTGTGGAAAGCATAGCATCATGAATTGACGAAAATTTCTCAACTGCGTTAAGATGATTCGCCATAACGCAGCAGTTTTGTCTAAATAAAATTTCTAAATGATATCTATCAATTATTAGATAAATCCTTTGAAGCGCAAATGTTTTATATAGTTTACTTTTTTTCAAAAATATAATGAACGAGACACCGACATCGTATTGAGGAAACAAATCGGAACATGTTACCCGATTATTTTCAAATGCGACGAACATTATCGAAAAATCGATTCATATGCATTCCAAAAGCCATTTGACTCTTTATTTGTATAAAATTCATACATATGCTGAATATATAATATTTCATGTTGCAATATTTCTACATTATAATTTAAAAATAATTGTGCATTTTTGTGAGCATATGTATGAATTAATTGATTGCTTCGTGCACAATTATATTTCCAAATATTTTTAAACAAAATACAGTTAAAATATTTTCTCAATTATTGAATAACTTCTTTTTAAATTTATTTTCGTAAATATACTACTAAGATGATTCTCTATATTTGTTATTGTTTTGCCAAAATACTATTTCGAAATTAATTACGCAAACAATCATCAATATTTTGCAAAAGGTCAATATTTCTACAATTTAGTTTAAATATATAATCATAGATTACAAATTTTAGCAAGATTTCTTCATATAATTTTATAAATGTTTTCCTAGGTGTAGAAATTATTACAAGTTCAAAGACCTGTATCAAATCGGAAGATATTGGAAATGTTGCTATGTCGAATTTAGCCGAGATGAAATTGGCAATTTATTGGAATTTGCCTATTGTTTGAAATATATATCCACAACATTTCATTGAAACGCACAAATAACATGTAACGTGTTACAAATTTTTTTTTTTTTTCGATCACCGAGTGAAGCAATGCGTTTCGAGCAATCCGATTTACTCGGTATCCGCTATACGAAACAGTATTTCCTCGTTTCTAATTTCGCGACGTACATCTCGCGACACGTTGCGAGAGTAAATTTCGAGCGCTGGGTGAATTCTGTTATTACCAGTAACATGTTCGTAGCCATGGAAGATACGATAACCCCGGGATCTGTGTCATCCTATATGTACATAGGGTGCCCTAGAAACCCCGTCTTTATTGACGATAACTGTGACCAAAGCGCAATAAATGCGTTTTGAAAAAGTCGATGCGGCCCAATAATTTTGGAGACCCACAACAGCTGATAATAAAGGAAAAGCTGTACAACATAAACTAACGTTGTTCATTACAGAAAGAGATATGCTAAGCCAGATCCAAGCAAATAAACACGACTAAACGATGTACTTGCGTTTGCACTCATTTGAGCAAGTTATTTATTCATATTTATTCGCACTCGTTTGCTTGATGTAAATCCGGCTTGGGAAATATTATCTGCATCTGAAAATTGTTTCTTTTCTGCGTTATTATGTTTTGTAATATCTTCTTATTCCTCCTGAAATTCTATATTTCGCATTACCTCCCGACTGCCCCAGATTTTCCTATCACCTACACCAGCGCAAGCATTCGTTTCTGATTTAAAACAGTTTCAGAACGACGCCGAGAGCTGCCAGGAATCGAAAACATAAAACGCACCAGCGAGACCTCTCCGAACCGTTTTTATGTCGGCGTCGTTACGGAAATTCGAGAAAATCGGAAGTCGATGGTTTTCACGAATGAGAATTAAATCGACAGTGATGCAAGCGACAGCGAATCGGTAACAGCGGATAAAACGTGCACCAAGATTACCGCGCGACGTCACTGATATCCCTTTTTTGGCGGTAGGATCTAACAACCTTTAGCCGAAAAAAATACAAACGATCGCGGTGGTTGCGTGGCGCGGTATGCCGATCGCGAAATTCCTCGATAAATAATCCCCGGAGCTCGCGAATGGGCGCGCAGGTACTCGCTGATACTCGCGATACGCGCTCCGCACACGCCCGCACACGCTGCATCCGCTCACGCGTGCACGTTGCGCACGCACACGCACGACGCGGCGCACACATCGCCTCCTCGTTCATCGAAAAAACTCGGAAACCGGCCGCGCGCGCTCGCTCGCTCCCGCGACGGCTTAAGTGATTTGCATGCGCGACAGGTGCAGCGCGCGAGTCGGTGTATTACGTGTTTAATTCACGTGTCTCGCATACCCGGCGTTACGATTCCCGCTGATTTCCATAATGCAACCGGGACACCGTACCGCGCCCCGCTGCGCCGTGCCGTAGAGAGGATCCGCCCCGGATCGGCGGTCGTATTTTTCGGCGCGCGAGACAGATCGCCCGGCGTTTACGCGCCCCTATCGATCGCGTTAAACGCGTGTCACCGACGCGCGGGATGGCCGAAGCAACCGACGATGTACACCATCGAATCCGTTGACATTCGCGTATTAACTCTTTGTGCTCTCAGACCGAGAGCTCGATGTACCGCGGATTATTTATTTATTTACATTATCATTTCAGTAAATAATTATTTCTCTTTGATCAGTATGGACGGGAAAGAAAATGCGGTTCACTCGCAGTCGTGTTAGTGAATTGTTTATGATATTTTGATGTGCGAATTGGCTCTTTTTTACCGTGTGATAATTTAATTAAAGCCTAATTTGCAATCAGATCCACGTCCAATAATAATATGTAATTGATAATTATAAAAATCAAAGAATACATACGCGGTGTTATCTTGCACATGTAACGAGATAAATGAAGTGCGCGTGATTCGTGTACATTGTGAAATTGCACTGTCGTTAATTAATATTATTATGCTAACGAAAATGCTTTTAAATCTATCTTAAATCGCGGTAAAAAAAAACATTGTATTTAATTGCTTGTAATTAAATCAATATATTGTTATCTTTCTTAAATTAAATCTCAGTCAGACAAATTGGATTTGTTACACGATTGTACATGTTGTAATGCACAGTATTCGTTGAATGTAATTAAGAAAGTTTTAAATATAAAGACAGAACGAGAGAGAGAGAGAGAGAGAGAGAGAGAGAGAGAGAGAGAGAGAGAGAGAGAGAAAGAGACCCTGTTATGTTACATTTACATTACATTACAAGCATAATAAAAAATAAGTTTGTAACGTCTGATTGCAGTATAAATTGTATCATATTGCCTTTATACCCTCCAACTACGACAAGCCCTTCAGTTTCGCCGAGTTTCCGATTAACGGTGCGTTATCGGTTCCGCTTTCCAAAGACGCGACGCGTGACAATGACAACACTCGCGCGCTGGTAAACGTAATCACCGGGGAACGATGCCGGGATTAAACAAGCAACAATCTCCGGGGTATGAATTTCATCGAGCGAATATCCACCGCACATCGGCTGCGTTCCCAGCGGGGATCGTTGAATTCTAAGTATTCCGTCGCTCCGTCTCGTCTCGTCTCGCCGAGCGTGTTCCGAATATACGCGGCTCCGCGAACGCCCGAAACAACAAACCAAAAACGGAAAAAAAAACAATCGAAGGAGAGGGAATGAAGGAACGAGGAAAGGAAAATAGTTGTAAAACAAAGAGCGCGTGCCCTCCTCTTTTCTCCCCCGTTCGCTTTAAAGTTCTAACGACCGGTCCGGCCTGATAAAGCGTGTGTATATATACGTGTACAATGACGGCGATGCGGGAGAGGAGCGGTGCAGCGCGCATGTGCACGCGTGTGTGCACGCGGATGAAAGTCCACGGGGTCATCCACCAGTAGGGACGCCACGATGCGCTCCGCTCAGCTCCGTGCCGCCGCGCCGGAATTACGTTCGACGTTGGATTAATGTACCGAAAACTCGTTTACGTGTTTTGCCATTGCCGTGTACGGTAGCGGGTAAGCCCGGAGACGATGATGGGGATCCTGGACGACACGGCGCGACGTGACGCCAGGGGGAGTCCTGGGAATGTCCTGGAAGAACCGTAATGCCGCGCGCCGTTCGACCGATTAGGGACCGCGATTCGAATGCCATCGGAGTTTTCTTCCGTACGCGTAGCACGCGGATGAGAATCGAATCGCGTTTTACCGAGCGAAAGCTGCCCCGACGGGAAAAAATCTGTGGCAGTAGCCCAACGGAGTGAACCTTCTCCATTTTGTATTTGTGTGATCGTCGGTGCGGTATTATTAAACGCGATTTGATATCAATGTGCGGAAACGATTTAATTCTTAATTTAACGTATATTACAAGACGTTCTCTACGATTCGTGACTTAAATTTTAATCGCATTCTCCGAGTACAAGTTGGACTTTTCCTTAGCGAAAGGCTTTTGGCGAATTAAACTTCAGAGAGTGCCAAATAGATAACAAAGTCACATTCTTTAGCTAATTTCAGACGGACTTTACTGTAATAGAATTTTAGAAGATTTACTTGCAAAAGTATGTAATATTAAGAATCGGAAATTGCAACGAATGATGATCTTTCTCGACATTTTCGCTAAATCGACTTTAACTGTAAGCATAAAATGAAACACTCGACTACATTGGTCAGAGAATTTACTGTTAAACTTAAAATTACTGGTAATACGAAGCATTCTTAGATGTTGTATTTTCAATTCTTCATACCTGTAATTATATTCCTAAAGATATATAGTTGCATTTATACGTATATATTTTCTCTTGTGGAAATATACCTGTAATTTATATTTTAAGCGATAAAAGATCTCCCTTACCAGTTTTCCCATGTCGTAAAACTTAAACGTGAAGAAACTGATCATACGGATAAGAAAAGGAATTTACGCATGTTACCCTTTACGTCACGTTAAACTTGCTTCTTCAAAATTATCGACAAGACAGAAACGCGTTGCATTTACGATATATATTATCCAGATTCGTTACTTCCACGTAAATCAGCATGAAATAACGATGTCGTAAATTAACAGCTAGAGAAGGCTTAATTGAACGCCCCTTAAAATTTCACTCGTCTTTATTGTGTCTCGATCCTAGGCTAAGTGGACAACGTTTCCATTTAAAGGGTTAAGAATTAAAAATAATAAAAGATCTATCCGTTCGTTCTTAGGTCTGTACTGTTCTGAGTCATGTTAACAGCAATTAAATACTTACAAGACGACGAAAGTTTACGATCGTGTCGAATCGTCAATTACTCATGCGTACGTTGAAAATGCCGAACAAGCACATTTAGTGCCGATCGAACGTTACAAGTTGGAAATTAGATCAAAACTCGATTGCTGTACGTAGCGATATATATTGTTCAGATTTTCTTGCACACGTAGTCTATATTTTTAATTCCTGACAAATCGCACAAAGTTAATGTTCGATTGTCAAATGGAAAGTTATCCAACGTATCCAAGGTGGAAGTTTCAGTAACAATAAAAGAAATTGCCCATTTCATACATAAAACAAACATCGTATTATATTTAAAAAAAGTTGCATCTCCATGGTCATTCAAGAGATTAACGGAAAAGATTAATAAGAATAACATAATATAAACGTTTGAAGGCATAGCGAAGACGCAGCTTCCTAGATCTTTCATTTTGCAATTAAAAATACCGGATTCTGTAATTAAATCTGGTAGTTTTACGAGTTTCGTGGAACGTTATACGATAACATAAAAGCTATGCAATATATGATGCAATATATTTTTTAAGTAAATTCCAATCTTTACTATAATTGCCATATTTATATGATTGCCATCAAGATATAGAGATTTCGATACTTGATAAGAAACGCGATACAGATATAAATAATCTCAGCGATATTGTCGAGTTCTTTCAATCAGTAGTAACGAAAGTCGCTTCTAAAACTGGCAAGTTAGAATCACCGAAAAGAGAAAAAGTAACAGCAAATAATGAGACGAGTACTCCCGTCTCGCTCTGACGCCACTTCCGTGTTATTATGTAAAGCTAGTATTCGCTATCTTTTCGCATGGAAGGAAATAAAACCAGCGAGAAAGAAAGGAAAAGAGAAAGAGAGAGAGAGAGAGAGAGAGAGAGAGAGAAGAGAGAGAGGTGAAGGGAGTGCAGCCGTCACGTCGATTCCAACCATTTCTGGATAGCTCTCCACGGTGGTTCGCAACGGTTCAATTGGATCAAGCCCGTCGCTACGCGCGATGCACCTTGCACAGGATCTGCACGGACGATTCGAGCTCGTTGCAGCTCGAAGGGCGCGGTCGAAGAAGCGCGAGACGAAGAAGACGGGAGAAAGGAAATCGCGTTATGAAAAATCCCGGCGCGGCTAAAGCCGGAATTTAACACGGTTCGACTCATGGTGGACCATCCTGAATCGTCCCAGAGCGGGCGCATTGGACGAACGAGTTTTTGTTTACAGTAACATCGAAGGATTAAACCACCCACAATGCATTCCACTGTCGCTTCCACACGGGGCGGCCGGGACTTTTGAAAAAAACCGCAACTGAAGAATGCACGACGTCCCTCCGCGCCGACGCTTTAAATACTTCCCTTCTGTTATTCAGTCTTGTCCCAGCTAACTACAGTGCCAATGTATACGTACGCGCACAATGCGATTAATTTCAGTGGTATTAACTCGAGAACAGAGCTTGACTCGCTCGTCGTAGAATTTTATCATTTCACGTACTTAAAACATTGATTTATAAGAATTTTAATTTATCGTACAAAAAATGTTGTCACATCGCGTCAACAACATTATGAGCGTCAGTTATCCTGCAATATATTTTTTGAGATAACATTTGTATGATTCATTTTTATGATTCACTTTACGTGATTCATTTCGCGTATTACAGCAAATGTACGAGAAGCTTTAACGGCGCCGAGCGTCGAATAATTCACCAAATTTTTGGCGCTGTTACAGCTGCTTCTCATACGCGATCGGCCAAATTCGATGCAGATAATGATTTTACTTCTTTCAACGATTGAGTATTTCTGCGAATATTATTCGATCTATTTCTCGATGATATGCGTGGAATGAATGCTCACGAGTGAATCGTGTAAATTCGTCCTAAGCTGTATCATACATGTAATTCGCACGGAATTTCCAACTACCAGCTATGCATAATTCTAATATGCGTGAAAGCCTCTTATGCTTCTTGTCTTTTCATCGTTTAACAAATAAACGTTAACACGATTCACTTTTTGATGCTTTGTTAGGGATTATCTTATCAAGAGGCAATCGTATAAAATTGGTTTATGCCACACTTTTTTACGGAATTCCGATTATATTGTTTTAATAAGCGTCCCAAATGAGATTAGCGTCCTTTCGTTTTTTAACAATTCGATAACAACTTTTCTGGAAACACTGGTGATTCTCTTGTTGATACTTGGTCAAAAATAATCCAAAGCGAATCGTGTAAATTCGAGTTAGATTCCGCGAGTCCTACTTTTTCCGTGCACGATTTTAATCGACAGCACCGTGTCGGTAAAACGAATAATAAAACGACACGAGAGGGATCCTCTCGACGACGAGACGTACCGAAACCAAGACAAACTAATTGTAAACGAGCTTCAAGGAGAAGGTGGCGAAGGCAGAAGAGAAGAGGTAAGGAGCACAGCGAGCAGCAGCGGCAGCAACAGCAGCAGCAGCAGCAGGAGAAGATCCTCGTATTCGACGCCGAGATTCCAGTTTCTCCGTTAGTCGAGAAGCGAGCGGCGGTCGCGGAGGAGATGAGAGAGAAAGGAGGACAGGAAAGAAGAGAAAGGGAGAAAGAGAGAGAGAGAGAGAGGGAGAAGAGAGGTCTCCCGGTATATACGCCGAGGCAACCAGCCTAACTCGCCGAGGTCGGGTCGAATAATAAAATAAAAGAGCACGTCGGATGGATGGGGTGCAAGGTGGTAGCGTGGTAAAGGTAGAAGAAGAGGAAGAAACTTCGCTACGGGAACGATGGGTGGTTACGTGTGGCCGCCGGTGTGTACGTGGTGGAGAAAGACGCAACCGAGGAATCGAAGGGGAGCGCGAGAGAAAGACTGATCTCGGCGTTGCCACATGCTCACTGAATTTCCGAGCGCCTCAAATATAAAGGCCGTCTTCATAAGGCCGCCGTGCGCTTATGCGACTGCCTTCGAAACTCGCATCAAATTCTTGACGTCTCATTAAACATCGTCAGGTTTCAAGAAGTTAAACGTTACGCCGCTTTACGCACGGCGGGTCGCTCCTACGTGCACGAGTAACGAATACGAACAGAGGAGCCGTTCTTTCTCCGCTTGCCGCGTTCGCGCACTCTCCGCGAGCCGAGGGAGTCCGCCTCGTATACGCGCAGGATATTATATAGAATGTAAATAAACTACAGGTGCAAACTTGAGAGATTAATGGAGGTCATTGCAAGGAACAAGCAAGTCTTAATAGGCACATGTCCGGAAACTAGTAATTACGGAAAATGTTCAGCTTTTCAATTTGTAAGTCGGCGACCCTTTACGTAACTGTAGTTTACAGCGGGTCGTACCCGCATACAAAGAACCACTAAACTATAAAGCGCTGCAAGAATTTATATTTATTTTCAATTTAAAAACAAAATATTTCTGCAATCATGTGTCGAGTGGAATTTCTTTGTTCCGTTCAATAATCTCAGTTATGTTTTAAAGATTGTAATCGCAATTTATATGCACTCCGCATAAAGTTTCAAAGTTACATTAATGTGTTCCCATCGACGGCCACTAATTAATTGTTGTTTTCATAACTAATTTGCTCTAGAAATGTTAGGTCGCTCGCGTCTACTTGAGAAACGATTTGCCTGCCAAGAATGATTAACTATTCGAAGCGTGATAGGCTCTCTTCGATGTTTTCAATATCTCAAAGTGATGTTAACCCTAATTTTGCCGCCTATTAATCTTTCGATTATTTTATTTCGTGAAAATAAAATAAAATCGTCTATTTGTATATTGTATATATGTCTCAAATGCCAAAGAATCTTCCCAAAGAATCTTCGTGATCAGTTTGGATTTTCCTTAGTAAAGTATTTTCCGTTGAAAATAAAAAAGGAATCGAAACGTATTTTAGTAATAAGACGATTTAAAGAATTGTATTTTATATGCGGTAAACTTTGACCTTCATTTGCTCTTTTTATTCTATTGTTTTTAAGATATTTTCTATTTGAAATAACACGGTAATTTTCTAACTCGTTATAAACTGTATATAAAATATTCGTATCGCCAATGTAACGTAATGTCTTTTTGAAAACAGTAGATATAAAATTTCCATCCCCCCGATGTCATTATTATACAAAAACATCCTGGATATTGCTAGAATGACAATATAACGTGCGCTAACTACATGTAAATTTTATGTTAATATATTTTCCGCCATTATTTCATCATTAATTTTTCCCGCTTGAACATCTTGCGAACGTGATATACGAAGCAGAAGAGATGTTTCATGACGCTTGGCAACGGCATGTAATTGTTGATACACGTAGATTGACATCTTCAATATTTATTCGAACATTAATGAGCAATCAGTGATGTTAAAATTATATCTTTTTCACCGAGTAATCACGGCTGATTACTCGGTGTGAACGAGCTCATTTATCGTACCGAGTAATTACGCATAATAATTGCGACGATTGCGCTATTCTCACAAGCATCATAATTTCATAAAATTTAGTTGACTAATCTGTAATTGTATATCTATTTTTTCACAGATTAAAAATTTCTTTAGTAAGATAAAATGTTTCCTAGACCTTTAAAGTTAGTTTAATTACGTTTATATCTCACTTTTAAATTATCGTTACATATTTAATTACGTTATTATAATGTCATTATTACTGGTTCTCTCATTCGAGTATTCAAGATATCAAGATAAAAAATTAAATTTATTTAAGCTATCGTTACATTTGTGAACTCTTAACGAGCGAGTTTTATCCCGTGAGTTCTCTTCTAATCTCTTTATACTTCCCATTAGAGAATATTAACCTTATTCTTTTCGTTATTCATATTTCAGTTGAAATAATGTTTCAATCATAATTAGAGTTATCTTGTGTCGAATATTTCAGGAATTCATGAATATTTCAAAATAATGACTGCGCCCGTGCTTTGGACAAATTAGACGGATTACGAAAACTCTTCGTTGACCGCTTTTTGGTATGCGCACAATGTTTGCGTATTTCGGTCTTGCCGAGTTCAAACGGGTCAACAGTGCGCGGTATGCGCGCATTATTTCTCGTATTATGATATTCCGCGAGATACGAATTTCGAGATAGAAAAATCCCCGGCGGTTGGAGTAACGTTCGACCGGGTTCGTTGCGAGCGAGAAACGCGATGCGAGACCGTAAAAATGAATTATCGTATTCGGAATTATCGGGGTCGCATCGACCGCGAATGCGTACGAACGCGTTATTTCCGTAACGCGAAATCGAATTTATCGAGATTCCGACGTTGACAGGATACAGATCGACATAACGCGTCATAAAGCCGTTGCCGTTAATTGCATCATTGGACACCGCATTTTCCACAAATTTTCGAATGCCCGACACTAAATCGCTCTCGTCGCTACATATCGGCTCAATTTTTATCAATGCCGTCTCAAAACGAGAGATGGAGCGTAACGTTCTTTGCAACTTGTTTCGTTTTGCAACGTCACTCAATCTTCTCTTCTTTTCCATTTAAATTTCGCGTTTAACTTCAAAGAACCCCGGATTTGCATTGGACGAGCGTAATAAGGAAGGCAATCTGGCGCGTAAAATAATCGTATATTTCCTATTCCGACGAGCCGGCGACTTCATAGAAATTAATGCGATTGCGCGCGGACACCGCGGTGCAATTGCGTTTAAAGAGCATTTATTCCGCGCAACGCTCTCTCTCCCTCTGTCTGTCTGTCCCTCTCGGATCTCCGCAATGAATTATATCTCATCTCGGTGGCACGACGGTACTGTTGGCTGTATCAAGAAAATTGTTTATAGGCAAAATAGCGGTGGTACGGCGACAAGAACGGGTATATCGCTCTTTCGTGAAGCTATGCGCGCGGCCGGCCATGTCCGTCGTGTGTGGGTACTGGTTAAGCGTAGCACGTGTTTTTCTTTCGCAAAACGAACAGAAGATGCAGGAACACCTGTTACCTGCACGATACATTATTTCGCGATACCTCCCTCCGTCACTCCGGAATACGGAAAGAGGACGACCGCGACTCGGTCTCGTCCGGTGTACATTTTCGAGCGAAATAAATCGATCGAGCGCGAGAAGAACACGCCCTTGCGCCCGATGGATTTAATTTTAATCTCGGCGCGGGTATCCTCAAAGGGCTTTGGAAAGTGCGCGAAACGAACTGATTGCGTCGATATTTGTCAAGAAGCAAATATTTATCCGATACAATTGCCAATTTGTCACACATAATTGCATTTCCCGTTCACCGCGTGTAATTTGGCCCTATAGCCGGAGCGAAACACTTTTTTTTATTGCGTTTCGCAGAATGCAGGGAAATCTCGATTGTGCAAATTAAATGAGAAACACATCTATTAAACCGACACGGCCATTTTAAGCGCTGAAATATACACGAGTATTTACTTTTTTTTTTTTTTTGCCGCTAACGTTTCGTGCCGGTCTCGTTTTTGTTACTCCGTCTGCTTCATCAAAAGCGCGCTATGTGAAAAACATTAAAATAATTGATCTTTTTGTGTGATTAAAAACATTATAAAACACGCTTCATAAATATAAAAAAATTATTCGTATTACGCGCGATTGATAAAAAAATAAAGTCAATAAAGTTCAATTATATAATTCTTTGGCAAAGTACGGCGGAACGGAGGATGACGATTGATAGAAGAGAAAAAAATATGAGCACGCAACTGGTATGCGCGGAATATTGGTCTTTTTTTGCTAAACGACGTTGTTCAAACAAGCGGACGTTCGATTAAACAATATTCAGATAAACGACCGGTTAAATGGTGTCGAGGTATATAGTACGGGCTCCGACGTACGATTAAAAATAACAACCAGATGGATAACCTCAAACTGAATTTTTATCAAAGTTGTCCCATTGTGATCAAATAAAATACAGCATTATATTTATTGCCACGCACCTCTTCATTTTCAATTGTTTATGATTCAAAAACTACGAATCGCGCGCACCTATGAAAACTAGGATACACAGGGACTCTATGCATGGTAAATAACGAATGCGCGCGCGAAAGTCGAACCCGCCGCGAAAAATAGAATAGACCAAGTTACAAATTTTTAAAATATCTCAATATCGTCGGAAAAGTCGCGTATCGACGTAGTTTACATGTGAATGGCACACGCTCGCTGGTTTCGTGTATTAATTAGTCACTTCGCTGTAAATTATCGGCACGTCGAAAAGCCGATGAAACTACAGGCAGTTTCGACAATTTGGACTACGTTTCCATTTTCAGTTTTCCTATATACGTATGTATCGGCATACCGAGTCCCGCCGCGATTGTAAATAAAAGCTCGATTATTGCGTCGCGCAAATATTATGCTTTTTTATTGAACGTGCTCCGAAACGTTGGATGCGTATCACATACGTTATTAATATGCAATCAAAGATCAACAATCGTTTCGTTGTTGTCGATCAATTTGCTTTTAAAGTTTGTTTCGGAATTGTCGAAATGTGTTTTAAACCATGTTTATGCATATATATCGCCATAATGATTGATTTATCGTTACTACCAACACGAGCTCGAGTTTCATTTCACAATAATCTCCTTTTTTATTTCGTTTCGATACAATATGTACGGTAGCTGTTTGGGCAACAAATATTTTTTTTCAAATGTAATCCGGTTTGTTTAAGGAAAGAAAAATCGGCATCAAATGGACGTCGTTAATTAAAAAATAGTAATGTTATCATAATGATGAAAATACAATTCAACAAAAATCCCAAAAATCGTAAGCCAGAATATATAAATGCGGCAGAGTGGATGTTCATTGTACCGAAATGTTGTTGGAATATCATTTTCCCGAATATGCGAGGTTTTATTTAAAAAATGTACGGGAAAATAATCGGAATTTGAAAGATGTACACGTGATATGCGGTGTTTTCCCTAAGCTGAAATATCTTTGTTACTTTTAATAATACGAGAAAATTCGTAAAGAAATAATAATTTTTCGATTAAAGAGAAAAATACAAATACTGAAATTCGTAAAAATTTTTTGTCGAACCTTTCCTTTTTTGGAGATTTAAAAACCATTCGTATTTTCCTTTTGTTCAAACACGATCTTTATTAACACATTGGAATAAAATTAATTAATTTATTATAATTAACTAAATGAAAAAATTAGACACAGATCATATTTTTTTCATTAGAACAAATGATTCGCATGCGAAAAGCAACGGAAATATGTCAAAATATGTGTATCAGGTGAATATATAAATCCTACATTATGTGATCTCTCTCTCTTTCCCCTCCTCTTTCCTACTCGTTTTAATCTTTATTAATTGTAATAAAAAATCAAAGATTTTCTTGTATATAACGAAATATATAACCTCGTGGTAATAAATTTGTAAAATAGTGTTTCATTCTGTCAATTTTTAATGAATTTCTTCTCGGAATTTTCCATATACAGTTTCAAAATATTTTAGGGAATAAAATCTTTAAACGATGACATATTTCGAGATATTTCTACCCCGTATTTTATCCTACTTCTTTCCATCTTCGGATTAACGCGACTTTTAAGGACTTTTGGGAATTTTCTACTCTCGCGGTCATTTTGGGGACTAATAGAATCTCGAAGCGATGAAATCTCGAGATAACACACAACACGTTTTCGTAAATCTCATCACATTTTTTTCAGTCCTCCCTTTTTGGGACTACCACGCGTTTCGTCCATTTCGCAAACGTGGCGCTCGTTAACGGCCACATCGACGACACGTTAGCAAACACGTCCGCAGCGATTTCACGACGACGGTGGTCGGAATCGTGTGTACGCGAATCCGGCGGAAAAAACACAAACACCTTGTCAGTGGATCAACTCTGATTAAAACATGTCACATTAACATCAGATTCGATTCTCGGTGAGAGTCGGGATATTTTCACGTTGAGCGATCAGGTAACGAGCAGCAGATTTCAGATAACTATTTATTAATCATCGAACTAAATGCATATAAATCATACGGAAATGTAGCTGATATTATCTGACAGCCCATGAAAGCCCTGCCCTTGCGAACGCCGCGGATGAATATCGTGTGTTTACTTTTATAACAAAATAAACTGCTGACACATTATTTCCATTAACACCGTAACGCTCAACAGCGAAAGTTGATTATGACGTTAATATCGTAGCGCGAAACATTGAATCGACAAAGAACATCGAGAAATTTTTATGATCTTCGCGGATGATCCAGGTAAGATTTTCACATGACGTTAAATGATCCCTGTCTGAATAATTTCCGAAAGTCACACGTAAAGTTTTAAAATCCACTGACGAAGAGTATTCGCGTCTTTCCCCGGATCATTTCGTACGACGACACGTCCCGATTTGTAACGTTATCGCGTATAACAACGTCGCGAGCGACGATGACAGGCAACGACTACCGCACTTGTCGTCGCTCGTTGGAACGCGTCGTCCGGTCTGCATTATCGGGATGCGGGTCTGGATCTTACGGCAATAAGCGCGTCACGCGTAAATCGGAACTGGTTCCCATAGAGAAGCTGCTCTCTCGTTCGTCATTCAGGCGGACGCGTGCGCGCGAGTAAATACGCGCGCGGACACGCGAGAGCGCGACGGGGGTACGCGCGAGAAGAGGGATTTGTAAGGTTGGTGCAAAGAGGTCCAAAAAGAAGAGAGAGAGAGAGAGAGAGAGAGAGACGAAGAAAGGAGAGTAGGGCAGAAAGGAAAGACGCAGGAGAGCCGTGGAGCAGCACTTAAGGATAATAAACTACCGCGATAGCACGGAGGGTAGAGGAAGGGGGTGGCGCGACATCTTTCGCGACGTACGTACCACGGAAGATCTTCCGAAATTGATCGTGCTTCGCGCAACGCGCACACTCTCATTACGCGGCCAGCGGAGTACATGACAATAAATGGACCTCTCCCGACGGGAAGGAGGTGAAAACGCGTCCTTCGGCGCAAGGAGCACGCGCCCCGATGCCGAATATTCCTCGTTCTTTTGTCCTTTTCGCATCTTTCGAACGATAACGAACCTCGCTGACAAGATTCAATATTCGCTCAATATTCGTGTTAAATATTGTAAAATATATAAAAATATATAAAATAAAATATTGTTAAATATATAATATATACATCAAGTAACTGTAGTGAATAATAAAAGCTATATATATATATATAACAGTTAATTAAATTGGAAATTTCTAATTATAAATTCTAATTATAAGTGTCGCGAGCTACACACGTGAGGAACGAATCTCCGACAGATAGTTTCATAGTTTGATTCGTCAAGCAAAATAACAGGGATACATTGGGTTTTTAACTCCTTAAACGTTTTATGTTTTAAAACGTTCATTTTTCTACATATTCATATCATCAGTTGTCACCCAATCATACGCGTAGCAAACGCGTTAAGCTCGCGCCAGACCATGCGCGATTCGTGACACTTCAAAACTCGCAATTTTCTATTCATAAGATTTGCAAACAATGCAAATGGATACATTCGTCGAGTTTGCACTCGTCGTTTAATATTCGTGTCAATTCGCTAGCGTCAATTTTTTTTGACGAAATCAAAGGACGCGAAATCGCGCATAGTCTAGCGCCAGCATTACTTCAACGGGATAAAAAGGAACGAAAGGAATCCGTTGTTCCTCGTAAATTCGCTGTCGGATGTATCGGCGATGTCGCGATAGCTCGAGCAATTTTTTCGCCGCGGAATTTCGCCGACGGTAAAACGACGACGTATCGACGTATATGCCGTTTCGGAATGTCAACGCGGGGGCTCTCGATTATGGAACGGCCCGACGGACGGGTCGCGGATTTAACAAAATACACACGTAGCCTACCCAAAACCGCCGAGCATCGAGCACGAAAACCATTTCGCGCGATCGAGAGATCGCCCTCGGCGGCTCCCGAGAGAGAGAGAGATTATCGAGATATTCGGGACAGCGAGGCTCTCGTACGGACAGCCTCTTCGCTCGAGAGGAGCGACCGCCGCACCGTGTTAACGTACACACGCGCGCGCGCGCGCGCGCGATTACACGCGGAGCTGTAATTCGGTCGATTCAATTTTGGACGCTGTAAATACGGACGGGTTTACGCGCATCTCGCGTGGGATTCAAATTTCAATTTGCCTCTGTTACTCGCGAACGTACGAATTGTAGATGTATGCATATCGCGCGGACGTGTTTGGCCGAGTTTGCGTTTCCCGTATGAAAAATAAAAAAGAGAGTCGGAGAGGGAGAAACGGCGGCCGACTACCGCACTCGCGATGCGTTTCGATGCGAAACTGGCGGCAGCGTTCGAGTTTCATTGTCGCGAGTGACATATTTACAAGTGCCGGTAGTGTCGAGACTCGTCGGACCAGCTCGGTGCACGCGTCTGTCGCACGCACCCACGCAGCGTACGCACGGGACGAGCTGTCGCGTCGGAGCCTGTCTCACGCACGCTCCAAATTCGATTCGCGTTCACTCACCGAAGTCGATGGACCACCACCGCCGTCGTCGTCGTCGTCGTCGTCGCCGTTGTCGTTGCTTGGCAGGGGTTGGCGGGGGCGAAGGGTGGCTAGGTCCGAAACGCGCCTAGGGGAGACGACGCCGCGCCTGATAAATCCACCGTCCGTGGCCGACGAGGGATCCGAGCGCCGGCAGCGGCGGCAGCGCGACAACGCACACTCGACAACGGGCCGCACACATAGAGCTCGTACACACTTGGCCGCTGGCACTTGTGATCCGCACGCACTATTCACCGGGAAACCAGAAGCGCTCGAGAAGCGCGCGCGCGCGCGATGACAATATGTATCGGTATACAACGAGTCACAAACTGACGATTCGCGCGACGATCGACGGGCGAATCCCACCGGTTTTTCGTTCGTTCGCTCGCACCCGTCGACGCGGACGCGATTAACGGCGGAGCGAGAGGACGCGAGGACGCGCCGGGGCCACCTTCCGCTCCGCGAGCCGCACAATGGCCATTACACTCGTCGCCGAGCGACGAGCGGAGAAGCGTGCGTTTTATTTTCTTTTTCTCTCAATTCTCTATCCTCTCGTCCGAAGGCGACGACGACGCGTCCTACCGCTGCGACGTCGTGGTAGCGACTGCTCTCGGGAGACTGGCGGCGCAGCCCGATCGACCAATGGCGTGCCGGCTTTTACCGAGCGCCATCTTGCCCCTACCCGAGCACAAAGAGGCCGCCGACCGAGCGGCCGCGGAAACGCACGACCGTCCGCTCGTCGCCGCTCCGTCTCTGCGCCACCGCCACCCTCGCCACGTCCGACACCGCTACCATCGCCGCTATTACTCTAGCGGCGGTGGATCGACGTGCGTTTTGCGGCTTCGCTCCTTCGGTGTCCTAACTTTCGATATAGGGGTTTTATGGCGGGATTAGGCGCGGGGCGAGCGGCTCGTCTCTGTATGCCGAGAGCGTGGGTAGCGATTCGCGTTCGCGACCCGGCCGACGTATCGTTGCCGAACGATTGCCCCGAATGATGACTGTTTTACGAAAAAGGGGAGCGTCCGATAAATCTTTCTGTCGCGTGTACCCTAAACGTCGATATCCGATTGAGGGATTTTCCCGTATCACGATTTTCCCATCGACGAATTATCTGTCGCATGAATGTGACATAATAATTCTTTTTGTCGAATGCGCGCGATATAACTGCCGCAATTTAAATTTCGTGGATCATTATCGGTGTCGTTGTATCATGTAAAGCGGTGTCTACAATGAGAATTTAAGCCTTAAGTCGCAAGAAATTGATCAATCATAGTCGATTATTCTCTTCATGTTCGATTGTGATTGGTCAATTTCTTAAGGCTTAAGGCTTAAAATCTCATTGTAGACATCGCTTAAGAGAGATACGAAGCGCTTCGAGATCATTTTCGTGTCCGTCGGAATTTTTCTCTCTGCTCACCAGAACCGATTTCAAACGGCGCAGCCTCGATTACATTCGACGAAATGGCGCTGATCGCAGACTAACACGTTCCAACGATCGCCCGTCACTACGATCGGCACTCCCGACAAAAATTCGCGCTCGTTACGCGATTTTAATAAGTAACATTCGCGATTTAATAAGTAACATAAGAAATAACTTGCGCAGCGATCGTGCTTTGCGTTTCCGAATCGACGCGTTCCCGAAAGTATCATGGCGGAATGCGCGGCGTCTCGATAGATTTAGGATGTTAAGATAGCTCGAGATTGCGAAAAATTAGCGATGAGAACTGGTTGCTTTCTATTGCTATTCGGCAAGTCGCGATGATTAACAACGTGTTCGATGTTCTTTATAGAACAGATACGTAAAAATCTATACAAAGATGAACCGTATCCGATAAAGTTTCGCATAAACTAACGCATCATATAATAGACTCGTCCAAATGACCAATTTGTGAAAACGAGTAACAAGGACTCGTCCGCGTAATTAATCTATACAAAAATCCATCGTATGAATAATAACGCGATTGCAAGATATCGTACATTTCGTGAATCGATAAACGCAAAAATTTGCAAAATATATAAAGAAGATGCAAAACGTTCTCATTCGACTTTCAAGTTGGCGCATGTTACGATGAACTCGTCCGAATGATCAATCTGAAAACGTCAATAACGTGGACTCGTCCGCGTAATTAATCTGTAAAAAATTGTATGAATAGTAACACAATCGCAATGTGTTGACTTTTCGTATATTTCGCGATATATGGATAGGTGCAAAATTTTGTGTATAAAATATATAAAGGAGGAGGAAAACATTCTCATTCGACTTTCAAGTTGGCGCGTGTTACAATGAACGTGTTCGAATAAACAATCTGTGAAAACGTCAATAGACTCGTTCGCGTAATTAATCTATACAAAAATCCATCGAAAATCCAATAATAAATCCATGAATAACACGATTGTAAGGTGTCGACTTGTCGTACATTTCGCGATGAATGGATAGGTGCAAAAATTTGTGTGCAAAATATATAAAGAAGATGCAAAACGTTCTCATTCGACTTTCAATGTTACGATGAACTCGTCCGAATGATCAATCTGAAAACGTCAATAACATGGACTCGTCCGCGTAATTAATGTGTAAAAAATTGTATGAATAGTAACACAATCAATGTGTTGATTTTTTCGTATATTTCGCGATATATGGATAGGCGCAAAAATTTGTGTGCAAAATATGCAAAAAAAAAATACGAGTTTTAAGTTATTAACTTTATCC
The DNA here is from genome assembly GCA_037157785.1 of Cephalotes varians. NCBI lineage: Eukaryota > Metazoa > Arthropoda > Insecta > Hymenoptera > Formicidae > Cephalotes > Cephalotes varians. The sequence continues at coordinate 2,152,202 of JANQDE010000001.1, read as the reverse complement.
AAATGATCAATCTGTTAAAACGTCAGTAATATGGACTCATCGATTAATTTGTAGAAAATCTATTGTACGAGTAATATTGCGGTTGCGTTCAACGATAGCTATCGTTGATAGACTATCATATATTATGTTTCATGTCAAATTTTCTACGTAGACACACTTAGAGGGCCTTGGTTCTATAGAGGTTTCAAAATTAAATTGCGCATAATGTTCCCAAAACACTAAAATATCCTGCGATGATCGAGCGATGTTAACGTGATATTATTCTTCCACGAAAGTACGTTTTGAATTTTTGCAAGGTGTTTTACGGTTCTTTGAGCCACAGTAAATTAACGGAAAGTAAAGAATCGAAAAAATAAAAAACTGTAAAGTAAAGAAAAACAGCATTATTCTACCTTTAAAGCCGGATACTATGTAGCAGGTCGTATAGTATGTATGTAATATTCCAAATGGATGAAACTAAAAACGTGTATCTGATTTCTCAGCTTCCACCTTTTAGATGTCTTATGTCTGAGCTTTTTATTCTAGAAAACATCAAGCACCGTATTTTTTCAGTTATATTCCGTTTCCTCGGAAACATATTAGATTTGTTTGTGTTGCTTGAAATCGTCAGAAATTTTCAAACTTAAAACGAGATAAATATCGATGTTGGAGAGACAGAAAACGAAGATTCCGAGGGCGAAAAGTGCAAGCGATACAAAGAAAAATCTATATCTACATATTTCTGATAGAAAATAGTGACATCCCGAATGCGACAATGATCGATAATTAACAGCACATTTGTCGAGTATTACATTTTATTAAGTTAAAGTAAAAAATAGATCTCTTACTGAATACTATTCGTTGCGCACTGTGTACAAACGCTCGGTGATTTCTCGGAATGGGACAATTTTGTTGGTTCTCCGAATTTCTCGGTTTCAAGCGCCTCGCTGTTTTTT